>BTHU01000009.1:10555599-10885599 GCA_036184795.1 Tokudaia tokunoshimensis | reverse complement strand
TTACAAATTCACAGTGAACCATGAAAGACTGTGGGCCTCAACTGAAGAGTTCAATATTAGAAATTTAGAACAGATGGGAAACTCTTCCCTATACATTTAATCGAGAAAGAGAAATTATCCTCTTTGTATTTTCTAGTGCTAGAGACAACATGACTTGCAATCTTTCCTTTGCAAAGGAAATGGAGGGACAAAAGCCTGGCTGCTCCTAGTTTTGTTAATCATGTGGTCACTTTTTAAAGCTTTGAAGTACTTCCCTGGCTAGGGTTTGTAGAACCTGATGATAATCAGGATGATATGATAGTACTAAATAAAATTATAAGTAAAATTTAAATTCTCTCTCTGCTAATAACATTAGAAATGAGTAGTGGTTAGATCTCCATATTAGTTCCACAATATTTTGCTTTCTTCATTAACCTTTTAGTAGAGTTTTAATAATATTCTTAGTGTTAACTATATTAGTGTTATAGTTTATAATTACATTATTGCTTGATTTTATATCAATCATTTTGTGAACACATAAGAATTTAATGGCTATGATGATGTCCAGTACATATACATGTGTCTATTGTTGTCTCATACACACAAATACACACCCAAATACACACACACACACACACACACACACACACACACACACACACACACTCACACACTGAAACAGAAAACAAACAACAACAACAAAACAACGCAAAACTTTTCCAATGATCTCTTCTGGCTTGTTGATACAGTGGCAAAGCAAATGCTTTTACTCAGTTAAGAATCCTTATTTCTAGATTCAGGAGCTACCAAATCTTATCTAAAATAGAGTAGAAATTGTTTGTTATAAAGGTATTTATCACAGATATTTTGATTTCACAGTTGAAAGGAAAGACTTGTCATTTTGTCTTCTTTTATTGAGTATTTAAGTCATTATAGGTTGTTCAAGAAAGAAGACACATTCTATTTATCACTGGACACTGAGAAGAATACAAAGTAATGTTGCATTTCCCTGTACTGTAGAAATCCTGCTGCTTACTGACTGTGAACCTACTGTTGAATAAATAGCTAGGACCAAATTAAGTAAGTCCACCTTTTAGGCTATAAACAGAACTGATAAGTAAGTCCACCTTTTAGGCTATAAACAGGTACAAAGGTTTATACACAACACAATGTTTCAACTTCATTTGTTTGTCTCCTTCCTTCTTGACCACTCTTCTAAAGCTCCATTTCACCTCTCTACTGCACATCATTTTGTTCTTCTCCATACATGAGCATCCTTTGGTGAGCAGAGTGCTTTTTTCACGTTGCAAGCTATTGTAGCTGTCACATGGTATGCTGAATGCTTCAATGGGATTGCATCCTATTCATCTACTGTCAGAGGTGGCAATGCAGAAGACAGGGATGTTTGTAACTGAAACAAACAAAGCGTGTGCTGTTACAGATTTATATGCTAAACCTTCACAACAAAACTAAGCAGCTATTTGCTTTAAATATGTCAATTAACTGTTGCTAATGTACAGTGCACTTCTGGGTTAAGGATGATTGATAGTTACACTCAGTGAAATGTTCTTAGAGTCAGGAAATGTAAATGTAGGCAAAGGAATGAGGCAGCAGCTGACAGCAGTAGTTACAGGTTTCAAAACAACACTTGCAAGCCATTCCGTTATTGTTTCTTTCTTCCTTGTGCAGTTTGCTAGCCAACAATACACTAAAAAAGTTTGGAAAAGAGAGAATGTGGTAGTTCGAAGTAGAAATCATGGGCCTAATCTTATTTGCTTCGCTCAGGCAGAACTCTTAGGAAGCACAGTGGGAGTTTTGCCTGAGTGAGAAGAATAGGCTTGTCTCCTTTAAATGCCCATCACTGATCTGTTGCAATTACAAAACTAATTAAAGGGAGAGATGGCTTTTCCCTTAGTTCCAGTGGTCTGTCTCAGCAAACAGTCCCTTGTCATTTGCTCAAGACTCACACTGTCCAGCAGAGAGACAGAGACAAGTGTTAACACAAGGTTACATCTCTCTATATATGTGTGCAACCACAATTTACATGTAAGACTAAATAATAAAAGAGAAATAGGATATGAATTCAAAAGTGGGAGTGCATGGAGAGATAACTTGGAAGGCTTGAATAGAGGAAAAAAGGGGAAACTGATGCAATTCTATTTCAACAAAAATGTATTAATTTTTCTGGGAACTAAACTTACAAAGAATAAAAAGAAACAGGAAATTGACATTTTACTTTTACTTATCATCATACAATCAACAAGAAAATATAAAGTACATGCCTTGGATGCCTTGCTTGCAACTCATACTCTCAGCATATGTTAATATAGATAAACCACATCTTAAAAACTTGGTCAGCCTCTGTTGTTAGCATGGAACAGTCCAGATTCACAAATTTCTATCTGATACTTGGTACAGTGTCTGGAACAGTACTTTGGATACTCAGGGAAAACAGGATATGTATCTTGAATCAACATAATGGCCTGATTGCTGCCTAGTTTTGGAAATTACTGTTAAAGCCTGCCATTTTGGGGAGAATATTTAAATCCATGGACTTGGCCAGCTGACATGATTTAACAAAGCTAAATGTAAAAATGTTTGTGCCACAGATACCATATATGCATTCTTTGAATCAAATACAAAAGGAAGAAGAAATTTCTAGAAACTCAAATTTAATATTGGAGTCCATTCTATGTGCATCTTTAAATGTACACATTAACAATTTTGTAAGTAATTTCATGTTCCCCTCAATCAAAGTAGGGTGTGTATGCTTCAAAGACAGACAGTAAATGAGTTAAATTAACTCCATATATACAACTATACAACTATATATGAAAGTATTAATTAATTTTCTTCACAATGAAATAAATCATTTTAATTCAGTATTTCTTATGTGTGACAGGTGGGTGAATGTGTAACAATAATGTTAAATAGAGGTAAATAACAGAAGTAACAATGTGGTTCTGAGGTCATTCATATTTGGAGAAGACTTAGACAGAAGCAACCTTAGCTATGAACTATAGTAAATTGTTATATAATGAGGTATCTGAAGTACCCAAAGTGTTTGTCGACTTGATGACTTGTAGAGAACTGTGCCAATGCATACATAGCTTGCTATCCCTGGTTCTGCTTTGTCTCTTCAGGCTTAATTTCTAGGCTTCTGAGCCATGGAGGTTCCTGGTGGGATCAGCTAGTAAATAACAAGATGCCTAGCAAATGGATGGAATTAGAAAATACTATCCTGAGCAAGATAACCCAGACCCCCAAGGACATGCATGATATGTACTCAGTAATAAGTAGATATTAGCCATAAAGTACAGAAAACCCATGATACATCTCACAGACTATATGAAGTGTAACAAGAAGGAAGATCCAAGTGAGGATGCTTCAACCCCACTTAGAAGGGGGAACAAAATAATCATGGAAGGCAGAAGGAGGGAGGGACCTGGGTCGGAGAGGAGAGGTAGAGAGGAAAAGGGGGACAGGATTAGGTATGTGCAGAGACAGGAGAGAAGCCCAGAGGGACAAAAATATGAATGGAAATATGCATCAGCAGAGGGTGGGGACAGTGTGAGCCTCTAGAAAGTCCCAGTGACCTAGGGTATGAGAAACTCCCAGGACTCAACGGGGATGACCTTAGCTGAAATGCTCAACAATGAAGAGATAGAACATGAATTGGCAATCTCCAGTAGATTAAAAAAAAAGGCCCCCTGTGGAGGGATTGGGCCACTCGCACATCTTCAAAATTTGTAACCCAGAATTGTTCTTGTTTAAAGGAAATGCAGGGACAAGAATGGAACAGAGACTGAAGGAAAGGTTATCTAGTGACTGGCCCAATTTGGGATCCATCCCATGTGCAGGCACCAAACACTGACACCATTACTGATTCCATACTGTGCTTGTAGACAGGAGCCTAGCATAGCTGTCCTCTGAGAGGCTCTCCCAGCAGCTAACTGAGACAGGTTCAGACACTTACAGCTAAACTGTAACTGTAACGGTAACCTGGACTGAGGTCGGGGACCTCAATGTCAGAGTTAGGGGACAAACTGAGGGAGTTGAAGTGGATGACAACACCATAGAAAGGACAACAGCATCAACTAGCCAGGCCCCAGGGCCCCCAGAGACAAAGCCAACAACTAAAGAACAACAGCATCAACTAGCCAGGCCCCAGGGCCCCCAGAGACAAAGCCAACAACTAAAGAACAACAGCATCAACTAGCCAGGCCCCAGGGCCCCCAGAGACAAAGCCAACAACTAAAGAACAACAGCATCAACTAGCCAGGCCCCAGGGCCCCCAGAGACAAAGCCAACAACTAAAGAACAACAGCATCAACTAGCCAGGCCCCAGGGCCCCCAGAGACAAAGCCAACAGCTAAAGAACAACAGCATCAACTAGCCAGGCCCCAGGGCCCCCAGAGACAAAGCCAACAACTAAAGAGCATACATGGGCTGGTCCATGGCCGTAGGCACAGACTGCCTGGTTTGGCCTAAGTGGGAAAGGATGTATCTAAACCTGTAGAGAATTAATGCCTTGGGGAAGGGGGATGCAGGATGAGGTGGGTGAGGTGGAGATGGATGGGTGGGTGAGCACCCTCTCAGAGGCAAAAGGGAGGGGGATGGGGTGACGAAGCCTATTCTGGGAGAGAGGAATCAGGAAATTGGGCAACATTTGGAATGTAAATCCCTGAAATAACTCAATAAACAAAATAAAACGGAAAAGAAGAGGAAAGCTCTGTTACTAGTCAATCTCTCAGTGCACAGGTGCTTTCTTGGTAGTTTCTCCAGTGTTAGTCCCTCAAGCAAGACTCTTATGCATGTGATAATTTCAGACTCGTTAAGTGACCTTGACTTCTGTCCTTTCCTGTCTCCTCCAGCTTCAGCAGTGCTACTTGATTGTTGCTGTTCCCTCTGAACCCTGATCAGTAAGTTCTGTCTCTGTGTAATCAGATCCTTGGGTTACATGTCCCCCTAAATTTTAAATATTGAAGTGGAATATTTGCCACTTCTAGTTTAGCTGTGACTGATTCAGAAAGATTGATTTTGGAAACAAAATGAGCACAGTTCCTATTGAATTATTAAACAGATTGTTATGTGCACTCAGAACTAGGCAGTGAGTGTTAAGAGCCAACAAGAGTTTCTTAGGAGCAATCATGACCAAGTCTCCTTTATTAAATTGGTAGTTGAAGAAATGTTGGCATTCATACATGAGTGAGGCCTTTGAAGTGATCTCTCATGATGTTCTTGTGGTTAATAGACACATGTGGGCTGGATGATACAGCTTTAGTCAGGTTTATAGGCTGTAGGAAAATACCTAGAGGGAATCATGGCTGCCTTTCAATATTTGAAGAGGGATTAGATTAAATCTTTGAAACACTGGAGACTGGAGCCAGGATCAATGTTTGAAGTTCAGGGAATCTATTTTGGCTCAGTAAGTGGAAGTGCCTTCTAAGAATTAGATATCCTGTAAAATGAAAACGACTCCCTAGAAGGAAGATGATTTCTGCCCCTGGTTGTGTTCATGGGTTCATTAGGAATGAAGGATAGGAATCCTTTTTTTTTTTCTAAGTTTTTTTATTTACATTCCAAATCATTTCCGCTTTCCCGTTTCCTCCCTCCACGAAAGTCCCATAAGCCCCCTTCCCTCCCTCTTTTCCCCATTCAATCCCCTCTCGCTTCTCTGTCCTGGCATTTTCCTACATCCAGTCTTTCCAGGACCAGGGGTCTCTCCTTCCATCTTCTTGGAAATCTATTGATATGCGAATTGTGTCTAGGGTATTCCGAGATTCTGGGTTAATATCCCCTTATCAGTGACTGCATACCATGTGTGTTCTTTTGTGATTGACTTACCTCATTAAAGATGATATTTTCCAGTTCTGACCATTTGCCTAGGAATTTAGTGAGTTCAATGTTTTTAATTGCAGAGTAGTATTACATTGTGTAAATATACCACATCTTCTGAATCCATTCCTCTGTTGAGGGACATCTGGGTTCTTTCCAGCTTCTGGCTATTATAAATAAGGCTGCTATGAAGATAGTGGAGCATGTGTCCTTATGGAATGCAGGTAAAGCCTCTGGGTATATGCCCAGGAGTGGTATAGCCAGATCCTCCGGGAGTGTCATGCCCAGTTTTCTGAGGAACAACCAGACTGCTTTCCAGAGTGGTTGTACCAGCTTGCAATCCCACCAGCAGTGGAGCAGTGTTCCTCTTTCTCCACATCCTTGCCAACAACTGCTGTCTTCTGTGTTTTTGATCTTAGCCATTCTGACTGGTGTGAGATGGAATCTCAGGTTTGTTTTGATTTGCATTTCCCTAATGACTAAGGATGATGAACATCTCTTTAGGTGTTTCTCAGCCGTTAGATATTCTTCAGGTGAGAACTCTTTGTTTAGCTCTGTACCTCATTTTTTAATAGGGTTATTTGTCTCTCTGGAGTCTAACTTCTTGAGTTCTTTGTATATATTGGATATTAGCCCTCTGTCGGATGTAGGGTTGGTAAAGATAATTTCCCAGTTAGTTGGTTGCCGCTTTGGGCAAAAGGCACTGTCAAAAGGATAGGAATTCTTGAAGTGGGAAAACTTGGAATACATTATCCCCAAAGTCACTACCAATCCTAGAAGCCCATGAATGTAGCCATTCTTGTTTCATATCAGCATGACATCACACTTAATTCTCCACAGACTTCCAAAGGAGCATGCACAATAAAGCAGATCACTGTCTTTACAAAGAAATACTCAAGAATCCTCCTATATATAAGGGCAGATAACCCATGTTCATGAGAAAGTTAATTTTTTTTTGAGGAAAATTTGAAAAAATTAGAAAAGGTATAAAATAAGCACAAATGAGTAGTATTAAATGATAATTGATGGGCATGTGTTTTATAAATATGATATATCTGAAATAAACTTGATGTTTTTACCAGATACACTGAACCTGATAGAAGAGAAAGTGGGTTATAGCTTTGAATGTACTGGCCCAGGAACTGACTTTCTGAACAAAACACTGTTAACATAGGCACTATTATCAACAATTCATGAGATCTCATTGAGCTGAAAAACTTCTATAAGTCAAAGAATACTGTCATTCTCACAAATCAGCAGCGTACAGAAGAGGAAAATCATTTTACTAACACATCTGATAGGGAGCTAATATCCAAAATATATAAAGAACTCAAGAAACTAGACATCAACAAACCAAAATAACCAACTAAAATGGGCTTCAGATCTAACCAGAGAATTCTCAGCAGAGGTAACTCAAATAGCTGAGGAAAATCGAAATGTTCAGCGTCCTTATCCATCAGGGAAATGAAAAAAAAATTACATCTCTCAGAACCTGTCAGAACAGCTAAGATCATTAACACAGGGATGGTTCGTGCTGACAAGGATGTGGAATAAAGATCACACACCCATTGCTGATGAGAGTGCACATTGTACAGCTGCTATGAAAATCAATATGGTGGTGCCTTAGAAAACTGGGAATCAATCTACCTCAAGATCCAACTATTCTACTCTTGGACATATACCCAAAAGATACTCCATCCTACCATAAGGGCACATGCTTTACCATGTTCATTGTTTTACTCATAATGACCAGAAAATGAAAATAATACAACACAGATATTCTTCAACAGACTCCATTAAAAATGACATCATGAGATTTGTAGACAAATGGATAGAACTCATCCTGAGTGAGGTAGCCAAGACCCAGAAAGACAAATATGGTATGTATTTGCTTACATGCATATATTAGCCTTTTACAATCTGTAAACCCAGGAAAGTTAGGCATAAAGAAAGGGTCTAGTGGGGGAAGCATAGATCTTCCTAGAATTGGAAAATAAAATAGATTGTATGGGTGGATTGAAGGTAGGTAGGGATGGGAATGAGACGATCGGATAGGAAGTGGAAGGAAAAACTGGGTAGAGGGAATTGGGAAGAGCCAGCTGGAACTGAGGTCATTCAAGGGTTTATATGGAAACCTCTTGCAGCATAAACTTCCTAATATATATGAGGGTTATTCTTATCTGCTTTCCTAACATAGAATTGTCTATCTCTTGTCATCAAAGAAGGTTTCTAGTAATGACACTAGAATGCATTCAGTTTAGTTGTTGGCCAAGGGGGTCCCATGGAAATCCCCAAACAACAAAAGCTATTGCTGAGACAATGAGTTGCTCTCTGTAAACTGATATAGGCAATTATTAAGCAGGAAAATTTTGTTTTTTTCTACTGCATAGTGTTATGCATTTCAAACATTTCAAATAAACCTACCAAAAAGAACAAGACATATACTAAATGATACCACTTTCAAATTTGTATATGCATGAGTGAATGAAAAGGGCTTGGACAATAATACACAGGCAAACTTTTAGTCAGACTTTTAGTCATTTATTTCAGATGATCATTTTTTTGAGTTCATATATAAATTTAAAAACTGAAGAAATTGTACATTATGCTCACTTTAAAAGTTTGGAGGCATGGTTATAGATCTCTGTGCCAAGACTTAATTATCATAAGACACAATGAATGCTGTGTTGTAGGCCTTCACGCAGTGCTACAGTGCTACAAAAACATAAAGAGGCACATGGTGAATTTATTAATTCTGGTAGTGCAGGCTGGGTGACTGGAAAGAATTGATAGGGAAAAAAACATCAGAGAAGAGATGACATTTAAACTGAGAAAAAAGGAAAAATTATTTTCCCTCAGGGGGAAAAAAAACACAAGAGGAAGAATCTCATGAGCAGAAGAAACAATTTGTGAGGAGACTTAAGGTTCTATTTTCTCAGCACACTAAGCAGTTAAATGTTAAATGTTAAATGGATACTTTGGAAATCTAGGAGACATTGTCTTTGATAGATTTTGGATAGAAAGTTGCTTATTTTTATTCGCTCATAGATTCATCGTGCAGCATGTTTTAAAACTAGATATGTTTAACTTAAACCTTAGAAAATAATTCTTCCTTTCAAAAACAACCTATGCTCAGACATTTTTTTCCACCAAAAAATTGATTTTGAATATGGCTAATCACCTATATAGTATGGGACATGATAATACTGAAATATTATTATCAGTGTGCTTTCTTGTAAAATACATCTCATACTCTAACATCTGGATCTTTCAGCATTGACAACATGTCACCATTTATGAAACTCATAGAGTAGGTGGACTTTTCCCCTTGCTGAGCTTTACCTTTCCCATCCTGGACAGTCTTAGACAAAATCATTGAAAAGAGTAACTTTCAAGTAGACAGAATCAGGAAGAAAGAACTTGGATACTCATTCCCAGGTGGCTTTGCTTCCCCAAATCTAGAGTAGTATTTATTTAGCAATTCCAATAGTAATGGATGGAAGAATTTTTGCAATAAATAACCTATAAGTAATTAGTTAAAAGAAAATACTAATAAAATGTTGAGGTTAGAAATATAGATTAGTGGTGTGAAAAAGTCATGGTCCTGGGTTTAATCTCCCGGTACCAACATGAATAAAATGAAATTGGCAAAAATATAATTGGGAAAAATAAATGTTGTCTAAGAAGATTTTATATTCAGAATTTCCTTAGGATTTTAATATTTGCAAATAATATAAAACAAATTTAATGTTGTCTTCCTTTGCACTGGAATGCTCTTCTTTGTATCTGATTTTTCTATTACAGAGTCAGTGTCTCTTTTTCAGGATAGTTTAAAACCAATAATTTAATCCACATTCTACTTTAAAAAATAATGTAAGTGCTTTGCCCAGATGTATTTTTCCTCTTTTAAAATCTGATTTTAATTGCTAACCTCATTTTAAAAAGAATCAATTCAATGAGAAAAAATTGTACACCCCCCCCCTTAAACTCAAGGGAAACATGGAAGAACAACCAAATGTGCTCTGCATAGACCCTTCTTTAATGTCTCACATTTGTGCTGCATGAAATCAAAACCAAATTACTTGAAACAGCTCAAAGTTTCATGTTTGAATTTCCAGAGTGCTTGAGTTTTGCAGTCAGCTCTTGTGATGATTTTATTTTGTTCTTCTGGTATGCACCATTGTATATAACACATGCTAAGTAAGGGGCAGTTTTTAAATAGACATGCCTTTTGCTAAATCTGCCTCTAGTTTTGTCTGGGCCAAACGTTGTTCTGGAGTTTCTAGTAGGAATGGCTAAGACAGATGAAATGGATAAAGAAGCTTACATGAGACAAAATTAATTTTATTTTACACACAAAGGTCATTTTTTGTTGCTCTGTACCTTTAGGTGTATATGTAATATTGTTCTCACTAGGCTATCTCTGTGATGCAAAACAATCTAAACTATCATCAAACATATCAAAGAACCTGCTACTCATCATCCGGACGGACTTTGCCTTCTTCAAGCAGCTGAAATTATCTGTAATCCATTTATTTTCAGTAAGTGATCACATGAAATGCTATGATGTAGGACTACTTGTTGAAGTAGATTTTTAAGCGAAGTTTCTTTTCAACATTACAACTATATTATTTACTTAACACCTTTGGCTGTATTAGCATAAATCTACATCAGACTAGGTGAATTAAAATATGAAAAATTGTGACAATACTCCACAAAGTGCAATGGAAGGCATATACATGTTCTTATCAGGGGTATAACTAAAACTCCAGAAAATTTAGGAGGTTCTCCCATGCCTCTCATGAATTCATGAACTCGCATGTGCAAATGTTTCTGTGTGTGCATGTGCCTGTGTGTGTGTGTGTGTGTGTGTGTGTGTGTGTGTGTGTGTGTGTGTGTTGCTCTCTTGCATGTACCTGCATCTCCACTTGTTTTCTCTCTGCGGAGTCTATGTACCTTCTTTACCTGAGCATCAACACTCACAGTTTTTTTTTAACAAGTCCTATGTTTCTAATTTCAGTAAAGACACTCAGACTGATCCTTGCTTAAAGCAGGGTGTTTGCACTTCCATCTCCATACACCCCCCAATTCCTGCTACCAGGAGTCTCATTTAGGGTCTCCTGTTAGTCCTAGAGATGATCCCTCCAGTGATTTCTGTTCTCCCTCCCAACCCTCTCCTCCCTCCTCTCCCCACACCTGATCCCTCATCCCATCTCCCTCCTCATCCCTTCTTCCACCCAGTTCCTTCCATCCACCCACCTCCGATGTCTATTGTATTTCTCCTTCTGAGTGAGATCCACACATTGTTAATGGGCTCTCCTTATTACTTAGTTTCTTTGGGCCTCTGGGTTGTAGCATGGATATGCTATACTTTATGGCTAATATGCACTTATAAGTGAGCATATACATCAGGCAGAGCTCAGGGAGTCTTGTGGAAAAGTGGAGCATAGGATTAAATAGGCAGGTGGGATTGACTGGGAGGAAAGGAGAGGGTAGAGTGTGACCAGAGTGTAAAGTGAATAAATACGTAAATTAATGAAAAATGTTATAGTTCCATTCACTTATATGCACATAAATACAACCTCTGATTTCCTACAACTGTCATGTATTCACTGAAGCATTACTATGTGGAACATTTAAAAACATTTGACAGCATATTTTAGGATATTTGTATATTTTTTGGTTTTCATTTTTTGTAAGTTTTGGCACTATAGGTCATCATACCAACCACCTGGAAAAGGGGAGGATATTGATCAGTACCTCACAGGAACCATGTCAGTTAACAAAAGCACATGCAAATCTACTGAATGCAGTAGTATATCCTTTGTGCTAATAGTGAAAGTAGCTATTATTAGTGTTTTTATATTTAGAATGATTTAGTGTCACATAATCAGCATTTAAAAATCAAATGAAGTCATATATTGTAAGCTCAAGAAGAGTTACTTTGAGGCACCCTGTGAAGAACTTAAAATATAGACATGAGTATCACTTTCTCAAAGTTTTAGTATAAAGTCAAATCATAATAACAAGAGGCGCTCCGCCATCTTTGCTCCAGTGACCAGGTAGTTGGGACCGCCAGGCTCAGAGACAGACAGGCATAATATCGCTTCGGTTTCAGGCAGCTTGGGTGTAACCTGCTCCCAGGTGCTGGGCTGATCTGCAGTAACCAGCGCGCCAGTTCCTCGGTGGGACCTTCTGCCTGCTGGAGGGACCCCGCGCAGGGAGGGAGCCCGCCAGCTTCCCTTCCGCGACCTCTGTTCCCGCGGACTGCGCTGGAGAGACGGTACCCAGGCTCTCCCCCCGATATAACATCACTTGGGACACGGCCTGTTGGGGCTTCCGTCTGTGCCCGAGGGCGGGTTGGCGCTGTAGTCGTCTGGGCGCCAGATCGGCGGGCCATCGTGACCACAGGGTGAGCGGCGCCACGGAGACTGCCCTCCGCCATCTTTGCTCCAGTGACCAGGTAGTTGGGACCGCCAGGCTCAGAGACAGACAGGCATAATATCGCTTCGGTTTCAGGCAGCTTGGGTGTAACCTGCTCCCAGGTGCTGGGCTGATCTGCAGTAACCAGCGCGCCAGTTCCGCGGTGGGACCTTCTGCCTGCTGGAGGGACCCCGCGCAGGGAGGGAGCCCGCCAGCTTCCCTTCCGCGACCTCTGTTCCCGCGGACTGCGCTGGAGAGACCGGTACCCAGGCTCTCCCCCCGATATAACATCACTTGGGACACGGCCTGTTGGGGCTTCCGTCTGTGCCCGAGGGCGGGTTGGCGCTGTAGTCGTCTGGGCGCCAGATCGGCGGGCCATCGTGACCACAGGGTGAGCGGCGCCACGGAGACTGCCCTCCGCCATCTTTGCTCCAGTGACCAGGTAGTTGGGACCGCCAGGCTCAGAGACAGACAGGCATAATATCGCTTCGGTTTCAGGCAGCTTGGGTGTAACCTGCTCCCAGGTGCTGGGCTGATCTGCAGTAACCAGCGCGCCAGTTCCGCGGTGGGACCTTCTGCCTGGTGGAGGGACCCTGCGCAGGGAGGGAGCCCGCCAGCTTCCCTTCCGCGACCTCTGTTCCCGCGGACTGCGCTGGAGAGACCGGTACCCAGGCTCTCCCCCCAATATAACATCACTTGGGACACGGCCTGTTGGGGCTTCCTTCTGTGCCCGAGGGCGGGTTGGCGCTGTGGTCGTCTGGGTGCCAGATCGGCGGGCCATCGTGACCACAGGGTGAGCAGCGCCACGGAGAGTGCCCTCCGCCATCTTTGCTCCAGTGACCAGGTAGTTGGGACCACCAGGCTCAGAGACAGACAGGCATAATATCGCTTCGGGTTCAGGCAGCTTGTGTGTAACCTGCTCCCAGGTGCTGGGCTGATCTGCAGTGACCAGCGCGCCAGATCTGCTGTGGGACTTCTGCCTGGCAGAGGGACGCCCCCTCCCCCCCCCTAGGAGAGATCACACACCCCTGCACAGGGCAGGAGCCTGCCAGCCTCCCTTTGGCGACCTCTGCTCCAGGAATCCACTAGGCTGAGCCTTTAGATGTGCAAGGCCTCCCCAATATAAGATCACTTGGGGCAAAGCACATTAGGGCTCCAAAGTCACTCAGGAGCAGGCAGGCCCCAGAAATCGGTGCCAGGGGAATCCTGGTAATCCAGGGGGGGGCAGAAATAGCTTTGCAGGCTCACAGGAGGTCCAACCAACAGCCAGTGGCAGCAGGACCAACTAACACCAGAGGTATCCAGATGGCAAAAGGCAAACGTAGGAATGTTACTAACAGTAATCAAAGTAATGTAGGACCATCCGAACCCAACTCTCCAACAGCAGCAAGTCCTGGATACCCCACCACACCCGAAAGACAAGATCTGGATTTAAAATCACTTCTCATGATGCTATTAGAGGATCACAAGAAGGACACAAATAAATCTCATAAAGAGTTACAGGAGACCATGAATCAACGGTTAGAAGCCCTTACAAAGGAAACACAAAAATCGCTTAGAGAAATGCGGGAGAACATGGATCAAAAGATGGAGGCGCACAAGGAGACAACACAAAAATCGCTTAACGAGATGAATCAACGGGTAGATGCACTCACAAAGGAATCACAAAATTTGCATAAAGAAATGCAGAAGAATATGGGTCAACAGACGGATGCCCATAAGGAGGCAACACAAAAATTGCTTAAAGAAATGAATCAACGGTTAGATGCCCTTACAAAGGAAACACGAGAACTGCTTAAAGAAATGCAGGAGACGATGGATCAACAGATGGAATCCCATGAGGAGGAAACACAAAAATCGCTCAGAGAAATGCAGGAGAACGTGGGTCATCAGGAAGAAATCCTGAAAGAGGTAATGCAAAATTACCTTAAAGAAATACAGGAAAATACAAACAAACAAGTGAAGGATCTCAGCAAATCCATCCAGGAACTAAAAAAGGAAGTAGAAACAACTAAGAAATCACAAAGGGAGACAACTTTGGAGATAGAAAACCTTGGGAAGAAATCAGGAGTCATAGATGCAAACATCAACAATAGAATACAAGAGATGGAAGAAAGAATCTCAGGTGCTGAAGATTCCATAGAAAGCATCGACTCAACAGTCAAAGAAAATGCAAAATGCAAAAAACGCGTAACCCAAAACATCCAGGAAATCCAGGACACAATGAGAAGACCAAACCTAAGGATTATAGGTATAGATGAGAGTGAAGATTTGCAACTTAAAGGGCCAGTAAACATCTTCAACAAAATTATGGAGGAAAACTTCCCTAACTTAAAGAGAGAGATGCCGATGAACATACAAGAAGCCTACAGAACTCCAAACAGACTGGACCAGAACAGAAATACCTCCCGTCACATAATAATCAAAACACCGAATGTTCTAAACAAAGAAAGAATACTAAATGCAGTAAGAGAAAAGGGCCAAGTAACATACAAAGGAAGACCTATCCGAATCACATCAGACTTCTCACCAGAGACTATGAAAGCCAGAAGATCCTGGGCAGATCTCATGCAGACACTAAGACAGCACAAATGCCAGCCTAGACTACTATACCCAGCAAAACTCTCAATCACCATAGATGGAGAGACCAAGATATTCCATGATAAAACCAAATTTTCACAATATCTTTCCACAAATCCAGCCCTGCAACGGATAATAGGTGGAAACCTCCAATACAGGGAGAGAAACAACACCCTGGAAAAAATGAGATAATAACCTTCTTGAATCAAACCCAAAAGTAGATAACCACTCAAACATAAAGATAGCGTCAAGAATGGCAGATGGCAATAATCACTATGCCTTAATCTCTCTTAATATCAATGGTCTCAATTCCCCAATTAAAAGACATAGACTAGCAGACTGGATACGTAAACAGGACCCAGCTTTTTGCTGCATGCAGGAAACGCACCTCAGTGTCAAAGACAAACACTACCTCAGAGTAAAAGGCTGGAAAACAATTTTACAAGCAAATGGCCCCAAGAAACGAGGTGGAGTAGCCATCCTAATATCGGATAAAATTGATTTTCAACCCAAAGTCATCAAAAAAGACACAGAAGGACACTACATACTGATCAAGGGAAAAATCCACCATCAAGAACTCTCAATCCTGAATATCTATGCTCCAAATGCAAGGGCACCCTCATTCGTAAAAGAAACTTTACTAAAACTCAAAGCACACATCGCACCGCACACAATAATAGTGGGTGACTTCAACACCCCGCTCTCTGAAATGGATCGTTCAGGAAAGCAGAAACTAAACAGGGACACAGTGAATCTAATTGAAGCCTTGGACCAAATGGAACTAACTGATATATATAGAACATTTCATCCTAGAGCTAAAGAATACACCTTCTTCTCAGCTCCTCATGGTACCTTCTCCAAAATTGACCATATAATTGGTCACAAATCAGACCTCAACAGATACAAGAAGATAGAAATAATCCCATGCCTCCTATCAGATCACTATGGAATAAGGGTGGTCTTCAATGGCAACAAAAACAAAAGAAAACCCACGTACACATGGAGGCTGAACAATGCTCTACTCAATGATAACTTGGTCAAGGTGGAAATAAAGAAAGAAATCAAAGACTTTTTGAAAGTTAATGAAAATGAAGGCACAACATACCCTAACTTATGGGACACAATGAAAGCAGTGCTAAGAGGAAAATTCATAGCCCTGAGTGCCGCCAAAAAGAAACGGGAGACAGCATACACTAACAGCTTAATGGCACACCTGAAAGCCCTGGAACAAAAAGAAGCAAATACACCAAAGAGGAGTAGAAGGCAGGAAATCATCAAACTCAGGGCTGAAATCAATCAAGTAGAAACAAATAAAACCATACAAAGAATCAACAAAACGAGGAGTTGGTTCTTTGAGAAAATCAACAAGATAGATAAGCCCTTAGCCAGACTAACCAGAGGGCACAGAGATAGTATCCAAATTAATAAAATCAGAAACGAAAAGGGAGAGATAACAACAGAAACTGAGGAAATTCAAAAAATCATCAGATCCTACTACAAAAACCTGTATTCAACACAACTAGAAAATATGGAGGAAATGGACAATTTCCTTGACAGATACCAAGTACCAAAATTAAATCAGGATCAAATAGACCATCTAAACCGTCCTATAACCCCTGAAGAAATAGAAGTTGTCATTGGAAGTCTTCCAACCAAAAAAAGCACAGGTCCAGATGGTTTTAGTGCAGAATTCTATCAGACCTTCAAAGAAGACCTAACACCAATACTCTTCAAACTGTTCCACAAAATAGAAACAGAAGGAACACTACCCAACTCGTTCTATGAAGCCACAATTACACTAATACCAAAAGCACACAAAGATCCGACAAAGAAAGAGAATCTCAGGCCAATCTCTCTTATGAATATCGATGCAAAAATACTCAATAAAATTCTTGCCAACCGAATCCAAGAACACATCAAAACGATCATTCACCACGATCAAGTAGGCTTCATCCCAGGGATGCAGGGATGGTTCAATATAAGGAAATCCATCAATGTAATCCACTACATAAACAATCTCAAAGAAAAAAACCACATGGTCATCTCATTAGATGCTGAGAAAGCATTTGACAAAATTCAGCATCCTTTCATGCTAAAGGTCTTGGAAAGATCAGGAATTCAAGGCCCATATCTAAACATAGTAAAAGCAATTTACAGCAAACCAGTAGCCAGCATCAATCTAAACGGAGAGAAACTTGAAGCAATCCCACTAAAATCAGGGACTAGACAAGGCTGCCCTCTCTCTCCATATCTTTTCAATATAGTACTTGAAGTTCTAGCTAGAGCAATTAGACAAGAAAAAGAGGTCAAAGGGATACAAATTGGAAAGGAAGAAGTCAAACTATCACTATTTGCAGACGATATGATAGTATACATAAGCGACCCAAAGAACTCCACCAGAGAACTCCTACAGCTGATAAACGACTTCAGCAAAGTGGCCGGATATAAAATCAACTCAAGCAAGTCAGAAGCCTTCCTATACTCAAAGGATAAGCAGGCTGAGAAAGAAGTAAGAGAAATAATACCCTTTACGATAGCCACAAACCATATTAAGTATCTTGGCGTGACGCTAACCAAACAAGTGAAAGATCTGTATGACAAGAACTTCAAGTCTCTGAAGAAAGAAATTGAAGAAGACCTCGGAAGATGGAAAAATCTGCCATGCTCATGGATTGGCAGGATTAATATAGTAAAAATGAGCATCTTACCAAAAGTAATACACAGATTCAATGCAATCCCCATCAAAATCCCAACTCAATTCTTCATAGAGTTAGAAAGAGCAATTCAAAAATTCATCTGGAATAACAGAAAACCCAGAATAGCTAAAACTATTCTCAAGAGTAAAAGAACCTCTGGGGGAATCAGTATCCCGGACCTCAAGCTGTACTACAGAGCAATAGTGTTAAAAACTGCATGGTATTGGTACAGTAACAGACATGTAGATCAATGGAACAGAATTGAAGACCCAGAAATGAATCCACACTCCTATGGTCACTTGATCTTTGACAAAGGAGCTAAAACCATCCAGTGGAAAAAAGATAGCCTTTTCAACAAATGGTGCTGGCTCAGCTGGAGGTCAACATGTAGAAGAATGCAAATTGACCCATCCTTATCTCCTTGCACTAAGCTCAATTCTAAGTGGATCAAAGATCTCCACATAAAACCAGACACACTGAAACTAATAGAAGGGAAACTAGGGAAGAACCTTGAACATATGGGCACAGGGGAGAATTTCCTGAACAGAACTCCAATAGCTTATACTCTAAGATCAAGAATAGACAAATGGGACCTCATTAAATTACAAAGTTTTTGCAAGGCAAAAGACACCGTCAAAAAGACAAAGCGGCAACCAACTAACTGGGAAATGATCTTTACCAACCTTACATCCGACAGAGGGCTAATATCCAAGATATACAAAGAACTCAAGAAGTTAAACTCCAGAGAGGCAAGTAACCCTATTAAAAAATGGGGTACAGAGCTCCACAAAGAGTTCTCACCTGAAGAATATCTAATGGCTGAGAAGCACCTAAAGAGATGTTCATCATCCTTAGTCATTAGGGAAATGCAAATCAAAACAACCCTGAGATTCCATCTCACACCAGTCAGGATGGCTAAGATCAAAAACACAGGAGACAGCAGTTGTTGGCGAGGATGTGGAGAAAGAGGAACACTCCTCCACTGCTGGTGGAATTGCAGGCTGGTACAACCACTCTGGAAAGCAGTCTGGCGGCTCCTCAGAAAACTGGGCATGACACTTCCGGAGGATCCGGCTATACCACTCCTGGGCATATACCCAGAGACTTTACCTGCATGCAATAAGGACACATGCTCCACTATATTCATAGCAGCCTTATTTATAATAGCCAGAAGCTGGAAAGAACCCAGATGTCCCTCAACGGAGGAATGGATTCAGAAGATGTGGTATATTTACACAATGGAATACTACTCTGCAATTAAAAACAATGAATTCACGAAATTCCTAGGCAAATGGTCAGAACTTGAAAATATCATCCTTAGTGAGGTAACCCAATCACAAAAGATCACACATGGTATGAAGTCACTGATAAGGGGATATTGACCCAGAATCTCAGAATACCCTAGACACAATCAGCATATCAATAGATTTCTAAAAAGATGGAAGGAGAGACCCCTGGTCCTGGAAAGACTGGATGTAGGGGAACGCCAGGACAGAGTAATGAGAGGGGGTTGAACGGAGAAAAGAGGGAGGGAAGGGGGCTTATGGGACTTTCGGGGAGGGAGGAAACGGGAAAGGGGAAGTGATTTGGAATGTAAATTAAAAAAATAAAATAAAATTAAATTAAAAAAAAAAAAAAAAATAACAAGAGGCAAAGTAAACCTCAAGCCATCTTTCCCAAACTTTGTCATTAGTGAATTCTTCTCAGCTATTGGTGGTACCTATTTAATAACTGAATGTTAACTCAGTGCCTCTCACTTATTCACTTTAGGTCAGCCTACCATTTAAAAGTATTTGACCTCATGTTTAGAATAGTGTTTTTGAAAACAATGTGTGTGCATGTATATAAAAGGTTGGCAGTAACCAACTCTCCACCATTCCCTGTCTACCCTATTCTAATTCATACACTGAATCCCAGTTCTCACAGCAATGGCGTTTGAAGGTAGACTGATGGACAACAAGTAGATTTTGGTGAGATTGTGATAGCAGCCTCATGTGATGGGATTAATTACCTATAAGTGACATGAAGTTACAGCAAGCAGGCAAATGCCAAAGGCTCCTTTTCCAGGGATAGAACTGGTTTCCACTTAATCGTGGACTTTTTAGCATCTAGGACTAGAGAGAAGTTTCTATTGTTTCAGCCATCAAATCTGTGATGTTTTATTGTAGTATCATGATTGACTAGGAATACCTTTAATAATTTTTAAATAAAAAAGTTTCACATTTTTCTAAGCCTATGCTGAGTAGGTAAATGTAGCTAAGGCTGTCTGAATTAATTTTTTCAAGGTAATCTCTGTAAACTGACAAGGAGAGCTTGCATGCTTACTTTGTACGTTTTGTTAGACAGGTCATTAAGTTTAGTCAACTCTGAAAATCGATTCAACTTTAAATCCAAGGGGTGAGCCTGGCCAATGGCAACTTTGTCAAGGTAAATGCTGTTTTGGACTTCTCACGAACAATTGAATTTCTTTAGGTATTAAGTATAAACACTTCTAATTCTTGTGCTATATTAAATACAAATAATTTGTGCATAGAACTCCAACTATAAATATGACATTGCCTATTGGAAAATAAATAGTATCATCTAACTAAGGTACTCAAAAGGCAATTCATGTCATTTGTTTTAACAAATATTAGTACTTATCCATGTATTCTCTCCTAATAATCTAGTATTATGACTGAAAATACAGTGTTACAGAAATAAAATGACAAACAGAAAGTCTATGATGAATTGATATTCATTGTTGGAGCCAAGGAAAGACTTCAACATACTGAATTCTTTATCCTATGACTCAGGACCACAGGACTATTTCTTTAACTGTGAACATACCCATATTTCTCCCACAGTTATTAGACATTGAGTAATTTCAAGAGACGACTAAGGAATTTGAATTTTACATTACAGCTAAAAGAGGATTTATTATCATTATCATCATTTATGTGCATAAGTGTGTGCCTGTATGAGTTTATGTGCAGATTTCCAGGGAGGCCAGATAAGGGTACCGTAGTCTCTGGAACTGGAGCTATAGAACTTTGCCATCTGCTTGCTCTGAGCTCTGAGATGAGCCTGAGACCTTTATTAGAAGAGTGTATACTTTTAATTTGTTGACTCCTCTCTCCAGCTCTAGGATCTACATTTTTTCTTGTTCCACTTTAATTTTTATTATCATTTTAATGTGTTTACTATCCAGATAATATGAAGAGGGCAACTCAGATATTTAATAATAGAGTAGCTGAATATAGGATTCTTTGTCAGTCATAAGAATTCTGATAGGTTTTACCTGGACATCTTTAATTAGTTAATTGTATCATAAACTTTGATAATAAAACTACCAAATGCAAGCAATGTCTCAGCTTAACAGTGAATACCATCAGTGCATGTTAAAATCCTTCATGGCCTGTGAATAATTGGAATATGAGCTAATTATGTTTCATTGAATTTGAGAGAGAACCTTGCCTATCCCTCCCCTTTTAAATTTCTTCTCACAAACAATATATCCTGACCACAACTTTTCCTCCATCCACTCCTCCCAGTTTCCCTAACAGAAACCTCAGGTAAGTCAAGTGCAGACTTTTTTGCATTGATACACATTGCATTAGATTATGCAATGACCCAGTAGAGTAACCTGAGAATTACAAGATGATAGGCCAAACATATTTAAGATGCTGGAGTATTGGATTGTGTTGGGAGGCAGGAGGCAGGGAAAGGGATGAAGTCCATTGTACGTACTGGTGCTGACCAGG
This sequence comes from Tokudaia tokunoshimensis, assembly GCA_036184795.1. NCBI lineage: Eukaryota > Metazoa > Chordata > Mammalia > Rodentia > Muridae > Tokudaia > Tokudaia tokunoshimensis. The sequence goes on along the minus strand of BTHU01000009.1, from coordinate 10,864,340 downwards.
CATAGAGAGAGCACATTGCCTTATGTTCCTTCAGTGATTTGGACAAAAGTCGTTACTGTGTTAAACTCACACAAAAAAATCCGGGAGGATTTTGCCCTGGAATTCTTTTCAGTTCTTCTTCTTCTCTATGTTTTTTTTTTCAAAATAAAAACTGGACGAAAAATGTCTTAAATTAGGAAAGAATTTAGCATCAAATGTTTCTCTTTGCCCTTATATGGATTTTTTGAAAGCTCTGTCTAAAATACCATGTTCTTTCTATGCTGTCTTCATTGTGAATGCAGGCAGCAGCTTCAGCCTTTGGATGGCTTTCAAGCGAAGACACAGAACATAACAACAACACACTTTGTATTTCTTTACAGTGACATAGAATTTTATCATGTGAGGGTCAGGCTTGGGTTCAAAGTGTTACTCATTTAGGAGAGAAGAATTTCTGTTTCTCAATGATAGAAACTCACAGAGTAAATGAAGTATAGAAAAAACTGATAGAAACTTTGCAGTGATTGTGAACTGAAAACGTTTAGAGATTACATTGTATCCAACTGGACATTTAAGAATGAATGGTTATCTTTAATTCATCTCTCACCCTCCAAGTAGATGCCCATGACTTGGGCAGCCAGGCACCTATTCAGAGCCTGGCTTTCAACATAGCCACTACTGTATATTGGGAAGCACTATGGGATTCCCCCTCAGGGGCCTAGCAAATGGCAGGAAGTGACCTCTCAATTGGGCCATTGTCTAAAGAAAATTTTCAACCATCTTTAGAGCCATAGTCTGGTAAGAGACACAGAGTCAACATATTTCGGGCATAAGGAGGAGCCCACTGAAGCCTGAGCCAGTCCTTCCCTAAAGTGCCACATCCTCAGGAGGACTTCCTCTCCCTCAACCTTCATTTTGCTTTAGAAAATAACCACATTTATTTTTTGTTCCACAAATTAAGTTTTTGTTATTTCTGACTGAGCTAGAAAGTCATGCAAGGCAAGGGCAATTGCTGTGTGTGGCATGTTCTGTTTCTGACCCTATTCAACCATGTTCACATGCACCAAACTTTCTCCTAAGTGAAGCACAGAATGTAGGAGGATGTATCTCATTTATCTAATTTTGTTTTACTTTAGTTCAGAGCTTTATAATTAGTGGGTTTTGGATAAATAAATTAATGAACAGGCATAGCAATAGCTTTTTCTCCCTCTGCCTTATACTCCAGGAAGGCATTTCAGTGGTTTTGCATTAAAACTATGTTTTAATACTGTATATTTTAATACCTAATCATCCCTGGAAACATAAGCTTATAAATACAATTAAGATTATATAGACTGTACAGGTTATGTTTATGTATTTAGCACTGTATCTATGTAAAAACATATATAATAACGACTAATAAAAAGAGTCTGTGACTTTGAAAGCAAAGAAGGTTATATAGGAGGGTTTAAAGGGAAGGGATAAATAATGTGATTACATTATAATCTCAAAACATAATTAAAAACTGTATCTGGCTTTAGCATGACTTTACTTCTGATGGAATAGCAAGGTTGATACTTCAGGCACTTTACAACCTCGTCATGAGGAAATCAGCACCAGAGCTAAAGGGAGATCTTGACAGAGGAAAGATTAGATCATTCAATCATGGTAAACCTAGTTTTCTTGGGTGGTTTTGTAATATGAGCGTGTGTGTGTGTATGTGTGTGTGTGTCTGTGTGTATATGTCTGTGTATATGTGTCTTTGTGTGTAGAGTCTGTGTATCTGTGTATCTGTGCATGTGTATGTATCTGTGTGTATGTGTCTCTCTTTGTGTGTGTGTCTGTTGTGTGTATGAATCTGTGTAGTATACATATGTATGGAGAAAGTGTGTTTATTTTTGTGGACAAATGGGTGTGGTGGCTAGGACCAAGATTGCCATTGGGTATTTTCCTGGATCAGTCCCCATTTTATATATGGAGAAAGAGTCTTTCACTGAACCAAGAGTTAAAAGCTGTACAGATTTCTGTAGGGTTCCCCTGTCTCTTCCTCCTGTATACTGGACTTGGAGGTAGATCACAATATACTCTCTGCTACAGGGCATGAATGAGATAACTTATCATTACTAAAGTAAGAAATAGTCATTGTAGTATCTCTTCAAGAGTCAAAATGTCTTAACATGGTTTGGAAGCTTTTCAAAAGCTATCTATGCTAAGCACATTGATTTGTTCATAAAATTTTTCAAGGCTATCCCTTCTTTCATGTTTGCTTTGTGAATGTACTGTTTCTGGCAAACGTTTCCAAAGTAATTTTTACTCATTTTTAGGAGCCTATCCTGTGATCTGTTGCCAAATTAATCTTTTAAAAAACATCTTGGTTTATCATGTCATTCCTCACTAAAATTGACCTCCTTGATATCAATTATTTATACTCCCTGGGTAGTGGATGAAGAGTTCTATGCCACCTCTTCCTCTGTCCTCACGGCAGACATTCATAATCAATCACATTTGTTCCCTTACAAACCAAGCATCCCAAGATGCTCTGTATTATCACATTTAATTAAATACTCTTCACTGGGCAGAGATAACTTTCTAGAGGAAATTTTCTTCTCACATTTAGATCATGGGGGAAATTCAAAGTCTGTTGCCAGTGAGCATATCATAGATTGGTCCTGATGTGTCCTTCATGGCTTTTCAATACTGAACCTTCCTGCTTTGTTTTAGCATGACTGTAAATCTATGCCCCAGATAATCTTTGTATTATTCAGACTCTTGTCCACGGTTCTAAACTTTTTCTTTATAATGTCTTTACCCTGATGATGCATTGTGCTTGGCCTTCTTCATTGTGTCAGGGTCTAGATGTGGTTCTACTGGTCCACTGAGACTTCCTGTGCCATGCCAGGCAGAACTTGTTTCAATACTCAAAAGGGTATTTGTGTCACCCATTTCTTCCTACAGTTCTGTCAGCAAGCTATCGTGTAGTTATTTTCTTTCTGAGTGGGTGTTTTCAGGTAGATTTCAGAAATCAGGGATTTTATTTTTACTTATATTTTTATAGTGTTTATTAACTAAACACTATTATTGAATGCAGATAGTTTATTTAATGTTCACAAATGGAGACAAGTGAGTAGAAATACATAGGCATGCAGACACTACACACATACACAAAGATTTTAACAACCTTTGAAATGGCCACGAAGGAAAAGACAATGAAAATTAGGAGACGCATATGAAAAGAGTATGTCTGTTGCAATTAAAAGAAAAAGTCTGATGGTCATGCATCTAGCAGAAGATGGAAATCACAAGTCAACTATGCACTGCCTTAGGCACATGTTGTAAGCACTTTCCTTTAGTTTTTGTGACAGGGTCTCATTACAAATCTCTGGCTGGCCTGGAACTCACAGAAAACTACTTGCATCTCCCTCCTAAATTTGGAGATTAAATTTGTACACTACCTCACTCAGCAATATTCTTAAAATATGGAATAGTAAAGAAGTGCTGGGACTGAGGAGGAACTTTTAATTAGAATCATAAAGCTACTACTAGAAGTCTATTAAAGGAACAAAGCAACCAAATGACTCTCAATGACACATTACTATAGCCATAGTCAAGGCATTCTATCATCAGGGAAGTTTCTTCTTGCCATAGATGGCAGTTAACATAGACTCCAAAACTGGATAGTGTTTAGACTGTGTGTAATTAGTTAGAAACCTGGGCACACTCAGCCTGAAAGTAAATGTCTATTGCATTCTTCCTTTAAGGTTCAGGAATCTATACAGAAGGAGATTAGGAAGAACTTTAAGAGCCAGAGGTGGTAGATGGCTCTAAGGAAGCATTGTTCCCTAGACAGAACAGGGCTGATGCATGCACATATGAACTCACAGAGACTGAGACGGCATACACAAAACATGAACATGTTCAACCCAGACAAAATTCCTGCACTGAGAAGAGAAAGTAGATACAAAATACCATCCCCATCGAAGAAACTCTTTGCAATTGATACTAGCTAAGAGATTTTTTTAAAAAAATCTAGATCTAAGGATATATGCATTAGACTCCTCTTACTCTTCACAAGTGATCTATAATGTTGAAACTTACATATGGGAAAATTAGAGGTATAAAGTGCTTACAGCATGTGCCTAAGGCGGTACATACAGAGTTGACTTGTGATTTCCATCTTCTGCCAGCTGCATGGCCATCAGACTTTTTCTTTTAAGTGCAACAAACTTACTCTTTTCATGTGAGTCTCCTAATTTTCATTGTCTTTTCCTTTGCGGCCATTTCAGAGGCTGGTTTGTTGATGGACTATATTGAGTCATATGAAAAATAAAGGGAAAGTGATACATGTCTAGATGAGGATACAGAATAAATATGATGGGCTTGTCATAAGTGAGCAAGGGTGCTCAAAGCTTTGGAAGGAGAACAATACATAATGGACAAGAACTGTGAGATCACAGCATAGAGAGTTAGAAAGATCTCAATACTTTTGCAATGGGTGGTGACAGAGGAGAATGGAGGAAATAGAGAATCAAAGTTTTAAAAGAAAATATGCTAAATGCAGAACCATGGGAGAAAATGGATGAAGAATGTGTTTCTCAGTTACATTAACTGAGGACGGTTTATACCCTCTTTCTGTCACACCAATAAAATTATGGTTCCCTAGACTCTTAATATGCTTGCTCAATGTCAATGTTTAGAAAGTCAAAGTTGTGGAAAGGTTTTAAACTGTAAATACCCAGTTTGGTGAGAGAGTTCCTTCCAGTTTTAGACATTAGACTTTACTTCTGAGGTAAATAAGCCTATATGTCACTGCCAAAGGAGTGAGTTTGGGGTTCAGGTTCCCTGGTTTGTATTATACAAGGCTACAAGAGTATACCTATGCACGATTGGACATGGAAGCATATTTTCCTAGGGAGGAGTGGAGAGCAATGCCTCCTGTTCTTGTGCCAGGTAGTTTTAATTGGGTCTCAAGAGAATTTCCTAGAAGTCAATGGCTGCCCAAGATCCCGGAAGAGAGGGAAAGCTGTGAAGCTGGAGGTGGAAGTATTATTCCCAGGCCTCTTCTGACTTCTTTCAGATACTAAGGATGGAATAGTTTTGTTTGTTTGTTTGTTTGGAGTTTTTTTGGTAACAAAATACTCAGTATTAGGAAGTTGAGACAGGGATTAAACTAAAAGAAAATAACAACAGCAAAACAGAAAATCTGAAAGCTAATATTAGCCCATTCAAAATCCAAGTTTTAATTTTTTTTGCTAGGGAAGGGGTAGAGTTGGCTACCATTTGTAACATTTTATAAATAATAGGTTGTGATTAATGAGTAGATTAAACTCATTCTGTATTAACATTGCAATGTAGTTTTGAAGTTGTTTGGACTTACAGAGGATCAAAGTGTGTCCTTGGGAATGTTTGCTCCTTGCATTTAACATAGTGATTATGGTCTTTGCTACTGAAAGCCCTTTGGAGACAGACAGGAGTGGGTCTAAGTCATGCTTAAGAATTAGATACTTCACGTGGCATACAGGTGCATGTTGCCAAAATATATTGAGTGGTGAAGACTATAGTTATTATAGCTTAAAAGCTTTTTCAGATATTGATTTAAACCCTGGAGTGTCCCTCTTTATACAGACAGAAGACTTCTGGAGACTAGAAGGAAGTGTACCAGGAAAAGGAAGATAAATATTGAGACTGGTTCTTTTTTTCATTTTTTTCTTTTTTTCTTAATATGTAGTTTTTACTCCTGACCAGGAGTGAGTTGATAGGAATGTTGTAAAGTCTTGGTATGGACAAGGACTGGTTGGGGACATTTGTACATAAAGGTCCTGCCTCCTACGTCTTCTCTGTGCAGGAGGTTGGCAGATGGCAGGCCAGCTTGGGGGGATAATTGGAGAACAGAATGAGAGGACAGAGCGTGTGTATAATGCTAAGCTGAGATAACACATGCAGAAATCTCCAGCTCAGTGTCTGGCACAAAATAAGGACTAAAATGTTCATTTGGCGTTTCTATTGTTGCTGTCATATATATTCATTTTAGTTCAGTGTTCAGAGTTATTTGATTGTTGTACCAAAAATCTTGACTTAACCTTCTAACTAGTAGTTTATGGATCTGGATATTATAGATATTGTAAGGTGAGCAGCATTGTCCCTGACATATCTCTCTTGATTTCAGAAGAGTGTTAGACATGTGTCTTTGCAGACTCTCTTCCAATTTTCTGAGGTGTATATTTGGCTTCCCTTGAGGCTGATTCCCATACCTTTCATCAGCACCAAGTTAGCAGTTGGTCTTCAAAGGAGAAAATAAGAGAATGTATTCCCATCACAGAATCTTTCTCAATGGAGTGAGTCACAGGTATATTCTAGATTAAGTCTGTGGGAAGAGACTGCTTTCTCCAAACTACAGCACTAGTTAATGGTAGAAAAGGAATTAAAGGCCAGCTCTTTGTCTTCTGAGTGAACACTTGCTTCCATCAACATAAGTATTTATCTCTTGTCTAAGATTTCTAGGAAGTTTTTTCAGGCCAGATAACCTGTAAGGTGGTCAAAACATAGGCTATCCTAAAAGGGGAATCTTCCTTGGCAGGGCAGTTGTGAGAGGTCATTATGGTTGAATGAATTTTTATTATAATTTCCCCAGACTTTCTTGCTGACTGTCACAGTGCTAGCCCAAAGAACTAGATAGCTGTGTGTGATTAAGGTTTCTATCTCTGATATCTCCTGGGGCAGAAAAACATGGTGAACTATAGGTGTAGCTTTTCTTATGCTGCAAATCAGTTTAGAGTGAATATTGTGTATGCCTGGAGAGGCCAAGAAGCTGGGATAGTTAAACATCCTTAGAGTTCTGTAAGATTAAGTGTGGAAATATTCTGTCTTTACTTATCTTCAGTCTGTTTTAGCTTCTGAAAACTCCAAATTCCAGCCACAAAAGGCACAAGCCTGCTCTATTCTGTGAATGCCTTCAAGTCTCTGGAGGAGAGAGAATATGATGAAATTCTCTTCATTAATTTTAAGCAATGATTGGAAGGCTTTTACTGGGAGGAAATGAAGATTACATAAATCGAGAGGTAAAACAATCAACAAGAACCAGCGCTAAAAATAATTTCAGGTTTTTAATCACTAAAAAGATGATTAGTTCTTCGAAAGAATAAAGCAACCAAGATCATGCGTAGCTACCTCGCTGTAGCTTTTCAAGACCACAGTGTCTAGTCACTGGATTCTTCCAGTGGAGTTAATTAGCCCAAACTCTAGCTGCTTTTTGCTTTAGCTGTCTTCAACTTGAGTTTTACTTTTTCATTTTTTTTTGTAAATACATTTAAAAGCTAATTATGATATACCTGGGGCTTGGGGACAATACCTACACAGACTCTCCCCAGAGAATTATTTTCTCACACACCAGAAATTTTCTAAAAGAAAGAATGTCAGAGGAAATACTATTGTGTAGATTCAGGGGTTGGGATGTGTAACACATTTCAGCTCAGTAGACAAGAAGGTGTAACAAGCTCTGACTGGAATTGAATGCTCTGTGCTTCTGCCGAGAGGATGCGGGTGAGGTCTTGCTTCCAGATTTTTGCAGTACCCTCTATCCTATGCTCATCATCAGTTCTAATACAGTACATAATGTAGCCGGCTGGTAGTCTGGAGATGACTTGTTTGTGCTTACAGATCTGTAGAGGAGACTCAGAAGCTGCAAATGATGCTTCTAACTGTCTGGGAAATTGGGGTAGTGCTACTGGGTCATTCCTTGTTCTGCTGAAAGCTATTCTAAGTTTAATGATCTTTTCTCTTATACAGAAGTGGTGTGTTTAGGTAAGACACTCACAAAGATCTGTATACTCTCTAAAAGAGGCCAAAGCTGATTTTATTTGTGTCCTAATGAGGACAGAATCCTACCTGCTGTGAAATTAATGCTTGCAGCAGAGTCAAGGGATGAGGAAATTTAGAAGATAGACTTTGTATCTGCCCCATCATCAGGAAACCAATAAACAAGGCCCAATACCCAGAAAAATATACAATGAGAAATGATAATGGATCTGCAAAGTTTACTGCTTATGAGATGCCACGTGGACTCCCACATCACTATACTGTAGCAAGGAATGAAAAATCCAAGGCAGTACAGGACAGTTCTGTACTGTTGAAAGCGCTGCCTTACATAAACACAGTCTACTTGTTTGTATACAGTTGACTTTCTCCAAGGGGGAGTATTGCAAAACCAGAGTATATTTATCAGCTCTATCTTTTTCTTCCCTGCAGGCCTCACCCCATAAGAGAGTATGTGGTTGAACTCAGGCTGGGAGAACGCTTGGCCATGGGAGGACCACCCGGGCTGTTTAATCTGTGACCACTGCAGAGTTACCGCAAAAGCAATAGGAGCAGGAGGGGGAATGGGGTAGGCTTTGAAGTTCAGGGGTGAGAAAACCAAGGCTATTTTGGGTTTGACCCGAGGTAGCTTATACTTAGTACAACCTCTACCCCAGTATGTGGATACTGGGAACATCAGACTACCTTGACTAAATAAAAAAATAAATAAATATAATTCAAAGAAAGGCTTATAGCACGGGTGTGCAATCGTGCTTGGTCCTTTTTTTCTTGCTGCTCTTTGATGTGGTGATGGCAGCATATGAGGGTTCATCACTGGCTTCATGCTTGGGAACACTGGGCTTCTTATAGCACCTGAAGGTGAGTAGGAAATTCTGGCTGCTCTTCCCATTTGCAGGGATAAGAACTTTCCTAAATGTCCCAAGTGTCAATCCTAACTTGTCCAGTCTCAAAGACCAGCCATGTACCCTGTGGTTGTGCATCACATTGAAGATTGCCAACTAAACTCTACAGCCTCTGCTTACTATTTCTGTGATCTTGGAAAATTTGCCAAATGGATGTGATGCTACTGCCCCGAGGAAACTTAGTGCATATTGTACACAGAAGCTTAAGCACAGTGAAAGCTTCCTAGAAATGCCTAACAAACAGGGACACTTACTCCTTGTGAGATATCATTACATATCTCACATGTCTTTCGCAGTTTCATGATGCTTAATGTTCATTGCCAATTACCATGGGTTTCTTGTCATCTAGGCGACATACTGGGAACAGTTGTTTCCAGAAAGCTCTCTTTAAGTGAAGATGGAAACCCACTGCTGAAATGACCAATGGACTATGTGTCCAGGCAAAATAGAAGAGAAAAAAAGGTGTATGATGAGCAGCTGCCTTCAACTTGCTCTGCTTCCTGACTGTGGACACACTCTGACCGGCTGCTTGGACTTCTCTTGCAATGCTTTGTTTGCCATAATGGACTGTGTCATGTCAAACTTTGAGCCAAAGTTAATCCTTCCTCTCTTAATGTGCACTTTGTAAGATATTTGCTAATGACTATGAGAAAAGCAACTAGTACCATCACTTTTTGGTTCTATTTAGCCATTCTTGAGAATAACTCTTAGTTTGTGGAAGTCACTGAAAGTCCAGCCAAGCTTGAGTCTAACCAAAGGTATCTGGTTTGGCTCTGTTCTCTAAACTCTGAGCCAGGCCATCGAAAGGGATTGAATACATATTGGGAGAAAAAAATATTAAGTAATGAGGTGGGTGTGGCTGAAACCATGAAAAATCAATGCCATAATATTATCATTGGTTTGGCTTTTCCTCATTTATAAATATTAAGTAAGCTTTAGTAGCTTAGTTACTGCTAGATTCTATACATTTGTTCAAAATCTTGGGAATATTAGGAAAAATTTTACACATTTTTGTGCACATATTTGCTGATATGGATGAGTCAGATCCACTCTATATCTTCACCTTGCACTGTTAGTGCAAGTCTAGTCTTTGATCTAATAAATATTGAATTTTTCAAGTAAAATGCTATGAGACAATGAATTAGATAAGGAATTATGAAATGGCTTGGTTATATAGCTTCATAATATTTTATGCCCTGCACTTTCTTCTTTTCTGAGCATTTCTTGGAATTGGTGTTAGCTATCAGTAGGTGCTTCTGTTTTTTTTTTTTTTTTGAGAAAAATCAGAATATGTCAAATAAACTAATATGCTCCACAGATAAGAAGCATTGGGTTTATGTCAACTTGGACTTAAACCTCTTCTAGGAACATGTAAATCTTCTTTAGGTGAAGAGTTAAAGGGATAGTTATGGAAAAGAGAAAAAACAATGACCCTGACCTTGTAGAAATGTGAGATTACTCTAACCATCAAAATAATCAAGGAGAGAGGAGAGGAGAGGAGAGGAGAGGAGAGGAGAGGAGAGGAGAGGAGAGGAGAGGAGAGGAGAGGAGAGGAGAGGAGAGGAGAGGAGAGGAGAGGAGAGGAGAGGAGAGGAGAGGAGAAGAGAAGAGAGAATGAGAATATTCTCCCACTGAGATACCGGAAAAGGCAATGTGTGTGATTATGTGTGTGTGTATGACAGAGAGAGAGAGAGAGAGAGAGAGAGAGAGAGAGAGAGAGAGAGAGAGAGAGAGAGAGAGAGAGAGAGAGAGAGGGAGGGAGAGGGAGAGGGAGAGGGAGAGGGAGAGGGAGAGGGAGAGGGAGAGGGAGAGGGAGAGGGAGAGGGAGAGGGAGAGGGAGAGGGAGAGGGAGAGGGAGAGGGAGAGGGAGAGGGAGAGAGCCTAACAGCATCAACTCATGTTCTGCTTAGCGCCACATTTGGTACTTGGTATTTTCTAAACTATAATCATGAATAAAGAAAACACACACTAGGAATTATTATTATCCAACCACACTGGTCTTCAAATTATGAAAAAAATGATAAATTTAAAATATTTGATCTAATATTTCAATCTTCCCTACTTACTGTTCACACAATGTTTTAAAATAAGGGAAAGAACATTGTTATCTTACTAAACTTCACTTCTATAAGATCCACAGCTTAGCAAAAGATTTTTTTTAATTTATAGATAATATTTTACATATTAAGTAATTTGTTAGTAACCCAAACTATTTTGTTTCTAGTTCAAAGACTGCCAGCACCAAATTCTCTTGCGGCCACAGTAAGGATGTTATGCTGTTCCCTGGTCATAACTACCAAAGGAGGATCACTCACACAAAATCAAAGACTCCAAGGAGTCTCCTGACAAAGGACTCACATGATGATTGGTTTAAAATGGTTACAATGAAAGTATTGTCAGGATCATGACACCGGCCAACAATCATCCTTGAGAACTGCTGTGTTGCCAGACAGATTTCTTCTTAATACTGTCTAGGCCATACTTTCCTGTGGGACAGAAGGTAGATTACATGTGTCAAGGTGAGGCTATTTTCCTTTCATGAAATGAAATTCCTGCTACATGAAAACAGAGAAGAGGGGCTGGAGAAATGGCTCAGCGGTTAAGAGCACCGACTGCTTTTCCAGAGGTCCTGAGTTCAAATCCCAGCAACCACATGGTGGCTCAAACCATCTGTAATGAGATCTGATACTTTCTTCTGGAGTGTCTGAAGACAGCTACAGTGTACTTACATATAATAAATAAATAAATCTTTAAAAAAAAAGAAAACAGGGAAGAAATACAAGGACTTTCTCAAAGCCTTTAGACATTGCCCGCCCCCGTGTTCCTATGAATTCCTGTGGAAGAGTTACATTCTCAGAATGTGTATTTCAACTGTCAACTAATCACGAGTTGAAAGTCATAGATTTCAGATGCTGCATGAAGTTGTATATGTTAAGCAGGTTTCTTAAAGGAGCTAAACCTTTGAATGTTAAAATGTTGCCCAGCTCTGGTATGTGTTTAAAATTTCCAGAATTTATTTTTCAATGACTATTTTCATTAAATCTATTCAACTCCTTCTGCACATACAAAATCATTTTAGTAGGAATTCCAACTACTACTATTAATTCAATGTATATTTAATGTTCCTCAAAATCTGGAAGGAACTCAAAGTTGCTGGTAATCTTGCAGAGATGGTAAAACTTCATATTGAATCTCCCTGAATGTGATGCAGACTGACAAACTCAAAGGTCTTTGATTCCAATTTCTTTTTTTACTAGATATTCTTTATTTACCTTTTAAATGTTCTTCCCTTTCCTGGTCCTCTCTCATAAGCCATCTCCCCTCCCCCTGTTCCCAAATCAATCCTCTCCTGCTTCCCTGTCCTGGTATTCCTCTACACTGTGGCATTGAACCTTTTAAAGTATCCAGGATAAATATAGGCTTATTGACTGAGAAATGACTAAAGGCAGAAAGAATTACACATAATAATTATAGAAAAAGGCTGCAGTATATAGAAGACCTGACTAACTCAGCAGCCTAAGTCAACCCCATTGACATCAATGTGTAAAGAATATACATAGTTCTGGCAGAAATTTGGCTTGGGAATTTAAACCTTATATATAAGATGTTAACCAACTCTTTGGCAGGACCAAGTGGTTTTCATTGTTCTCATGGCAAAAGCCACCATGTTTTGGTGCTGTGATTTTATAAGGATAGGAAAATCATAATTATCTGATAGAGTGGGCTACCTCAGAGAATTTCTTTTGCTAGCAATGAATATTATCCCTGTCTCTCCCTGACTTTGATAAAGTTTATCATTATAACATGTATTACATGTATTATATTTTTGTGTATAGATGTCATGGAATAGTATGAGTAACATGCGAATTCCTAATGGTAAGTCTTTGAAAAAACAAATGATGGGCATAGACAGGTTATTGAATCTAAAATTTACTAAAATACGAGCATCCTTTACACAATGCCTTGGAGTAGACTCGTTTGCATTCATTAGAGCTTGTGCAGTAGATGATTGTTGGTGCTTATAGACATGATCTATCTATCTATCTATCTATCTATCTATCTATCTATCCTCTATCTATCTATCTATCTATCTATCTATCTATCTATCTATCTATCTATCATCTATCTATCTATCTATCTATCTATCTATCTATCTATCTATCTATCTATCTATCTATCCATCCATCCATCCATCCATCCATCCATCCATCCATCCATCCATCCATCCATCTATCTATCTATCTATCTATCTATCTATCTATCTATCTATCTATCTATCTGGCTGACTGTAGAACCTATGCTGTTTCAATAACCACATTATTACAGGAAGTTTAGCTTCTTTACAGAAAAGAACCAAAGTAAGGATATGCCTGATTGGTGTGGATCTGTTTTATATGTGATAAAACCTACCTCATGAACAAAGTGAAATATTTGTCAACAGACGTAGTCCTATATTTATAAAAATTTTGCATTGACCTTGAAGGATTTTAAAACCAGAAATGATGGCACCATAAAGGCTAAGGATATTTCAGACAAGTGAAATTTCCAATTTTCTCCATTTGTTTTAACTGCCACTTTAGCTCTATTCTGTACAATATGTGTATTTGCATTATAACTTCTATTATCAACCATGAATTTTGTATAGTTTTACAGCTTAGCATTAGAACCTAAACACTCTGTCTATAGGATCAGTTTAACCAGTATCAACTAAAATCACTTTTGATTGCAACAGAGTATCATGACTTGATTGTAACCAATGCCACTTCTAGCCCTTCCATTAATTCAGGGAATGTGGGTCTCAAGTTCTATCTGAAATTAGAATTCTGAGCTATTTTCTCTGAGCTATTATCACAACTTTAGGAAATAACTCTGAGGGAAGAAAAGCCATCTATTCTTAACTGTTTCCAGGAAAACTGACAGTGATATTAAAAGGCAACTTCTTCACTTTGCAGGTGCTTGTCACTTAAACTAGCCCTGCTGTGCCTAAGTCTTAGTGCAGGTAAGGTGTAGAGTGGGTACTTGAATTAAATATGTAACAGTAAAGTGATAGATCCTTAAGTGAAAGGTATTGAGAGACAGGCAGTGGTGTTTCTAGAGGTAAAGGATCTTGTTCATATAAGAGAGTTTTTACAGTGCCCAGGAAACAGTTCATTAGAACTAGGATGGATGTGCTATGTGCAGTTATGATCTGTCTGATTGGCTTTACCAACATGTATGTAAGAATATAGAATAAATCTAGGACAGTTTTATATTGAGTGATATCCAGAAGTCAGGAGTTTATCATGTACAGATTTTGAGAACCCATTTGGGCAGTATTGAGATGAAATAAATTTATTATATTTTAAAATTGGAAGTTGATAAAACAGATTATGAGAGGATGAGTGTAGTCAATATGCTCCCTTCAGTTGTAAAATTTGTATGTAAATGTATGTATTGATTCTCGATTTACTCAAATGTTCAAAATAGCTAGCTGAAAGGTTCTTGATATTTTCTGGATAGATTTGAATTAGTAAAACACAGTTTTGAAACCTCCTGTTCCATGCCATGGAACATACCATTCCATTTAAATTTCTACTGCTTCCAAGCACGAAATAAGTCACATTTCATATTTTAAGGAATTGTTTTAATCTTTTATAAGAGTATGCATCTTTCAGGATCTGAAGAATAAATAGAAGAAAAAGATTTACATTTTGAATGTCAGATGTGAATATTTTCAATCTTTTATATATTTTTCTTTCTCAACCAATTGTACTTATAGACAAACTGGAAAATTGTACTGTTTCTATTGAGATTTTTCACAATACATTTCTATTTTATTGATTAACTTTGCTGTTTGAGAATTTGGTATGTGCATATAATATATTTTGGTTACTAGTTGCCCCCATACATTATTTCCCTCCCATTCCTATCAACATCTCATCCTTGTTATCAACCCTTTTCCCAGAAGCATGACTTTAGTTTAGTTTTGTGACCAATTCATCCATCTTAACCAAGGTTACCAGTGTGACCATGGGATGTAAAATAATTGTGCATATTAGAAAAGTAGCTAGGAAATTTCTGTGCTATGAAATTTCATTACTTAGATTTGAAAAGGTAAAATCATTGTGTGTTCTTTCTCCTCATAAATGAAACATTGTCACTCTTTCACAAACACCTATACAAGGAAAGATGGAGGAGAAATGCCTGTAATATGCAGAAAGCAAAAGAGAGATGAGCAGATGCATTACATGGCATCAGAATTCACATAATGTCTCTGCTTTTATTTTGTTGTAGGTCTTTGTGTCCAACAATGATAGGAAATTCTTGCCAGTGCAACACAAGAGCAATCCTGCACGTGTACTTTCTTTATGTTAGTTGAGCTAATCACAAGAGTGATAGCAGACACAAACAGTGATGTTGAAAGGCAACACTTACCTTCTATAAGGTAGTGAACTAATTACAAGACTAATCTTTTCAGAGATATCTCCCCCTCTCATCCCTGAACGTTAGAGGAGTTCATCAAATCATACTCATCCTTGGGAATTAAGAGCATATCAGAAGTAAAGGCAGTATTTGGTTAATGTTAAGTAGTTTCTAATGTGTAGCAGGAAGAACACAGACATGGAAGGGGTTACTGAAGAAACTGTAAGCACCTATCAATAATGGAATAGTCCTTTGCTTTCAAATATCTCCTAATTTATTTTGTATATTCAGTTTTGAACAAAAGGATAAAAGTGGCTTTTAAAACAAGACACATTTTCTCTTTTAATATTCAATACTTTATTGTGAATATGGAGTTATCATTCATTAATTCTGGAGTAGGTCACATACTAACTTATAAATTTAGAAACATGGTCCAAATTACTCATGACTCTTTATTATCAGTTAGAGTATGCACTGAAATGTTTCTGTGCCTGAGCCATTCTGATTGGAAAAAAAAAAGACTTTATATGATAATTTCACATCTTGGTTTTAAATAATTTGCTTAATTAGTTGAGAATATTTTACCTATATCCAGACACCTAATAAAAACTGTAAATATGCTAGAAGATGAAAAAGCAAAGTGTGTCCATTATTAATATTTGGATTTTCCTAGAGTTTCCAAATTTTTAACTTTAAGCAAATGGGCACTGATCCAATTGCTTGGCTTTAAACTATATCTGGCAGGTTATTTTTATCTGTTTGGCCTTCAATGATCACATCCATATTTGTGCTTTCTGATGTCTTCTGCAAAATGTTTCATGGATACTCTGTACTCAAAGCTAATATCAGGGTTGCCTTTTTTAAACATTGCAAATTTTACCTCAAGTGCTATGCCATAAATTTACAAGGAAAAAATTTTATTAAATTATAACTGAGAGGAGTTGAGTTTTTAACCTAGCAAACAAAAAAATCCTTCATGTAAGGCTATAAAACCCATATTATTTACCAAAGAGACCTTTCCTGTCTCCCAGGTAAACACTTACAGTGTGTAGACTTATGTAAATACATATTTAGGAGTGGCTAAATATGGCAAGGTATTTTTAAAGGCATATTTACAAAGCTGAATACATATACTGGCATTTGGGTCTGTGGGAGCTGTGCACACAGCTCTGCTGTCTATTCAAAATCCCAGCAGGACTGTGGGAGCAGATGCTGGATACAGGGGTTGGATTGAAACATTAATTTCTAAGCAAATTGCTAAGGACAGGTCCTTAATTGTTTCAAAAGTGTGAAAAGTTTCAACTAAGGAAGATCAAGGCATTTCTCTTCTTTTTTCTTTTTTTTCCCAGCATTATTGCAGGAAGATTGCTCAGAAATATAGGATTCACCTTCAAGTGTCAAGCTGACCTCTGAGCATCTTCTCTATGAGACAATCATCATTTCAGTTCAGTTCAGAACAACACATCACAAAATACTTAGGGAGTCTCCATGCTCAATGTGGTCAAATGGGAAATTTTGCTTATAGAGAAACCATCATTAAGACATTAGAGTAACTGCTATGAATGTGTGGAGATGTAGGTTGTTAACTGTAGCAGTGACAGGAAACAGCCTTCACAATGAAGTAGAACTGTCCTAAAGAGTCCTGGGGTCTCTGTGTATCATCTTGTGAGAGGTTTTTGTTTTGTTTTGTTTTTCTTTCATTAAAGAGAAAAAGAATGGGTTGAGGAAAGAAAGTGTTGCTTTGTGATAGAGCCCTATTTATGTTTCCTTCCCTTGTCCCTCAGAATGATATGGATCCAACCCTGTAAGAAAATTTCAGATGGGGAATCTGTGAGTTTAAATAAACTGTAGAAAATATCTCTGATAAAATTGAAGAAATATATAGAAAAACACGTTATGATTGACTATTTCATGGAAAAAATATACCGATAAAATGGTAGGCATAAAAATATTCCTAAGTTGATTGAAAGTGGAATTATAAACATTTTCTGACAAAACTGAAGATTTACATGGAAAATATTTCTGATAAAATTGAAGAAATATATAAAAATGTTAAAATTAAAAATTATCATGGAAAATAATACAGTTCAAATGGCAGATATAAAAAAACATTACTAAATTGAAAGAGGAATCACAAACATTTTCCGATAAAATTGAAGATTTACGTGAAAAATACTTCTTTTAGACTATGTTTTTTGTTGGGGAATTGAGTCCATTGATGTTATAAGGTATTAAGGAATAGTGATTGCTGCTTCCTGTTATTTTTGATGTTCTTTTTATGTTTGTGTGGCTACTTTCTTTTGGGTTTGTTGGAAAACGATTACTTTCTTGCTTTTTCTAAGGTATAGTTTCCCTCCTCGTGTTGGCATTTTCCATCTATTATCCTATCAGAAATATTTTCCTTGTAGATATTCAATTTTATTAGAAAATATTTATAATTCCACTTTCAATCAACTTAGAAATATTTTTATGCCTACCATTTTATCTGTAATTTTCCATGATAATCTTCAATTTTAATGTTGTTTTATATTTTTCTACAATTTTATTAGAAATATTTCCCATGTAAATCTTCAATTCTATCACAAAATATTTCTACTTCCTTTTTCAATTAATTTAGTAATGTTTTTATGTCTACCATTTTACTCTTTAATTTCCCATGAAAACTGTCAATCTTAATGTGCTTTTCTATATGATTCTTCAATTTTGTCAGAAACATTTTCATGTAAATCTTTTATTTTATCATAAAATGTTTTTACTTCCTTTTTCATTAAAAACAAATAAAAAAATAAGCTGTAGAACTTTAGGTACTTCAGAAGCCTCTAAAAGAGTCTAAAGGGTGTTTTTATTTCCTTTCTAATGTTATATACCACTATTTCTAAATTTTGTCAACACTCTCCAATGTGATAATTTAAAAATCTTTTTACCCTAAGCCATATGGGGTCAAAGGCTATTTATTCAGCCAAATGGCTTCTCCTTTAAAAATGTACCTTGAGCCGAATTTTTGACTTCACAAGATGTCATCCTATGAATCAGTTTTTTTCCAATGATACAAACACCTCAACTTTTGCTTAAATATTTTAAAATATAAAAACGAAAGTGTCTTATTAACTTAAAAATTCACTGTGACAGAGTTGTAAGGACTCTGGGCTGGAGGAATGTCAAACACAAGCACTGATGAGGTGCGCCTTTAATTCTCACTGAGCACTCCACACACAGCACTATTAAGTGCTGCAAAACAAGCTTTCCCAGCAAAAGACAGCCTTCATCTTTGCCCCATAGGTCTGAGCAGGTATAGTGCCATTTTTATTGGTTTCTTCCTCCCTTGACTTTATTCTGCGGGCTAAGTATCTCATTTCCATGTAAACTTCCAGTGGGAACACAAATCGCTGACGCCACATCTACTGACAGCAACGCCACAACATAAATTACCCCGAGAAAATGCGGCTTTGGCTGGGTGGGGGCACAAGAGAGGGAACTAAGCTAGATAAAAAGCCACTGTGCCGCTGCCCGGGCTCCAGTCCTGTCCCGCTGACCACTGATAAAATTTATCACTGGGCCACATACGGGAAGGCAGCTGAAAGAGGAGTCGCCTGTGGTAAAACGTGTAACAGCAAAACAGCTAATTGAGCATTGCTACTTCATTGGAAAACAGTGTCTGAGGCTTTGCTCTTCCAGCCCCAGTGAGGGAACTGGCTCCTGTAGAACTGAATAGTAAGGATGTGCATCTTTAGAGTCACCCGTGCAGCTCCTCTCTCTAGTGTACCTAACCACATAGAGACTTGGCTGCCCTAGCCCAGTAAAACTCAATCTGAATCTTCATCCTAGAACACAGGGTTTGCTGGGATACAGTGCCCAAAGGGAGTTTTGTAAAGAACAGTCCTGTACATATTTAGATTAATTATTTTTTGTCATGATTCTGGGCAGGATTAATTTAAAAATAAAAATACTTGAGTTGTACAAATGAAATCTCACTGGCATGACAATTAAATTCTTTGTTCTTGAGTGGGTCTTGTTTATTCTTTCAGTTTGAAATAAGTTGGGGAAGTTTACACTGGCTTGGCTTTAAGTCACTATGTAGAATGGTTTTCAGAGGATTTTGCTCTTTTTATCACCTCTGCTCCCTGTAACCCATACCTAAAACACCTATCAATGGACATGCAGGGTGCAATTGCACATGGCACTTTCCATCAACACAAACCTGAATGATGTCTGTTTCTATGTGTGCACTGCTGAAGAGGTTACATACTTTGGGCAGACGACCTTCAGCTGATGCTAGAGAAAGTGCTTTATTAAAGGTTACTTCGTGCCAAACATGAGAACAGTGAGGAAACTGGGATTATAATTTCTTACTATCAACTTCAGTCTCTCCGAATTTCATAAAAATCTCTTATGTCTAAGTTCATTCTGTTTGACACACTGATATTATCCAGTCTCAAAGCTACTTATGTACTTTGTCCTTTTTAAATCCATTATACTAGTGTTTAATGTTTTCTACATGTAATCTAAAGTGTCATTTTGTTTACTAAATATTCCTTGTTCAGGTCAAAAAGAATTTTATTTAAATTCCTAATTAATCAGACTGTGATAAATCAGAATACCACTGTCTATCCATTGTCTAGATTATGCTAGTTATTATTTAGGGAGTTTCTATAAGTTAACTAATGTGTAACCTTACAAATCCTTTGAAAATTGCTCCTATTTTATTTTACAAAGATGAAGTTTCAAATTTACATGTAGCTGGCTATCACCTTCATTGTAATACAATATTGCAAATAGCATATGAAGATGACAGTTATTTTTCAAGATTTCCAACTTATGGAAAGCACAAAAACGCCTTTGATTTTAACCTTCACTGACAGAATGGAATCCTGTGGAAAAGATGTGGCTGTGGAATTCCTGTTTAGATTCATGATTAATAGAGGGATGTTCAAAAGTCATGTAACCCCTTTGTGTCCTGTTTGCTTTAAATGTATACACAGAGATTTAACAGTGAAGGGCCAGTTGTCTTTATTGGTTTCTTAAATATTTTAAGAAACTTCTTATAAAATGACCAAAAAAGAAAAGAAAAAAGAAAAAAAACACCCACATTTGTGTTAAGACACAGAACCAAGTTACCAGTGTCTGGCATTGATTTTGCTACTGTAGTCAAAAGTACAATGCAATTGAAAAATAGTTTCTTTATATAAATTGACAAAGCAACCCAAGGAAGAAAAAGAAAAATAGGTAATGAATCTGCAGAGAATGCCCATTATGATAGAGTCAGCATCAGCTGACTCCGGAGCCCTGAGCAATGCCCTCATCTGTGTCTTTGAGAGTCTCTGTTTCGAAAATGGAAGAGGAAACAGATGATGGAACATTTAGCTGCTGTGAGCCAAATCGAATTATTAATCATCTATAAGGAGTGAGTAATGTAGACTTTGGGTATCTACTTTCTGATTTCAAGGGTCATTTTTAGTAAAACAGAGTCTTTGTGCCAACTTTTATTATAAGAATTAAAACCAATTTATGATCTTGACCAAAAGAGTCTGATAGATAAGATTGATGATTATTGCTGAAGATGCTGAAAGATTGTTTCTTCACTAACAGCAAAGGCAAATGAAGACCAGGGGTCAGGAGATCTAACAGCCAAGTCCTGTCTCTCTAAAGGTAACATCTAAACATTTTTTCCTTCTCTCCCCTTCACATGGTCATGCCTTTCCATTCTTCAGTATCTTGTCCAAATACTCATTTTAATATTTCGAGCCAGAAGGGAAAATGGCAGAGAACAGAATGGACAGGTGTGTTCAGGGAGGATCTTCAATCAGGAATGAGGCGCTCCAGGTGATCCTTTATTCTGCACTCTGGCATCAGGGGCTGGTGGCAGACCCTGCTTCTCCATGTGTCCTACTCAATAGATGTGCACTAGGTCACTACAGTAGAATCTGCCTAAAGGATTTGGGTAAAGATATTATTTGAACACACTAACAAATTATTTGCATCTAAGAGGAGGTTGTTTAAGGCCAATAGAAATGAGAAAAGAAATGATAATGCTATAAAAAACACAAGCTTAGAAGTATTAGGAAAAACATATAAGCACAGAGATACAATACATGTATTTACAGTTTAATTTTTATGAGCATTATAGTAATATTATCTCTTGCTTTAATTCTTTTACCTAAGAATATCTTAGTAATAACAAATTCTGGAAATAAAAATAAGGAAAAATGTCCTCTTCACCTACCTCCCCCCAACTGTTTTAATATGCTGAGAATTTGACCCATTATTACTTAGAGGTTTGCTTCTTATTGAGAAACTTGAAACTTCTGATGTAAGCACAGAGTCTGCCCAGAGAGACCTCACATTAGCTGTCATTCCCCTTTAATTTGGGAAAGATAACCTTTGAAAATCAGATACCCAATGCTAAAATAAGGCCTGCAGCCCAGCACAGGTCACTCCTCATGTGGCTCTTGGCAGTACAGGGAACTATAACCTCAGTCTGAGGTGACAAGACAGACTTCACAGAGTTGAGTGGTTTGGAGTACTGCCTTAAGGAATCTCAGGGTTGTCCCAGGAACAATGTAACCTCATTTTGACATGGCCAATGTACTTATCAGAAGTATCAGAATATTGGAAACAAACTTACTTTTTTTCTAAAACATTGGCTCAAGTGAGTATTATTATGACTTCTGTGGCTAAAATCAAGTCATTGTATTTCCTACTTCCTTGTCAGTTGTATATAGACTCCCTTAAGTAATTCTTTATCTAAAAGAAAAATAGCATGTCTTTGGCTAGTAACCTGACTATAAAGTTCATGGTGCTGTCATTGGGAAGTTTAGTTATGGAAAAAAGGAAAATTGTGGCTTAGGAAAATTATTGAGGCAACTGAAACAAGAATTAGTATTTCCTTTTTAAAGTAAAACTTAAGAAATTTTTAGTTTTGCTGTGTCACAAAATGAACTCAGGGATCTACACACATTAGTTGTCCAAATCTCAATTCTGCACTTAAATGAAGAGACAGAAGGTGGACCTCCAAATTGATTATTGGAATAAGAGTGACAACTTAAGTAATGTGTTCTAAACATTTTTAAATTAACAGCATATCACGATGTAAATTTTTATTGTAGTGTTCATTTTATTTCAGAGACCATTCAGTCAATAAATAGATTTCAAAATTAGATTTCTGGACATTATTATTCTCTTATTCATTTACAGATGCTAGTGTGATAAGTCATGAATATAACACCTACTTTAATCTACTGTTATTGTGCTATCAAGTGCTAGTAGGTAATGACTGTGACTACCCAGAATTTCCCAAGTACTGGGGAAGGAAAAGAAAATAATGGGTGATTCCTTCTTTTATATATTATCCAGGAATGTTTCACAGGTGTCCTAGAAACCCAATTTAATAGCCAATTTATTATATAACTACCTCTTGTGTTGGAGTAGAGTGTCTAAATATCATGGCTTTATAAAGGCATTTCTGAATGAGTGATATTCTAAACAGACAGAGATATGCAATAAAAACTTCCTAAAGATAGTTAAGAATTGAAGATACGTATTTCCTATTCCAGTTACTTAATTGGAAAAACTGGGAGAATCTAGTTGGAATGATTCTTGAAGTATCTATAACCAGAGTTAAACTTCAATTTTAGGCTTAAAGGGGAAAAATAAATACCATGTAATCCTGAAAACATGTTATCGTAAAGCTTTTTATGTTGTCATCATGGCCACTTGAATTCCACAATGTATTTTCTAGAAAGTTACTCTAAGCCATTCACTTTTTCTGGGATTTGGTGTAGTTCTCACCATATAGTTTGTACTTCATAAGAAAATATTCTTTAGGCAAAGTTCTCTGACAGAATCCTGTTGTAAAAGGTTCTCCTTACTTCATCTTAAAACATTTATTTATTCACTTTGCATCAACTTACTGCTCCTCCTCCTCCTGGTCACCCCCTCCCACAATACTTCCCCTCTCCCCTTCTCCTCTGATAGGATGTTCCCCCTGGTACATTAAGTCTCTGTGTGACACATCTTCTCTCACTGAGGCCAGACAAGGCAGCCCAGCTAGAAGAATGTATCCCACAGACAGGCGACAGCTTTTTTGATAGCCTCTGCTCCAACTGTTCTAGAACCACATGAAAACTAAGCTGCACATCTGCTACATATGAGCCACAAGGCCTAACCTGTGTATGCTGTTTGGTTAGTAGTTCAATCTCTGAGAGCCCCAAGGGTCCAGGTTAGTTGATTCTTTTGGTCTTCCTGTAGAGTTCCTATCCCTTCAGGGCCTTCAATCCTTCCTCCAACTCTTCTATAAGAGTCCCCAAGGTCTATTCAAGGTTTCACTGTGGTTCTCTGCATCTGTTTCAGTCAGCTGCTGGGTGGAGCCTCTCAATGGACTAATGCCATGGATTGGTACTTGACCATGGGATGGGTCTCAAGTTGATCCAGTTATTGGTTGGCCATTCTCTTAATCTCTGTTTCATCTCTTGTCTCTGCATTTCTTGTAGACAGGATAGCTTTTGGGTTGAGACATTCCTAACTACTTCTGTCCATTCAAAGTCTTCAACCCATTTCATTTCTAGACCTTTTTTCTTTTTTTAATAAGTACTTTTATTTTTTAGAGAATAATAAAATTACATAACATTCTCTTTCTCTTTTCTGGTCTTCCTTCAACCCCCCTCCCCATGTATAAATCTATGTATACACACACACACACACACACACACACACGCACACACACACACACACACACACACACACACACGTATATACATATACATATTCTTTTTAAAATCCATGGCTTCTTTTTTATTGATTGTTGTAGCTTGAGTATATATACATTCCTAAATATATAAAAACTACTTAGTCTGCATGTTGCATATATGTATAATATATATGTATGTATATATGCATGTTTTCATAGCTGACATTTGTTTTCAGATAACCAGTTGAAACTGAAGAGGACTACTCTCAGCATTCTTTAGTTGCCTGTAGTTCTTTGTATGGGGTTGAGGCCTTTGTGGTCTTTCTCGCCCACTTTAGCATGTTTCTTTCTTTATGTTGTTCTTGTTCACCCTATGATGAGGGCATCTTATTGGTGAGACTTTCTGAGTGTAGCTTCAGTCATTTATAGGAGACACAATCTCACAGGAAATTCCTGAACCTCTGGTTCTTACCCTCTGTTATCTCTTTCAAAACATTCCTTGAGCCTTAAGTGGGGAAGTTTCAAAAGCTGCTCTAAAAGTGCTACTAATTGGAACCCAACTGCTCAGATCCACAAGCCTATGGGGAACACTTCTTATTCAAACCAGAACATTATTCTTACCTCTGTTTTCTTACCATCTGAACCCTACAGAACTGTGTTACCCTTTTTCCACCTACAGTCCTAATCTTAGCTCTCTACATAGAAGGCATTTGATAGTTCTTCAGAGTAAACCCTAAATATGTTCATTCACAGCTTCAAAATATCCCCTTGATAGCCATTTGTGAGGATTCACCTGATCTCACTTCTGCCTTTGTCTGCAGCATCACCCTCTGCATGCCTTCTTGGCATTGGCACAGATTGTTTGCTTTGCCTACAAAACTGTAGTCCTCTATCCTTCTCTGGCTCAGTTGATACTGAATGTATTAGTGCTTATCCTGGGCTTTAATGACCACAGGAAATATGCATGGCATTCTTCCTTCTAAACATGTCTTGACATATCTCATAGCAATTTAGTTTTTCTGTTACTAGTGATTGTATTTTTCTGTATTAAATCTCTTTGCAATTGTTCATTTACTCCTCTGTTCATACCAGACAGTAAATAAAAATAAGTTCTATTTTATTTCTGAAAGTTTCTTCCAAAGTATTTAGCTTAATATTCATAATTTAAAATGCAAAGAACAAAGCAAATTGATGTATGTATATTAGTCTATGAGACTTGCAGTTGAAATTAACTGAAGAAAGGATTTAGGCTCATTCTCTGGTTTTAGTTTGATTTTTGTTCATTAAATAGGAAAAAATGGAAGCTTTTAAAATATTAACACAAATTGTGTTCATAGAGTATCCTATAACATGTGAGATGCTGAGGAGTAGAATCATGTCTAGGGTGAGTCCCATTTAAGGATGGCTGAGCTGCACGTTGAATTTTTCCTGCCCAAATATTTAGGCTTTGGGAAGCAACCAAAGCTTCCTTAGCCACAGTCACATACAATGTGCTTTATGTAGACAATTCCTCTTAGTGGCCATAAATCTCAGAAGCTTCCATCTTTACATATAAAAGGAAAGTATTCCTTTCCCACTCTTGTTCTTGTTTTGAACTGTGTGGCATTGTTTTCTTTCTTTTTGTTTAGCTTCTGTATTTAAAATAAGACACAATCTATTTTTATTTCTCCACAAAAGGAAATTTATATAATGATTTATAGAATTTGCAGTTCCATGATGAGTAATTTTCATTTGGAACAGGGTTCCCACACAGCATAGCATTGAACTAGCAGCATTCCTGTTTAGTTGGTTTACTATTTCAAATGGCTTTCTTTCTTTCTTTCTTTCTTTCTTTCTTTCTTTCTTTCTTTCTTTCTTTCTTTCTTTCTTTCTTCCTTCCTTCCTTCCTTCCTTTCTTCCTTTCTTCCTTCCTTTCTTTCTTTCTTTCTTTCTTTCTTTCTTTCTTTCTTTCTTTCTTTCTTTCTTTCTTTCTTTCATTCTTTCTTCCTTCCTTCCTTTCTCTTTCTTTCTTTCTTCCTTCCTTCCTTCCTTCCTTCCTTCCTTCCTTTCTTTCTTTCTTTCTTTCTTTCTTTCTTTCTTTCTTTCTTTCTTTCTTTCTTTCTTTTAATTTATTTACATTTTAAGTGTTATCCCCTTACCCGGTTACCCCCCTCCCGAAAAGCTCCTATCTCATCCCTCCTCCCCCTGCTTCTATGAGGGTGTTCCTACACCCACCCACTCACTCCCACCTCCCTGCACTTGATTCCCCTACACTGTGGCATCTATCGAACCTTCATAGGATTAAGGACCTCTCCTCCAACTGATGCCTGACATAGCTGTCCTCTGCTACATGTGCAGCCAGAGCCATGTGTATTCCTTGGTTGGTGGCTTAGTCTCTGGGAGAGCTGGGGTGTCTGGTTGGTCAATATTGTTCATCCAATGGGGTGGCAAACCCCTTCAGATCCCTCAGTCCTTTCTCTAACTCCTCCATTGGGGACCCTATACTCAGTTCAATGGTTGGCTGAGAGCATTGGACTCTGTATTTGTAAGACACTGGAAGGGCCTCTCAGGAGTGCTGACAATACTGTTTAACAATAGTGTTGGAGTTTGGTGACTGTATCTGGGATGAATCCCCAGGTGGGACAGTCTCTGGATAGTCTTTCTTTCAGTCTCTGCTCTTTACTTTACCTCTATATTTGTTCCTGTGAATATTTTGTTCCCCTTTCTAAGAAGGACCAAAGCACCCACATTTTAGTCTTCCTTCTTGAGCTTCATGTGGTCCGTGAATTCTATCTTGGGTCTTCTGAGCTTATGGGCTAATATCCACTTATCAGTGAGTGCATACCATGTGTGTTCTATTGTGACTGGGTTACCTCACCCAGGATGATATTTTCTAGGTCCATCCATTTGCCTAAGCATTTTATGAATTCATCATTTTTAATAGCTGAGTAGTACTCCATTGTGCAAACGTACCACATTTTCTGTATCCATTCCTCTGTTGAAGGATATCTGGGTTCTTTCCAGCTTCTGGCTATTATAAATAAAACTGCTATGAACATAGTGGAGCATGTGTCCTTGTTATACTTTGGAGCATCTCTTGAGTATATGGCCAGGAGTGGTGTAGCTGTGCCCCCAGGTAATATTATGTGCAATTTTCGGAGGAATCACCAGACTGATTTCCAGAGTGGTTGCACTCAGGACAACCAAACTATTCTCAACAATAAAAGAACTTCTGGGGAAATCATCATCCCTGACTTCAAGCTGATAGTGATAAAAACTACATGGTATTTGTACAGTGACTGGCAGGTAGATCAATGAAATAGGATTGAAGACCCAGAATTGAATCCACACACCTACAGTCACTTAATCTTTGACAAAGGAACTAAAATCATCCAGTGGAAAAAAGACAGCATTATTAACAAATGGTGCTGGTTCAACTGGTGGTCAACATTTAGAAGAATGCAAATTGATCCATACTTATCTCCCTGCACAAAGCTCAAGTCCAAGTGGATCAAGGACCTCCACATAAAACCAGATACACTGAATCTTCTGGAAGAGAAAGTGGGGAAAAGTACTTGAACACATGGGCACAGGGGACAAGTTCCTGAACAGAACACCAATGACTTATGCTCTAAGATCAAGAATTGACAAATGGGACCTTATAAAATTGCCAAGCTTCTGTAAGGCAAAGGGCACTGTCAATAGGACAAAACAGCAATCAATATCCTGGAAAAGATCCTTAACAATACTACATCTGATAGAGGGCTAATATCGAATATATACAAAGAACTCAAGAAGTTAGACTCTAGAGAATGAAATAACATATCAAAAATGGGGTACAGAGTTAGAGAAAGAATTCTCAACTGAGGAAACTTGAAGGACTGAGAAGCACCAAAAGAAATGTTCAAAATCCTTAGTCATCAAGGAAATGCATATCAAAACAGCCTGGAGCGATACAAAAGACTGTATTCAACACAACTAGAAAATCTGGAGGAAATGGACAATTTCCTAGACAGATATCAAATACCAAAATTAAATCAGGATCAAATTGACCATCCTAACCGTCCTATAACCCCTGAAGAAATAAAAGTGGTCATTGGAAGTCTTCCAACCAAAAAAAGCACAGGTTCAGATGGTTCTAATGCAGAATTCTATCAGACCTTCAAAGAAGACCTAACACCAATATTCTTCAAACTATTCCACAAAATAGAAACAGAAGGAACACTACCCAACTCGTTCTATGAAGCCACAATTATGCTGATACCAAAATCACACAAAGATCCGAAAAAGAAAGAGAATCTCAGACCAATTTCTCTTATGAATATCGATGCAAAAATACTCAATAAAATTCTTGCCAACCGAATCCAAGAACACGTCAAAATGATCATTCACCATGATCAAGTAGGTTTCATCCCAAGGATGCAGGGATGGTTCAATATAAGGAAGTCTATGAACGTAATCCACTACATAAACACTCTCAAAGAAAAAAACCACATGGACATTTCACTAGATGCTGAGAAAGCATTTGACAAAATCAGCATCCTTTCATGCTAAAAGTCTTGGAAAGATCCGGAATTCAAGGCCCATATCTAAACATAGTAAAAGCAATTTACAGCAAACCGGTAGCCAGCATCAATCTAAATGGAGAGAAACTTGAAGCAATCCCACTAAAATCAGGGACTAGACAAGGCTGCCCTCTCTCTCCATATCTTTTCAATATAGTACTTGAAGTTCTAGCTAGAGCAATTAGACAACAAAAGGAGGTCAAAGGGATACAAATTGGAAAGAAAGAAGTCAAACTATCACTATTTGCAGACGATATGATAGTATACTTAAGCGACCCAAAGAACTCCACGAGAGAACTCCTACAGCTGATAAACAACTTCAGCAAAGTGGCCGGATATAAAATCAACTCGAGCAAGTTAGTAGTCTTCCTATACTCAAAGGATAAGCAGGCTGAGAAAGAAGCAAGAGAAATGATACCCTTCACGATAGCCACAAACAATATAAAGTATCTTGGTGTGACTCTAACCAAGCAAGTGAAAGATCTGTATGACAAGAACTTCAAGTCTCTGAAGAAAGAAATTGAAGAAGACTTCAGAAGATGGAAAAATCTTCCATGCTCATGGATTGGCAGGATTAATATAGTAAAAATGACCATCTTGCCAAAAGCAATATACAGATTCAATCCCAATGCAATTCTTCATAGAGTTAGAAAGAGCAATTCAAAAATTCATCTGAGATAACAGAACACCCAGGATAGCTAAAACAATTCTCAAGAGTAAAAGAACTTCTGGGGGAATCAGTATCCCAAACCTCAAGCTGTACTACAGAGCAATAGTGTTAAAAACCACATGGTATTGGTACAGTGACAGGCATGTAGATCAATGGAACAAAATTGAAGACCCAGAAACGAATCCACACTCCTATGTTCACTTGATCTTTGACAAAGGAGCTAAAACCATCCAGTGGAAAAGAGATAGCCTTTTCAAAAAATGGTGCTGGTTAAACTGGAGGTCAGCATACAGAAGAATGCAAATCAATCCATTCTTATCTCTTTGCACTAAGCTCAATTCCAAGTGGATCAAGGACCTCCACATGAAAAGACACACTGAAACTAATAGAAAAGAAACTAGGGAAGAGTCTTGAACATATGGGCACAGGGGAAAATTTCCTGAACAGAACACCAATAGCTATGCTCTAAGATCAAGAATTTACAAATGGGATCTCATAAAATTGCAAAGTTTCTGTAAGGCAAAGGACACTGTCAAAAGGACAAAGTGGCAGCCAACAAACTGGGAAAAAATCTTTATGAACCCTACATCCGACAGAGGACTAATATCCAATATATACAAAGAATTCAAGAAGTTAGACTCCAGAGAGCCAAATAACCCTATTAAAAAATGAGGTACAGAGCTAAACAAAGAGTTCTCACCTGAACAATATCTAATGGCTGAGAAGCACCTAAAGAAATGTTCAACATCCTTAGTCATTAGGGAAATGCAAATCCAGACAAACCTGAGATTCCACCTCACACCAGTCAGAATTGCTAAGATCAAAAACACAGGAGACAGCAGGTGTTGGCAAGGATGTGGAGAAAGAGGAACACTCCTCCACTGCTGGTGGGATTTCAAGCTGGTACAACTACTCTGGAAAGCAGTCTGGGGGTTCCTTAGAAAACTGGGCATGACACTCCCAGACAATCCTGTTATACCACCCCTGTGCATATACCCAGAGGCCTCCCCGGCATGCTATAAGACACATGCTCCATTATGTTCATAGCAGCCTTATTTATAATAGCCAGAAGCTGGAAAGAACCCAGATGTCCCTCAATGGAGTAATGGATTCAGAAGATGTGGTATATTTACACAATGGAATATGACTCTGCAATTAAAAACAACGAATTCACAAAATTCTTAGGCAAATCATCAGAACTTGAAAATATCATCCTTAGTGAGGTAACCCAATCACAAAAGAACACACATGGTATGCAGTCACTGATAACGGGATATTAGCCCAGAAGCTTGGAATACCCAAGACACAACTCACATATCAATTGATTTCCAAGAAGATGGAAGGAGAGACTCCTGGTCCTAGAAAGATGGATGTAGGGGAATACCAGGACAGAGAAGTGAGAAGGGGTTGAATGGGGAACGGGGAAGGAAGAGAGCTTATGGGACTTTCAGGGAGGGAAGAATTGGGAAAGGGGAAATGATTTGGAATGTAAATAAAAAAAAAATGTAGAAAAAAAAAACCCAGCCTGGAGATTCCACCTCACAACATTCAGAATGGCTAAGATCAAAAACTCAGGTGACAACAGATGCTGGAGAGGATGTGGAGCAAGGGGAAACTCCTCCAATGTTGATGGAATTGGTTTTCTTTTGACCGTTTCATTTTGTAACTACTCATATGAAACAGGTTCATTACTATGGTTTTATAGAAGAATATTTACCTAAAAGACCCTTTAACATTCTACTCATTTACATTTCCTTTCTTCAAAAAACAAGTCAATTACGGAGACCTCTTTTATTGACTATTTTCTTTATTTGCATTTTAAATGTTATCCCCTTTTTCCAGTACACCCCTGGAAACCCCCATCCCATCCTAGGGGACCAATTTTTAACATTAAATATTTTTGAAGAGAAATATTTAAAGAAAAACAAGATATATTTTTTCTGTTCTACAGAGTAAAAGCTTTCCATTGGTCTTAATTTCCATTTTCTTCATCAAGAATTGTCATATTGAGTGGCCGGGAAGTTGGGACTGCCAGGCTCTGAGACAGACAGGCATAATATCGCTTGGGTCTCGGGCGGATTGTGTGTACGTGGCTCCCAAGAGCTGGGCAGATCTGCAGTAACCAGCGTGCCAGCTCTGCTGTGGGACTTCTGCCTGGCAGAGGGACACCCCCTTCCCCCCCACTCTAGGAGAGATCACACACCCCTGCACAGGGCAGGAGCCTACCAGCCTCCCTTTGGTGACCTCTGCTCCAGGAATCCACTATGCTGAGCCTTTGGATGTGCAAGGACTCCCCAATATAACATCACTTGGGGCAAGGCACATCAGGGCTCCAAAGTCACTCAGGAGCAGGGCAGGCCCCAGAAATCTGTGCCAGGGGAATCCTGGTAAACCGGGGGGGGGGCAGAAATAGATTTGCAGGCTCACAGAAGGTCCAACCAACAGCCAGTGACAGCAGGACCAACTAACCTCAGAGGTATCCAGATGGCAAAAGGCAAACGTAGGAATGTTACTAACAGAAATCAAAGTAATATGGGACCATCCGAACCCAACTCTCCAACAGCAGCAAGTCCTGGATACCCCACCACACCCGAAAGACAAGATCTGGATTTAAAATCACTTCTTATGATGCTATTAGAGGATCACAAGAAGGACACAAATAAATCTAATAAAGAATTACAGGAGACCATGAATCAACGGTTAGAAGCCCTTACAAAGGAAACACAAAAATTGCTTAGAGAAATGCAGGAGAACATGGATCAAAAGACGGAGGCACACAAGGAGACAACACAAAAATCGCTTAATGAGATGAATCAATGAGTAGATGCACTCACAAAGGAATCACAAAAAATGCATAAAGAAATGCAGAAGAATATGGGTCAACAGACGGATGCCCATAAGGAGGCAACACAAAAATTGCTTAAAGAAATGAATCAACGGATAGATGCCCTTACAAAGGAAACACGAGAACTGCTTAAAGAAATGCAGGAGACGATGGATCAACAGATGGATTCCCATGGGGAGGAAACACAAAAATCGCTCAGAGAAATGCAGGAGAACGTGGGTCAACAGGCAGAAATCCTGAAAGAGGTAAAGCAAAAATACGTGAAAGAAATACAGGAAAATACAAACAAACAAGTGAAGGATCTCAGCAAATCCATCCAGGAACTAAAAAAAGAAGTAGAAACAACTAAGAAATCACAAAGGGAGACAACTTTGGAGATAGAAAACCGTGGGAAGAAATCAGGAGTCATAGATGCAAACATCAACAATAGAATACAAGAGATGGAAGAAAGAATCTCAGGTGTTGAAGATTCCATAGAAAGCATCGACTCAACAGTCAAAGAAAATGCAAAATGCAAAAAACGTGTAACCCAAAACATCCAGGAAATCCAGGACACAATGAGAAGACCAAACATAAAGATTTTAGGTATAGATGAGAGTGAAGATTTGCAACTTAAAGGACCAGTAAACATCTTCAACAAAATTATGGAGGAAAACTTCCTTAACCTAAAGAGAGAGATGCCGATGAACGTACAAGAAGCCTACAGAACTCCAAACAGACTGGACCAGAACAGAAATACCTCCCGTCACATAATAATCAAAACACCAAATGTTCTAAACAAAGAAAGAATACTAAAAGCAGTAAGAGAAAAGGGCCAAGTAACATACAAAGGAAGACCTATCCGAATCACATCAGACTTCTCACCAGAGACTATGAAAGCCAGAAGATCCTGGGCAGATCTCATTCAGACACTAAGAGAGCACAAATGCCAGCCTAGACTACTATACCCAGCAAAACTCTCAATCACCATAGATGGAGAGACCAAGATATTCCATGATAAAACCAAATTTTCACAATATCTTTCCACAAATCCAGCCCTGCAACGGATAATAGCTGGAAACCTCCAATACAGGGAGAGAAACAACACCCTGGAAAAAATGAGATAATAACCTTCTTGAATCAAACCCAAAAGTAGATAACTACTCAAACATAAAGATAGTGTCAAGAATGGCAGATGGCAATAATCACTATGCCTTAATCTCTCTTAATATCAATGGTCTCAATTCCCCAATTAAAAGACATAGACTAGCAGACTGGATACGTAAACAGGACCCCGCATTTTGCTGCATGCAGGAAACGCACCTCAGTGTCAAAAACAAACACTACCTCAGAGTAAAAGGCTGGAAAACAATTTTACAAGCAAATGGCCCCAAGAAACGAGCCGGAGTAGCCATCTTAATATCAGATAAAATTGATTTTCAACCTAAAGTCATCAAAAAAGACACAGAAGGACACTACACACTGATCAAGGTAAAAATCCACCATCAAGAACTCTCAATTCTGAATATCTAATGCTCCAAATGCAAGGGCACCCTCATTCGTAAAAGAAACTTTACTAAAGCTCAAAGCACACATCGCACCTCACACAATAATAGTGGGTGACTTCAACACCCCGCTCTCTGAAATGGATCGTTCAGGAAAGCAGAAACTAAACAGGGACACAGTGAATCTAATTGAAGCCTTGGACCAAATGGAACTAACAGATATATATATAGAACAATCCATCCTAGAGCTAAAGAATACATCTTCTTCTCAGCACCTCATGGTACCTTCTCCAAAATCAACCATGTTATTGGTCACAAATCAGACCTCAACAGATCTAAGAAGATCGAACTAATCCCATGCCTCCTATCAGATCACTATGGAATAAGGGTGGTCTTCAATGGAAACAAAAACAACAGAAAACCCACATACACCTGGAGGCTGAACAATGCTCTACTCAATGATAACTTGTTCGAGATGGAAATAAAGAAAGAAATCAAAGACTTTTTGAAATTCAATGAAAATGAAGGCACAACATACCCTAATTTATGGGACACAATGAAAGCAGTGCTAAGAGGAAAATTCATAGCCCTGAGTGCCACCAAAAAGAAACAGGAGACAGCATACATTAACAGCTTAATGGCACACCTGAAAGCCCTGGAACAAAAAGAAGCAAATACACCAAAGAGGAGTAGAAGGCAGGAAATCATCAAACTCAAGGCTGAAATCAATCAAGTAGAAACAAATAAAACCATACAAAGAATCAACAAAATGAGGAGTTGGTTCTTTGAGAAAATCAACAAGATAGATAAGCCCTTAGCCAGACTAAGCAGAGGGCACAGAGATAGTATCCAAATTAATAAAATCAGAAACGAAAAGGGAGAGATAACAACAGAAACTGAGGAAATTCAAAAAATCATCAGATCCTACTACAAAAACCTGTATTCAACACAACTAGAAAATCTTGAGGAAATGGACAATTTCCTTGACAGATACCAAATACCAAAATTAAATCAGGATCAAATAGACCATCTAAACCATCCTATAACCCCTGAAGAAATAGAAGTTGTCATTGAAAGTCTTCCAACCAAAAAAAGCACAGGTCCAGATGGTTTTAGTGCAGAATTCTATCAGACCTTCAAAGAAGACCTAACACCAATACTCTTCAAACTGTTCCACAAAGTAGAAACAGAAGGAACAGTACCCAACTCATTCTATGAAGCCACAATTACACTAATACCAAAAGCACATAAAGATCCGACAAAGAAAGAGAATCTCAGGCCAATCTCTCTTATGAATATCGATGCAAAAACACTCAATAAAATTTTTGCCACCCGAATCCAAGAACACATCAAAACGATCATTCACTACAGTCAAGTAGGCTTCATCCCAGGGATGCAGGGATGGTTCAATATAAGGAAATCCATCAATGTAATCCACTATATAAACAATCTCAAAGAAAAAAACCACATGGTCATCTCATTAGATGTTGAGAAAGCATTTGACAAAATTCAGCATCCTTTCATGCTAAAGGTCTTGGAAAGATCAGGAATTCAAGGCCCATATCTAAACATAGTAAAAGCAATTTACAGCAAACCGGTAGCCAGCATCAATCTAAATGGAGAGAAACTTGAAGCAATCCCACTAAAATCAGGGACTAGACAAGGCTGCCCTCTCTCTCCATATCTTTTCAATATAGTACTTGAAGTTCTAGCTAGAGCAATTAGACAACAAAAGGAGGTCAAAGGGATACAAATTGGAAAGGAAGAAGTCAAACTATCACTATTTGCAGACGATATGATAGTATACTTAAGCGACCCAAAGAACTCCACCAGAGAACTCCTACAGCTGATAAACGACTTCAGCAAAGTGGCCGGATATAAAATCAACTCAAGCAAGTCAGAAGCCTTCCTATACTCAAAGGATAAGCAGGCTGAGAAAGGAGTAAGAGAAATCATACCCTTCACGATAGCCTCAAACCATATAAAGTATCTTGGCGTGACTCTAACCAAACAAGTGAAAGATCTGTATGACAAGAACTTCAAGTCTCTGAAGAAAGAAATTGAAGAAGACCTCAGAAGATGGAAAAATCTGCCATGCTCATGGATTGGCAGGATTAATATAGTAAAAATGAGCATCTTACCAAAAGTAATATACAGATTCAATGCAATCCCCATCAAAATCCCAACTCAATTCTTCATAGAGTTAGAAAGAGCAATTCAAAAATTCATCTGAAATAACAGAAAACCCAGAATAGCTAAAACTATTCTCAAGAGTAAAAGAACCTCTGGGGGAATCAGTATCCCAAACCTCAAGCTGTACTACAGAGCAATAGTGTTAAAAACCACATGGTATTGGTACAGTGACAGGCATGTAGATCAATGGAACAGAATTGAAGACCCAGAAATGAATCCACACTCCTATGGTCACTTGATCTTTGACAAAGGAGCTAAAACTATCCAGTGGAAAAGAGATAGCCTTTTCAACAAATGGTGCTGGCTCAACTGGAGGTCAACATGCAGAAGAATGCAAATTGACCCATTCTTATCTCCTTGCACTAAGCTCAATTCTAAGTGGATCAAGGATCTCCACATTAAACCAGACACACTGAGACTAATAGAAGGGAAACTAGGGAAGAACCTTGAACATATGGGCACAGGGGAGAATTTCCTGAACAGAACTCCAATAGCTTATGCTCTAAGATCAAGAATCTACAAATGGGACCTCATTAAATTACAAAGTTTTTGCAAGGCAAAAGACACTGTCAAAAAGACAAAGCGGCAACCAACTAACTGGGAAATGATCTTTACCAACCTTACATCCAACAGAGGGCTAATATCAAACAAATACAAAGAACTCAAGAAGTTAAACTCCAGAGAGGCAAGTAACCCTATTTAAAAATGGGGTACAGAGCTAAACAAAGAGTTCTCACCTGAACAATATCTAATGGCTGAGAAGCACCTAAGGAGATGCTCATCATCCTTAGTCATTAGGGAAATGCAAATCAAAACAACCCTGAGATTCCATCTCACACCAGTCAGGATGGCTAAGATCAAAAACACAGGAGACAGCAGTTGTTGGTGAGGATGTGGAGAAAGATGAACACTCCTCCACTGCTGGTGGAATTGCAAGCTGGTACAACCACTCTGGAAAGCAGTCTGGCGGTTCCTTAGAAAACTGGGCATGACACTCCCGGAGGATCCGGCTATACCACTCCTGGGCATATACCCAGAGGCTTTACCTGCATGCAATAAGGACACATGCTCCACTATGTTCATAGCAGCCTTATTTATAATAGTCAGAAGCTGGAAAGAACCCAGATGTCCCTCAATGGAGGAATGGATTCTGAAGATGTGGTATATCTACACAATGGAATACTACTCTGCAATTAAAAACAATGAATTCATGAAATTCCTAGGCAAATGGTCAGAACTTGAAAATATCATCCTTAGTGAGGTAACCCAATCACAAAAGAACACACATGGTATGCAGTCACTGATAAGGGGATATTAACCCCTAATCTCGGAATACCCTAGACACAATTCGCATATCAATAGATTTCTAAGAAGGTGGAAGGAGAGACCCCTGGTCCTGGAAAGACTGGATGTAGGGGAACGCCAGGACAGAGAAGCAAGAGGGGGTTGAATGGGGAAAAGAGGGAGGAAAGGGGGCTTATGGGACTTTCGGGGAGGGAGGAAACGGGAAAGGGGAAACGATTTGGAATGTAAATTAAAACAAAAAATAAAAAAAAAAAAGAATTGTCATATCCACTAATAGGGAATGGAAGACTTGGTTCATTTTATTTCTTTCATAATTTTAAAAACCAATATTATATTTAAAAGATAAAATATTTATATACCTGTACATTTACATGTCCATGCGTACATATTTTTGTCCACATAAAAGGTATTGAGATTTAAAATATAACTATAAGTTGATACATATGTTATATATAATGATGCTATATATTTTATGTTTATACGTGTGAATACATATATCATTAATGGAAATTGAACTTTAGGACTTCATATATCTATGGAAATATTCCATATAACACTATATATATATATATATATATATATATATATATATATATGTATATATATACATATATGTGTGTTTGTTTATTTTCTCTATATATGTATTAATATTCCCAATCATAAAAAAATCTTATTTATACAGCTTTATTTTCAATTTATATCTGGAAATCTCGCAAGAAAATAAAGTTTGATAGACAAGCTATCAAGCTACAATCTGTAGAATCTTAGATGTGAGGTATATATTAAGGGACTATGGGAGCTGGGTAAAAAGATCTCCCTAGGAGAAAGAAATAGAATAGATAGTAACGTATGAGTAGAGAAAGCCAAAATTGGAGGAATAAGTTGAGAGAGGAAGAGAAGAGGACATAGGAGGAAATATGAGCACAGATAAATTAAAAGTCATTTGAAGGGTAATATGTTAATCTAATGTAGTAGAAGTTTTCTAAAATATATGAAAATGATATAAATGAAATTGGCAAATAATGGAGGAGACAGTGTCCCCAACTGGCCACCTCTTATCATCAAATAAAGCTTCCATTATTGGGACTGGTTCTGTGTAATTGAGACTTTGGCCAAAGGAGTCCCAAGGAGTCCCAAGGGGACGTCCAAACATTCTAGGCAGTGACCAAGACAGGATGTGATTGCTCTCCATATACTGACAGCAAGCTCTTATTTCTGAAGGCAACACCTACACAACCCAGCACATGAAAAGGGTGCATAGATAGATCCTTCACGCTTATGTGTTAGTATCTTTTGTACAGGAATGTGCTTGTACACTACCAAAGGAGAAATGTAAACACCAAGCCAGCAACAAATCCTCTGTTCTACACTTGTGTGATGTCGTCAAGATATTCTAGGGCAATGGTACCATAAAGATTGAGGGAATAACCAAATCATATCTGATTTGACTTAAGGCCTACTCCACAAAATGGATCCCATAGCAGCCACTGCTTGGGCAACCAAGAAACTGAGTCTACATAGCTCAGGGACTTAGTACAAAGCCAAACACTACTGCCCTATAAAATTAAACAAAACCCCAAAACATATAGCAATAAAAAATTATTTGTATTGACCTTCTGCTACACTCATGCATCAGCCATCATCAGAGAAGCTTCCTCTTGCATCAGATGGAACAAAAGCAGAGACCCACACTCAGACATTATGCAGAGAATGAGAGACCTTGGAACACTCAGGGCTAGTTAGGATGTCTCCATTAAATCCCTCCTTCGGGGTCAGGGAACCCTATGGAAGAGGGGGTGGAAAGAGTATTAGAGTCAGAGATGATAAAGGACATCAAAAGTACTTGGCCCTCTAAAGCAACAGGCTCATTTCACAGAGGTTGGGGCAGCAAGCACAGGCCTGCATATGTCTGTATTAAATGTGATACTAGAGCTGAAAGTAGTAGACACATATCCTCATCCCTAATTCTGAAGCAATTTCTAACTAATAACAAATTAAAAATCAAAATTTAATTTTCTCTATGAGTGTTAAAATAGAGAATCAAACTATTCTTAGTGGTAGAATACATTCCAGC
Organism: Tokudaia tokunoshimensis; assembly: GCA_036184795.1. Taxonomy (NCBI): domain Eukaryota; kingdom Metazoa; phylum Chordata; class Mammalia; order Rodentia; family Muridae; genus Tokudaia; species Tokudaia tokunoshimensis. Next base: position 10,825,474 of record BTHU01000009.1, on the reverse strand, counting down.
AGTAGATGACCAAGAGAAAATGAAAATAATGACATTTTTGGATATTACTTCTCTTGGAATGCCATGTTAGGGATTTTCTTCATCTTAATTTTTGTAGGGGAGTGGTGGTTGTGATGCTTTGATCGAGAATCTGCATGTTCATACCCTAAGATCCTTGTCTTCAATTGTTTCTTGATTGATCAATAATGATGTCAGTGGCCAGTGGCTGAGAGGAAAGAAAGAGACAGGGCTTCCAGGTTCCTGCAGGCTAGGAGAGAAGAGAGGGCAAGAAGAGGAGAATCGAGATACTTTGGGAAAGAGATAGAAGAGACTCAGAGCTGCAAGGGGCTCTTCTAAAATGTAGGAGGAAAGGGAAAGTGGAGTGTGAAAGGGTGTCCCATAAGTGTCTTGAGCAGCAAGACCAGTGGGCTTCACAGAAGGTAACTGTGAAGGCGACTAATCTGAGGGGACATTTAGAGGTGTTGAGCTAGGAATAAAGGTAAGGCCATGCTAGTCATGAGAGGCTTAGAAGAGTCCAGCCCCTGAGCCAGTAAGGCAGGTTAAAAATGAACTAATGTATGTGTCTTTCATTTGTGGATCTGAGACAGCTCCTGTGAGGGTTTATGCCTGCTAATCACTGGGAGCTCAGAGCGGTACAGCCAGCACTCTGTGGCACACATTTTGTTAATATATGTTTTCTCCTTCTATTGTACAGGCACTTCGCATAGATATTTTGGCTTGCAGTGTAGTTCTTTTATGTGATTTATGAGTGTGTGTGAATGATTGTGTGTCTGCCTCTGTATCTGTTTCATGGTCTCTTTTTATTGTTTGTTTCTTTCATCCTATTCTGATGTGTTTGCTTTTATCTTTTCTGAATTTATTTTATTATTATACTTTAGAAGCCTGTTTGTTTTCTAATGATAGACAAAAAAGGGTGGATCTGGATGGAAGGAGAGAAGTAGAAGCAAAGAAAGCCATAATCAAGTTATATTATATGAGGAAAAAAATCTATATTCAATAGAAGGAAAAACCTGATTTACTATATTTTAAGAGAATTCTGTATACTATGCTCTGTGCAACAAAGAAAGTAAAATTTTAACACAATATAGCAGTGGTTCTTTCAGGTAAGAGAGTATAACTAAAATGAAAACATTGACTTGTCCAAATGCATATCCTAAGTTACAGAATTTGCTTAATATATCCTGGGAAATAAATGACTTTCATTATGTAGAAATCATATCTATCTATCTATCTATCTATCTATCTATCTATCTATCTATCTATCTATCTATCTATCTATCTATCCATCTATCTATCTATCTAAACACATGTACACACATATAAATATATATATATATATATATATATATATATATACACACATATATGTGACAGATGTATCTCTCAATTTTCTTTGCATTGTGAAGTTACATCCTTTGACTAACATAAATATATGAAGAGATTGCCCTATCATTCATTTACTATACAATATCACTTTGCTACTTCATTTTATGATCATATTTTATTATTATTTAGAATGAGCATGTGTTTGTGGAGGGATGTAGTCAGAAGACATCTCTTAAAATTTACTTATCTCTTTCTAGGCTCTGGGGATCATCAGATCATCAGATTTAGACAGCAAGAGCTTTATCTGCTAAGTCACCTCACCCCCACATTAGTTGTTTCTGTTTGTTTGTTTGTTTGTTTTTAAATTCTTTATCTCTTTCACTGAAGTCTAAATTTAATTCAGTGGAGAAATACAGCAACATTTCTGGGTTCTAGAAGATATGTCCATACAAAAGTGCCATGAATCATAAAAACCTATATCAAAGTAAATATTAACATTCTTATCACATAATTTAAGGGAAATGTCACTCTTACTATATATACTTATGTGACTTTTAATTGTATAGAAATGCAAGTTTATTTAAATATTATACATTCCATTAAACAGCTGTGCAAAACCGTAAATGTCTAGAGCCTTGATGGTCTTAATTTTCCTTTAGATTCTACTACACTTTGGAAGTAAGAACTGTGTTTTTATAATTCTAAATATTTGCATACTGGTATATATTTCTAGTATATACCAATACTTGAACATCAATAATAAAATGCCTAAACATAAAAAGCAATCATACATTTCATGGGTTGAGTAAAAGTTTATATTAAATACGTGGCTTGGGGGAGAGCAGCTTTTCAGTTGTTCATAGTGTGATTTTAAGGCTCCAATTCTGAATGTGCTTATGGGCTTCCTATTAGAGGAGTTATCTTCAGTGAGCCATCGACCTCATGAAGCAGAAACTATCCATTCAGGGGGTAACAATAGCAAGGAACTTCCAGGAGGTTGACAGGAGATATAGTATGTTAATCCTGTAGTGTGTTAGATGATGCGAAGAAGATTTCAGTAAAATATGACTTGTTCTATTGTCATTACTGAAAATTAGAAAACAAGGAAGCTTTAACAAAATGCATTCCACTCAGAACATTAACTCCTTAAATAATATTTGGTCTTCCTAGCTAAATTTGGGAAGAGCTGGGATAAGAGGTCGCATTACACAACTCTCTGTGAGTTCTCAATTCTTAACCAGCGACAGATTGGGAAAAATATGTTAGAAAAGTCAGATTTTTGAGGCTGTATGTAAATTTGTGAAAAAGTAGTGGTGATAAAAGCTTTCTTCTTCCTAAGCTAACATGCAGGAAAACATTTTGAGACTCAGGATAGCAATACAGGCGTGTCTGGATGCCAAGCCGCTTTCTGTGACACATTGTCCTTGCTCCCTAAAGTATGCCTCATCTCACTTCTAATGTGTGAAAGGGGAGATTATTCAACACCATGGTAGACACAGTTTTGTTCTCAAGAACACTGCGATATCATTAATCTTCTGGCATGCTTGCACAGACGGGTTATGTGAATGCTAGTCTTTTGCAAGGCTATAAATAAAGTTTAGAGAGAAGAAGAGACAGAAAGAAAAGATGTTTTCCTCGAGGTTGTATTACACAGTACGGTCCACATTAAGGGTGCCATAACCTACCAGTAATAACACTTTTAAAATGTTCTTTATGGGTTTTCAACATCTGTCTAGAAAAAAAAAACCTGGCTAAAAATAGAATCTTGTCTTAAAGCACATCTTTCTCAAATTGTGTCATCCTAAGCCTGTCCTCGTTGGATGGTCCCACATGACTATTTACTTGCTTTATAGAACAGCCATGCTTTATCATCTATTTTACATGCTAAGCAATACTCAATATTACTGCCATCAATATTTGTAGACAGGGACACACGTCTATGTGTATGCATGTGTGTACGTACTTTCAGGTTTGTATATGTGGATGGGGAGGGGAAACATTCAGGATAGGTGGGAAAGCTACTGACCTGGACATCACAGTGCATCTGTCATTTTCAATATCAAAAATTTCTGTTTGATAGCTAAATTGACCTAAATTTTGTAATTATTGATGCTAAAAATACCCTATTAAATAAAGCTTGCTGGCAAAATATTTTTAGAACATGCTTATATAATACTATGACACAACATATAGATTTATTTTCTCATTTGATTGTAATATATGAAACTTTCTCTTCAGTTACAACAAGGTCTTTTGTCCTGATGGCACTGTAAGGGGTCAGATTCTCCTGAGTTTATAAAAACATCCAGCACTGTGATATTTGTATAATTGTCTAGAGATATTTGCCTGAAACAAATAGAAAAAAATAAACACAAATAAAATTGTAATTTCCAACTAGCATCACCTCTAATTTTATATTGCTATAGAAGAACTTAGACAACGTCTTTTTCCAGAATATTTTGGAATTTGGAAATTTCAAAGCATTAATGTGTCCTGAACGAAAGAGTGCACAATTAAAGACTCTTCCTATTGTGTTTTGAGGGACAAGTATTGAGAAGCGCAATTCTAGCATTTTTCTCAATTGAAACCACCTTTTATTTGGGACAATTTGCCAATAAATCATTTCACACACTTTACCATAATCATAATTTTAGTGTCTTCATTACAGGCTTTGTGATATTATTTATTCAGTGGTCTTTGAATGTGGCTTCATTCTCACACAGTCTAAAAGTGGGACTCAATACATTTAATATCAAATTGGGCTAGGTCAGTTGATTGTAATGGCTTGCAAAAATACATGCGTGTGGTTCTTTCATGTAATTTGTGCAGAAATCTAAAATGTATAGTTGGCTTTCTCATCAAGGCAGAAAGTAGGAGTCTCAAGACCCTTCAGAGAACAACTCATGACCCTCATGAGGCACAAGACAAGTTAATTTTTAAAAACTTATGGCAAATATTAGTTTAGGAAATACAATGCAAACTTAGTTTATTAATTAAAACACAAAACAAAGGAAAATAAGAAAAATAATAGTAGTTAACATTTATACTGCTTTGTACATGGTTATTTATCTCCTTTACTGCTTATATATTTTCATGAAATATATATTACTTACTCTGTGGACAGATAAGGCAGTATACTGTTGAGACATGGTAGGCACTTCTTTATCACCTGATGTTTTTAAAATGTAGAGCTTCCTAAGGTAAAATTTGAATCCAATTTGGCCTGATCCAAAATCACATGTTGGTTAGAGCAAACCACTTGTTTGGTTCTTTTCTTATTGGTCAGTGACTTCCTCCTCCCTTCTGATGGTCCTGTCTTATTGTCAGACTCATTTTCATGGTCCTTATTGTGCCACATTCTTATGCAGTCTCCATGAAAATGATACTAGATATTTTTGGTTAGTTGGTTCTTATAATTCTATAAATGGATTATGCTACCAAAGTCCTTAAAGCAACATGGCATTAAAGAATATTGTTGAACATATATAAGAAATTATGTCTTCTCAGAAAAGAACTTCAGACTTGGAAAAACAATATTTTCCCATAAATATTTTAAATATATTGTTCTTTAAATGCTTAAATATTCATTAGAAGCATATTTAAATGAATAAAATGTCCTAGTGTGACATTTTTTATGCTATTAAGCATTATTTTTCAATGTGAATAATTCGATTTATTGGTTGGTTCTATAATATCTATGCAACGTGTCTAACTATAATGTCTGTCACGTTGATCTAAAGAACATTCTTTGGAATTTCTTGTTAGGCTGAGGTGTTATTTTGTAGGCTAAATGGGGATAGCAGAAATACTCTATCAAGCATGTAAATAAATAAATTATCTATAATACATCCCTGTATGGAATTGACAAAAGGCAATTTAATCCAAGCACAGATTTAAAATATTACTCAGATTGTGTAGAGACAGCATTGTGACACTCAGGAGATTGTCACTATTATCCCATTAAAACACCACCACCTTGCCAGTTGGTCATACTTAAACAATTGGTTTGTTAATGATGATGCTTAGAAAGAACAGAGCAAATAAACTCAACATGAAATATGAATAAAGATCACTGGTTTTAACTATTTCTGAAGGCTGCTTACATCTCTATTCCATGTATTTCATAAGAATTTCTTCCACACTAAAGAATGCTGCTGGGCTTTTTGCAGCTGTTGTAACATAGCCTTACCCTATTTGAGGTGGTTTGTGGGAAGGGAAGGAGACAAATTGTGACACTGTCTCTTATCAAAGGACCACACAGTTGTTCGCCACTTTGACTCCATGATGGATTGTTATCTTGGAGTTTGACTGATGTGAGGCTGTCTGGAGAAAAACAGTGCAGAAGCCCAGTAGCCCCATGTTATTGACACTTACTTGATAGTGTGGGGTCAATCAATCTTTCTCGATCGTCTGTGACTTCAGTTTTGTTTTCCATTCAAGCATCGTTTTCCCCACCTCCTCAGGTTGACAGGGTGAAAAAAAGCAAGTCACTGGGAAACACTGATACCAAAAGATTCAGCTGCTGTGAGTGTATGTGTTTGAGACAGACACCACCCACAGACGCAAATTCTCTACGGGACATAGGAACAGTTGTGTTTGTTTTCAGTTTTAGCCCAGTAAATGGAAGTAGGAAAAAAACCTGATTTTTTATAGTCAAAAATAAGATGACATTTATCTTGAGGAAACATACAGTTCTTGACGTAATGTTTTGAGAAGCCAAACATTAGTACATATTAAACATAGGGGATCATCCCACTTTACATTAATTAACTTGTAGGATGTTTACATCAGTACAGTGATTTTGGTGTGTAAATATGGTGAGTTCTTACATGATTGTGATGAATGAGGCCATGAAAAGCCTTCTGCTTCTGCTCTGCATGAAACTCCCAAAACAGAGGGATGGGCCCTGCGTTTCTGATGGTGAGATACAAGAATATGAATTGTAACAATGAAGTCATTTTAAAATGTGCATACATTTTTTTCTGAGATGTAACTAATAAAAATGCACTAACTTTAAACATGCAATGTGGGGAACTAGTACTAATATCAGGACATCAAACATTACCATAACCACCTCACTATGTCCTGTTGGTCGGTTTCAGGATTTATTGGCCATATACCCTGGCTCCCTCCTAGTATGCACCCAAAAGTAGGAGTAACCTACTTTTATGTATTATCCAAGTGCTAAGGTCACCCTAACCTCAGTACTGTCTCCACAGTAGAATGGCAATTCTTGAAGTGAGCACATGCACTTTACAGAAGTAAGCTATGACTGTGCACTAGTTTATAGTTTTTAAGTTATTCTTTTATCAAGTCTTCTAAGAGTATATTGTTTATTCTCTTTTTGAGGCCAGGTTTTACTTTGCAATTCAGGCTGGCCTGGATCAGGTCTGACTGCAGACCAGACTGGCCTCAAACTTTTGGCAGTCTTCCCTTCTCTACATTCTGTGAAGGTACATATGTGACATTCATGTCCATTTTGCGTGAAGACCTTTTAAGAACACGGGCATTGTGAGCTATTACACAGCCTTGTTATTGCTGGTATCACCAGTATGACTGTATGGATAGTTCTAACTTCAATTGGTACACTATTTCAACTATCAGTTGAACTTTGTTTTTTTTTAAAAAATGAATAGATATACAAATCTGAATGTAGAATGAATGTGCATGTTCAAGTAGTTGGATATGCTATGAATGGTATGCTGTGGCCATAACTTAAAGTCTGATGCCAATTGATTTGTTTGTCATATATATAACTTATCATTTCAAAGACATAGTTTGCTATATTACCAAATTATTAAAACATCAATATTAAAGCACATAACATATATATTTTGCTGATATATTAGGCTTCTTATCATTTGAAGGATAGTTCCACAACAAAACTTCTAGTCTCAAGTTCCTTCCGGAAGGAAGGGGGCAGGGTTGAGAGAATTTTTGAATCACAGCAAACTATTCTTGTTTTGTCTCTACCTATGTGTCCCTCTGTATGCATAAGCTGCTTGTTCCAAAGAATTCCTAGAAACATTCATTTCCTCTTCAGCAATGACTCTCAGAAAATGTCACCCATATTCCCTCTCCTAGAGTTGCTTAGAAAGGAGTGAAAGTTAATTGCAGCACTTTTGTTTATATGTTCCAAAATTGCTCATTTCTGAACCTTCAAACCTAAATGCAAAGTTTTCTAATGATTGGAAAGAAATAAGAAGCTCAAGGTACTTGAATGCCAGAGAGTGCTGCTGTTATTTTCCAATTAAAATGCAAGAGACTTGAGTAGAATTTTATGTAGACAATGTTGGATAAATATCTGATCTTCTGAATGTCTTTGAAGCTGAGTCATGCACAGGCCCGGTGACCTTGGTTAGACCCTGGAGTGGTTTGCTTTTCACTCATACGCACCCTTCTCCAAGTCTCTTTGTGTTTCAGGTGATCTGAACTCAGTGGCATGCACTGTAGCAGGTCTTGCAGAGTGACAGAGGCTGATATGGATGGTAATGACTAGGATGTCTTGCGGCTTGCACTCTGTGCCAGCGCTCGGCCACCCAGATCATCAGGATGGGTGTGGGCTGCATCTGTTTGGCTGATCCTCGCTTGAACTGAGGAGTTATGTCTGTGCTTTATTGCTGCCACATGACTGACATTGTTATTTCACAACCTAGAGCCCTTTCTTATTTCCCTCTTTGCCCCAAACCCTCACTCCTGCATATTTCCTTTCTTCTTACTCAGACTTCCTAACAGCTGAACTACATAAATGCCAAACAGTGACATGAATTCCTAAACAGAAGCTGCCATAAAGCAATACTGTTCCACTCAAGAAGCACACATATAGAGGCTAATGACTGACAGGGCTCAAAAGTCAGGTTTTACTAAATGACAAGCATGAAGTTCTTATTGTTGCCCTGGTTGATAGTAGTTCTTAGTTACACACATGCACATACACACACACACACACACACACACACACACACACACACACACACACCATTCACATTTCAGAACAATTCAATGTAACTGGCAGCAATGGAAAGAAAATACATAAAATCCCTTAAAGACAAGGAAGAAAGGAAGAACACCAACTCCAAGGCAGACTCGTACTTTGGGATGTGTTGGCATCTTTTGATTAGGCTTAAAATTGGAATCTTGGAGAAGCAGCAGAAGTCAAAACTACAATTTGTTTTTGTTAGGAATAAGAAAAAACAAGAAAGTAAAAGGAAGGAGCTGCTCATCTTTTACATGTTCTTGCATAATTCTGTTTATCATTATACATTAATTAATTCCTGATATCGCATTTTTGTATATACCCACTGTCATTACTAAAGGAATATCTATGATATGAAATGTACAATGGAGATATAATATCAATTAATTGTAGGTTATCTATCTTTCAGTAGTTGCTAATAAGTTATTTAAATATTGCTTTTCCTCAGCTACAATGATGTATGAATTCTTATTTAAGAAAAACTGTAACATTATTTACAGGAACCCCAGAAAAGGAGAAAAGTGCCTGCTGTTGTCTAAGATGTTTGTCCCTCTTCAGGAGTCCATCCTAAGGGTTTGATTGGCTCTTGCTAACCAGCGGTAGTCTGTTCCTACATAGTCATCTGTAAATTGTCATCTAAAGAATCTTTGTTTCATTATAAGTGCCTAAAAGATTTGAAACAAAGAGCTTTGACATAATATCTAGCATAATACATGGGTTTGAATGGTTTTAACCAAAAATGTCATATATTTCATAAGCATATTCTTCACTCTTAGTGACTGTTGTTCAGGGTTTGTTAAACGGTAAATCTAATCTACTTGCATTTGGAAGGTTATCTGAAAATAACCTAAGTACATTGATACTCTGAAATAATCAACAAGAGCTGAAGAGACAGCTCAAGTAAAACATTGATAGTTGTATAATCATAAACACCAGACTTCCATGCCCAGTACTCATATAAAACTCATTGAGCCTGGCTCTCTGTACCTGTAATCTTAGTATGCAATAGGCAGAGACAGACCGATCCCTAGCCTACTTGATGAGTGCCAGGCTGGGGAGAGACTATGTCTCAAAAAAACACAAAGTAAACCATGCCTGAGAAGTAACATCCAGTGATGCTCTATAGCGCCCCCAATCTCCTACATACACAAATACATATACATACAAGAGCATATACACACATGATAATGAGTGAAAAATGCTTAAATGGAGAACCTTCTAGAAATATTCTTTATACACTTTTATACAACAGCAATAATGTAATTCTAGTGAATGGGCAATGGGTGGAGAGGATATGTTTAGTTCTGCTAGGACTAGATGTCACAGGGTTGGGTGGTACACAAGGTGGTCTTCCCCTTCTCTGAGGAGAAAGGGATTAGGTAATAGGGGGAGGGATTTATAAGGGCAGGGCTGGACAAGAGGATGGAGGTGCTGGGATCGGGATGTAAAGTGAATAAAAAATAAATTTCATATATATATATATATATATATGAAGGGCTTCTCTGTCACACTGTACTCTAGGCTGGCTTTAAACTTAGAGAGCCACCTGCTGCTGCTTACTGAGTGCTGGGATTAAAGCACTGTATGCATCACCACAGCCTGGCATCTATAATTATAAATATAGAAAAATGTTATTATGTTTCTTAATGCTTTTGAATGCTCATGCTGTATGCACAAATCATAATCTCCCATTTTATAGTTGATGAAATGGCCTCAAAGACAATATTGATTTCTATAGTGTGGTGAACTGGTTAGTTGTTAGTTAGATTCCTATTTTCCCCCTGTGGGTCACAGTTAGATGTGGCCACAAGAGTACATTATAGTCAAAGAATGTAGAGATATATAATATACTCTGGTTCATATTTCTGGAGTAGGTACACACAAAACTCCCTGCTTGGTCCTGTAGACTATTCCTATCTGCCAACTCAGAGTGCAGCACTCAGAAGCCCTATGAAATTTGATATCAAGAGAAAGAAGCCTCAGTCCCTGATCACTGGGAGGAAGACTCCTATCCCACCGCCTGCTCTCACATGGCACTTTGTCTGATTAGCCATAATCCTGCTTACCGGGCCACTAGTGTTGAAGTGTGTTTGTTCTATTATTACTGTTACCTTAATAATTAATTACAGGTCTATACAGAACAAGCTTTTTTCTTTCTCAGTCAAGGAAATGAAGTCAGAGATCTGTCACTTCTCAACAGAAGGAGTACGTACTCTATGAACTTTGTCATAGACCTGTTCTTTCATGAGAGATTTCTTCCCTTGTCTCTGTTCCTGGCTCATCTCTCATGTGTTCTCCCTTTCTAGTCTCACTGTTAGGTCTCTATTCTGGGTTTGCATCATCTGAGCACTTGGTGAAGTAAGACATTTTTAACTGGTTTTTGAGCTCTTAGGATGTCTTAATTCTTGACATGGGATAATAAAAATAATATTTTTTTGTTATTCAGAAACCCCTGGTACTCCCAGCTGAAACTATAGTAAAGAATTTGAGGTTCAGAGATCCTGGTAACCTCCAAACAGCCAAGTAGCTGATGAGTTGTACCTTTTTATTTATTTTTGACAGTATTTACAACATGAGATAGTAGACATCCAAGGTTTCTGGTGTCCCTGTACAAATGTATTGTCTAGAAACTCTGTCTCCCTGTTTCCTCAGGAGAGTTGTTAGGGGAATAGAGCAGATACTCTTCAGTTTCCCTCTCACTCATCTGTATTATTCAGGAATGCCTGAAGAAGCAGAAACTATTAGAGATAAAGATACGTACTACAGTCGGGTGTGTGAGAGAGAGAAAGAGAGAGAGAGAGAGAGAGAGAGAGAGAGAGAGAGAGAGAGAGAGAGAGAGAGAGAGAGAGAGAAAGAGATTTATAAAAGCTGACAAATCCCAAGACAGCAGGACAATCAAGAGATCCAGAAAATCACGCAACATTAAGCTAGTACCAGGCATAAGTGACACTTGGGACAAATGAAAACCATAGCTTTACTATTTAAAACACGAAAAGATAATTTAAGATTGTGTTTAGGAAGAATGTAATCCATTTACTACAGCTACTTAGACAAATACTGATTCCTGCTATATGAGTATTATACTAAATTCATTATAAATATTATTTCATTTTATCTGAGAACAACTATTTGAATGTGTTACTATGTCTAGACAATCTTTTAAATGAGAAGTTAAAAATAATACATTCCCGAAGCAAGGGCATGGCTGAGTTGGAATCCACATCCAGAGAGACAAACTCCAGAGCCAAAGATCTTAACTGGATATTATTCTAAAGTATTGTCATATATTTAGGTATGATTTAAAAATATAGCCTAAAGTTAAAATTTCAGCAAAATTTAAGATATAGAAAATGAGAGACTAGAATATTTTTGACTAGTTACGTTGCTTAACATGTGGAAGTAGGTAACACGTGGGAAATACACAGTTTCAAATGGCATAGATAATGACATAATCAGCTGAGAAGTTGAGACAAGGAAGAAGAGGACCCTGTTTCCATCTCAGATAATTGCATATTAGTAGCTCACACCACGATCGCTTCTGTGAGTGTAGTGAACCAAAACAATGGGGTATAATGCCTTATTCAGCGATATTACAGTGCTGTGTGTCACACTGTTGAGATACCGTGAATATCTGAAGGAGGGAGGAAGAAGGATGAAATGAAGAAAAGAATATAAGTTAATAGGAAAATGAAGACAGTAGTGCAGTGTTCTTTTTCAAAATAATTCCTGTATTTCTGAACAAATAAATATGGAATTAATTTTTACTCTTACGGACAACCTGAACATTAAGGAATTTAAATGCTAGCAGCTTGTTATTTGACAGAATCTGGACAGTTAGGTAGGGCTGATACTTTGTTCTTTTACAATGTTTGACTCTACTCATCCTGCTCCCAAACCCATAGCTGGCTGATGTGGGCATGCTAGAAGGAATGTTATTATGGTTCCTGGAAAGATAAAAGTTCAGAGATATGAGGAATATTTTAAAATGTCACTTTCAATCTCCCTACCATACAACAGGAATGGTGACTCTCTTCTCTTCTAATGAAGGAGCCATAGATCTAGGTAATGACTGATTATTTTTAAAGGCTTCTCAAATATGTCACTTCCCTTTGTGCCACATACCATAAATTTTGTCCCATATATCATACACTCAAGAGATTGCAGAATGAAGTGAAATAGCCACATATTTCTTGAAAATAAGGTATAGGACAATTGGGTATGTAATGGTGGGACCTTCACAATGTGATTTTGATTGAGGAGCTGCTGGATATTGCTGTGGATGGAATTGCATAGTCACTGCTCATTAAGGTAAGGTAACTAGTTTTACTATTAATGCTAGCCAACACTACATTATTATTTTGCTAAATATTTTTGGAAACCAATTGGAGTATCCTGTTCAAGATGGCTTTGCACTCTGCAATACTGAGAAATACTCTGACACTTCAAGTCTTTGTGAGGCTAGGCACTTCCTCTCCCACTGAAGCCCGAATATGCAGCCCAACAAGAAGAACATATCCCATGTGCAGGAAACTGATTTTGTGATAGCCTCCGTTCCAGTTGTTCAGGTCCCATATGAAGACCAAGCTTCATATCTGCTACATATGTGCAAGGAGGTCTATGCCAAACCTATGTATGTTCTTTGGTTGGTGGTTCACCATGTTAGTTGGCTCTGTTGGTCTTCCTGTGGGCTTCCTCTCCCCATTAGGGACTACAATCCTTCCTCCTGCTCTTCCACATTGGTCCCCAGGCCCCATCGCTGTTCTGGTGTGAGTGTCTGCATCACTATGAGTCAGCTGCTTCATGAATCCTCTCAGAGGACAACTTTCTTCTGTCATGCACGTCCTTTTGGAACTGGGTTACTTCACTCAGGATGATATTCCCACTTCCACAACCTTTTCAGATATCCATTTGAGTATTTTTAAAAGGGAAATGTAAGTTTGTTTTTTTAGAAACAATTCAAGATGGGAGTAAATGGGCACTTATAATTTGTTGATATGAAGCTTTATGAAACAGATTTAAATGATATCTTTTAATTATCTATGCATCATCTGCCATTTATGTGTCTCCCTATCTGTTTATCTATCATCTGTCTGTCTTCTGTCTATCATTTACTTATTGATCATCCATCTATCATCTATCATTATCATCTATCATTTATATTTGCTTGGTATGAACATATTTTTTGTAAACCACTGGATGCTCTTTCAATCATTTGCAGATGACTTAAAGTTCAAAGTTATATTAATATAGTAGTTAATATGTTACCAAGTTTCCTCCGTTAATTTTACAATACCACAGATTAGGTAAGTTATAAAGAAAAGATATTGGGCTAGCTTAGAGTTCCCGACTGAAGTTGAGGATACATACTCACTGATAGCCTCACTGGCAGAATTTAGGGGTGGCTCAGAGCATCACACCACTATATGTATGTGTGTGTGTGTGTGTGTGTGTGTGTGTGTGTGTGTTCCCTGGTATCTCTCCCTTTTCTTATAAAGCTGGTGATATTCTGTCACGTGGGGTCCTCCATCCTGATGATTTTGCCTAATTCTAATGATCTTCCAAAAATTCCACTCTAAACAAGATAATCAGATTATTTCTGCGTACTCTTTTCTCACAATAAAGATTAAATTTCAACATGGATTTTCACTTTCAGACTTCAGCAAATGGTATCACCATTTCATAATGTTAACTTCTGCAATGTATGAACTGAGCACAGGGTCCCCAATGGAGCAGCTAGAGAAAAGGATCCAAGGAGCTGAAGGGGTTTATTTCAGGATTTTGTACAGTGTAAGGAGCACGTTCACCCTTCTTTCTCCATCTGCACTCATTATCAACATCTCCACAGACTCCATTTATTTATTTAATTATTTACTTTTTTTTCACTCATTTGTTGTGTTTAGAAGTATGAGCATGTGGTCATCAGCTAATGGATGTCTATGCTATTTCTGGGTTATTGTGCATATGTGAAGAATGAGTATAAATAAGAATACGGGTATATACTCTTTTGAGATAATTTTTGTTGCTTAGTCATCTATACAATGAGCCTAGCTATCAAACATTTAAGTACAATCAAGCATGATTGGTAGGAGTTTGTAAGGCATATTAGCATATAAAGGCACTAGTCATTAAGACTGACATCCAGAGTTCTATCCAAATGATGGAAAGAGAGAATCAACTCCCAAAGTTGTCCTTTGATTTCTACATTAATGCAGTGGTCCGTGCAACCACCCTTACACATATACAAGAAATGCACATATAAACAGAAACACACACAGACACATACACACACCAAATTCATACATCCCACACAATAAATAAATTAACTAAAATTAACTAAACACATTAAAATGATTTATTGGCATTAAGAATTTGTAAAGAATGGTTTGTTACAGGTTGATGAATTGATTGTCTGAAAAGGAGACAAGGGGTTTGAGCAGAAATGGGAAAGTTTGGGTATAAATCGTCCTTGTCTATCCTTTTAAGTGATATAGTCATATATTTTATTTATAAATTTTAAATTAATTTATTATTTATTTCTCCTCTATTTACTATAAAAGGGGAATGGAATAAAAACCTACTTACTCATCAGCTGGTAAATGGATAAGGAAAATCTAATCCATACACAAAACGGAGCATTAATTTAACCAAACGAAAAATTAAACTTGCATGAAAATATATAGACATAGGATGCATAATATTAAGTAAGGTCACTAAAACTCAGCAAGAAAAGAAGCCTACATCTTCTTCATATGTGGTGTACAATGTACACAGAAGTAAGTGCAGAAACAGTACAACACTACGAAAGAAGGTGTGAGAAAGGTAGTGTTAGGTGGAGAGAAGGGACTGGATGTAGACGGAAGGACCTGTCAGTTACGAAAAGAGATTATAAAGCTGATTGTTTATCTAGTTTCACCTCCATCATGACCTACCCCCAGAGGTGGATAAGCGAATAAAAATGTAATTCATAGTTTAAAAGTGAAAAGCCCTAAGCAGAAATCAATGGCTTTAGAAAGACCATTGTAATGGTATAGAAGTTCATTGAAATTCATAAACTTTAGGACTGAGAAAGTTTATGTTTGGAAAGTTATCTTAATCTGGATATATGTTATTTTATTTATGAGTTTATTACAATAAAGTCAATACAGAAACCCATAACTGAATAATGTGCAGAGAGTGAGAGATTTTTGGAATACTCAGTCCCAAATGGTATGATTTCATCAAATCTCCTGCCTCAGGGCTCAGGAAACCTGCAGAAAAACACGCAGAAAGATAGTAAGCAATACAGTAGATAGATGACGTCATGGAAAGAGTGTCTTCTAGATACAGCAGCGTTGACACAAAGATGAACTCACAGAGACTGGGGTCCAAGGTAGACGGAATTCTAGATTCTATCACTGAGAGATGTGGGTTTTCGTGCCTAACCAAGATTCTATTCTCAATGACATTTACTTGCAAAGGAAAATTGATTTCTCTAACAGAGGCTCACTGAGTAATTTTAACAAAATTGAGGATAGGCCCCATGCCCAGCCAACACAAAATGAACTCAATGATATTTCTGTCGAATTTTGTTTGTTTCATATAGCTTTGTTTGGACATTTTTAAAAATCTTACTGGTATTTTGCTTGTATAATGAGATTTCTGATTTTCTGGTTTTATGTTGTTTGCCTTTGTCCCTGTGTGTGTGTGTGTGTGTGTGTGTGTGTGTGTGTGTGTGTGTGTGTGTGTTTCTTGTGCATTTTTTCTTTCTGAATTTTAAAATTCAATTTCTTTGCATGCTTTTTTGGTTTCTAAAGAAAGAGAGAAGGTGTACGGAGTTAGATGGATAGAAAGATGAGAAGATTGTGAGAGCAACTGGGGAAAGGTAGAACAGAATCATAATATATTGCATAAAATTTTCAATAAAAATATAAAAAGAAATGATATATTTTAATTTTTTTTAATTTAAAATATCTTATGCATGTTTCATTTTTATTGTTATCCAGACACTATAAAATATAAAAATAATTAAACTGTGGATAAAAAAATTAAAAACGACTATCTTCTAAGTTTTCAGTTGTTTTGTGTCTTGAGTTCTCAGTTTTTACAAGTGCTTGAATTTTATTACTACAGTATACAAAAAATGGTGATGGCAGAGGGCTCTGTGGTTTAACTGCTTGCTGTGAAAGTATGAAGACCAGAGTTTTAAATCCTCAGGATTCATGTAAATGCTAGGCAAGGGAGCCAGTCAGTAATTCCAGCCTCCAAAGATGGAGACAGAGGATACTGGCTGCAAATCAAACTATGACGTTGAGCTCCGAGTTTGATTAAAAGACAATACCTTGCTAAAGAAGGTCAAAGTAGGATCAAGGATGATTTCCAACATCAATTTGGGTCTCCATATGCATGTACACACACGCACAGGTGCACACAGCACATGTGCATACAGACATGCATGTTGCCACACAAGTGAAAAATGTGCATACATAAATATACTGCAAGCATGCATGAAGAATAGTAGCAAATTAAGTAAAAATGAAAAAATCCAAGTTATCATTAGTGGGTTAATAAAATAATTATGGTATAGTCATATAATTGGATACTATAGGACAACATACAATGCCTTGGGCTACAGGTACATATAAAAGCATAGATAAATCTTAAGACTATAAAATGGAATAATAGAAACAATGCTCCAGAATGTAGACAGATGCTTTTCAGAATGGTCAAAACAAAGCAAACATGAGCAATAGATAGTACACACACAGGTATACTTGTGTAATAAAGCTGGGAGATAAAGTCATCATTAAGGAAAAAGTAGGGGTTGGAGACAAAAGGATGTTTAAATAGATAGAGGTGGACTACATGAAAGTTTTCAAAAACCTCACAGAACGTGATTGTTTAACAAAATCAGTAATATTTGTAGCTCAAACACTTTTGTAGACTTGCATAAGGAATTTAATATTTGTATCTTTATTGCAATCATAATGACAAATAAATGATGTCTACGATCTAAAAAGCAGTGTTACCAAGATAAATTCACTCTATAGATTTTGTACATGTGCACATTTATGCTAACATCTTTTCTCTCACAGAAAAATATTTGTGCAATTCTTATGAAAGTTTTTGCTTATGACTTAAAGCTAGAAGAGATAGCTTATGTCTTTGTTGAAGCAAACAGCTAAATGAATTATCTGGCTAGTACTGAAAATAGTAAAAATGAGTAGATTAGACATAAAATGCTGAGAACCATTAAATATGATTATGAAACTCCCACTCTTAACTATAATTGAAACAAAGTTAATTACATTCAGTCCAACACACTTTCAAGTCTGTATATTTTTATTTATAAGCCTTAATTTTTTAGTTAAACTAGTAGCAGCTATTTACAATAACATTTTTTTTACATTGCATTTCCTAGTTGTGGAGATTGATTGTATTAAAATACAGATTTATTTAGAGCACAGCCTTCCTCACTGTACGTACTCAGCATGTAGGAGTTACCACAGTAAAGAGTGCTCCTGGTGCCTTTCATGTCATCTTAACAAAGAAGTAGTAAAGTAAGGAGGAAAGAGTTTCAGGTAGACTAGGTTGACTTGCTAACCCAAAGGGAATTAAAAAGATAGGGCAACACCTTTGCAGGCAATGATGAGAACTTATTTAGCCAACCTAGATAAGAAAGAGATAAGTTGTCTCCCAACCATCTTCTGCAGGGGTTGTGCTGTTGCAGACTGTGCAATCTAATGTTGTGGGTTACACTGGTGCGGTTTGTATTCTAGTGTTAATTCTGCTTCCTCAAGAGGACTGCATCTAAGAGGTGTGGATCACATACTTAGGTGATTTCCTGTGAACCTTCTCCTATTTTTACTGGTCAAATAAAGACTAGAGCCTGTGAATGGGCAGTGGAAGGGAAAGGTGGGGTTGGAGGTTTTAGAGAGTGAGGAAAGATAGGGAAGGAGGAAGAAGGCAGAGAAAGAGGAGGTGGAAGGAAGATGGAACAGAACCACATAGCCTAGAGAAGCTGCAAGTAGCAAGGGATTTCATAGCTGGGAAATAGAGTAGTCTAGTGGTAAATCTGCCCAATCTAGGTTTGCAGCTTATAATATTGTAACTGAGTTGTGTGTTCTTGAATGGGCTTTTTGGGATGGAACTTTACTATAACAATCTAAGTCTTAGCTCATACAAAATTTGAACTTCATTTTCCTGAATGGATCAAAGCATTAAAATCTTGACAGAGATAAAAAGTAATGTGGTTCTAAGTTCATCTTCTATATTAGCAGCCATCAAAAAATGTCTCTGTGAGCAATTTAGTGACTTCTTTGGAAATTGTAAATGTGAGTGAAATATCATGGTTTCTTAGTGTATAGATAATCCCTAATCATATCTAAAAAAGGTATAGAATGGCTTAGAAGGGTTTAATGGAGACAAAATGAATAGTCTAATAAATATCACTTACTGAAGTTTTTAATATTATTTACTAAACACTATGATCGTCACTTTCTTATTATTTTGAGTAATAGCATCAGATTATTTGAATGCCTTTTATATGAAGCTCATATTTTTAATTTTGAGAGAACAGACTTTCAGGAGAGAAGAGTGCAGACACCATAACCCATGTGTGTTCTTGTCTAATGACGTATCCATGGGTCCAGAAGGTATGCTTCACACACACACAACTTTACACTTTTTTTTTGGTAAGATTAATTTTAGTTATTCTGTGTATGAATGCAACCAGGGAAACCTTCTAAGTAATAAAATACACACTTTACTAAGAACATTACATTTCAAAATTTAAAATGTTCCTTTAATATAATGACTATCAAATAACTCCAAAATTATGTTTTTTTAATGGTACAATCTGACGAAGGAAACATTTATGGTGGAATTTCAGAATCATATTGGCAATGTCTAAAAATTATTCTTCACATGCCTTGTACTCATTTTGTATATGTTGCACCTAACTATACGGTTACTTTTAGTGCTGCAGTTCTTTAAAGGGATTGTGGAATCTTGTAGCTTTGCAGCCAAGTGAGTTTCTAATCTGTAATGTCCCTTTCCTTTTTGTATCAATTATTACAGCACAACAGAGTTTCTTATTAAAGGTTTCCATTCGTTTGGGTAGTGAGAATAAATCCTCTAATCAAGCTCCGGGAAAGAGCCAGAGTTCAAAGACGTCATGGGTCCCAAGGCCAGTCTTGGGTGCTTTGCTAAAAGTTCTCTGGTTTAACATAAAGAGAACTGTCAGAGTTGACTACTCCAGTCAGCTTCCAAATAGAAGACATTAAATGAGTAAGCAAGGAAAATAATGATTTTATAAAAGAATGAAAAGCTTTATTATGTATTTCAGTCCTTTGTCACTGTCTTTCGCCCCTTGCATGTGTATCAGATGGTCCTGGCTCAGCATCACATTCATTTCAACACATACAATCTTTACCCTTAGTGATTGTTTTGTAATTTTTACCCCAAATTTATTATCTACTTACAAATCTACTTCTCTCCCATCTTGCTTTTGCTTTCTCTTCTTATAAGAAAGAAGTACAAAAATAATATGTATGTATGGGGGGGTGAGTGAGTAACATGATCTTAATTGATATATTCCTATAAGATTAATGTTTTCTGACTATCTTTCTGAAAACTAATATTATTTTTAAGGCTGTAAAAAGACAAACTCTATCCTAGGACTCAGGAGAACAATATCACACTTGTTTGCATTTTTTTCCAGGACAAAATTCAACAGTGATATATACTACATATGTCGAATCCAATATTTTGCTCCTGATAAGTGTGTAGGACTCCCAGGAGCCCACACTCTAGAAAGAAAGAATAACAAGCTTAAGTCTCATGATGCAAATGTGAGGAAATAATTTGTCTATAATTTTAGCTTAATATTTGAAGAAGAAAGTTTCAGCTTATCTTAGAACAGAATTTCTAGCCATTCTTCTGCCATAAAACAATGGTGTCACTACGGATTAGTTTTGATTTCATAATGCACATAATCAGTTGCCTTGTTTGTTTTTATATGCCCAGATACTTTGCATTTTAATATGCAGGCATCTTGCTCCAGAAGAGAGCCAATGTCATTTTACAAATTAAGTGTGGCTAGAGTTCATGGGTGTGTGATTCATTCTAATGTTCAACACTAACACATACTTTGTTGTAATGATCTTAACTATATAATTGTACAAACAACATACCTTTGTAAAGGTAAAACATAAAGGCTACTCTTGATGCTGTGTTTCTTTAAAATGAATATCAAACTGCTTTAGAAAATGACCCGGTCCTTATTCATCCCAGAATGATTTAAGAAAGCATTTGACCTTGCTGTCATGGTTTCTGGTGTTAGGATTGTCATTGAGAGTATTTCTTTGTAAGTCAGCAGTCCATCTATTAACCATAGTATTTGGATGAGTCAAGTGGCTTGTTTACAGCATAGTTAATGTTTTATGAATCCTGCCTCCTGATTTACTTCAAGTACTTTATAATTATATTCCTTGAAAACAGATGCTTTTAATATTCAGCTTGAGTGTTTTATAAGCTATACAAATATTTTGTTTGTGGTATTTTCTGATGCTAACAGCCAAAATATGTTAGTTAATTTTTTGAAGATCATTTCATAATCCCAGAACCCGGGGCAATTCAACTTTTAGAACTTTTCTACCAATGTAGAACCCTTAAATATATAATATGCTTTATTGAAGAGGACCAGATGCAACAATTTAAAAATGATTAGTAGTATCATGATAAAATCTTGTCAAGTAAAGACCCCCAATCAAAAAATATTAATGTGGGTCTTGTCCTAGCTTTCCTTTCCTTCTGTTGGGCTGATGAGTTCTCCTGAAGTCTTGTAAGAAGGAAGGGCCAATTAAAACCACTCATTCTTGTACCACTAAAACCCACACAATGCTTTGAAAAAATACCCCTAATTTGAAGCTGTTAATACAGCTGTAATTTTATTTCTTGAACATTGCCTCTTGTAGGGTACTGCCGATCTATGAAAACAAACCAGTAATAGCCCCATTTGAAAACCACCCAGGGCCAATTGTCCTCTTTTCTTTTTTCTAAATTACCTATTAAAAGACTCCTAGCAGCTATAACAATAACTAAAGGACCAGTAGTGTTCATTATGCCTGTGTAGCAGTAGTGGCAGCACAGCTCCAGTCCCAGAAATGCTCTAAACCCATCGTCTAACGATTTTCCAGATCTACGGTACTCAATCCAAGCAATAGGTTGGCTGTACTTTGAGACTGAAGTGTATGGTGTTTATATCTATGATTTTTCAAGGCAAAAAGTTTTAAAGGCAATTTTTATCTAATTCCAAAATACTTATAGTTTCAATATTTTACCTCCAGAATCCTTTTAACCCTGACACAGCATGATGTCATTCACTTGATGAATGTGTGTTGAAGGGAGACAGACAGTGTGCATAAAGTGCTGAAAACACAGTCCTATAGCTTGTATGCTTACATGAAAGTAGCTACTATACTACTGATTTGAGAGCACTAACACTGTTAAATGTTGAAGTAATACTACTACATCTATCCTTTCTTTTCTGGAATACTCACTTACTTTGGTGTAGACTTTTATGTTCTGGTTACATTCTGTCCTATGTCCCCCTCCAGCTATTCAGTTGACATAGTAATATATTAAGCCTGAAAGACTTGAAGTTGCATCTTAAGCATCCAAGATACTTCTTAGAACCTGAGGTAGGGACAACAAGGCAGGATTTGCCAGCTGAGAGGTCTAGTTTGCAGTGACTGCTTGGAAAGGGGTAAGCTAAAGGAATTTAAAAATCTTCTAAGTTACAGAAAAGGTCAGGAAGAATGTGGCTGTTTACTCTTTGCAGAGAGAATCTGTCCGGCAGGGATCCATAAAGCCGAGATTTAAACTTCGACAAGCATGTAAATATTCTCAGCATTAAGTTTCTATCATTTGGGAGTTGCCTTGCAATCTATTGGAAACAATGAATCTTTGTTTCCTCTTTTTCCTTTTTTCTTCTTTCATTTTTAGTTCCTTCTTGTTGCTTTCTCTTTGCATATTATATCATCTATTTGGAATCTCTAGTTTATGATTGAGAAGAGAGGTCATAGGGTAGGAATGTGTTCTTTAAATTAGTTCTTGAGCCAGGTAGTAGTAATTCTTACTTTCAGGTATAAAAAGACATCTCTGTGAATATATGTGCATCCCTCCCAAAGATATATTCTGCCCTCTGAAGTAACTCCTACTCTGGAGAAAAGTGACACCTGAACAGAGATTTCCCCACAGACACATTCAAATTCTCTTTAGCTTCCTGACTGACAAGGCAGGATCAAATTGACTTGAGGTGTTCAACAACACTACAGATTACCTTCAGTGTCTTTTTGTGACCCACCACCATACTCCTAAGGGAACACTTTGTGAATGAAATTATCCCAGGAACTACTATCCTTCAAAGTAGAAATAACAGGCGAATTACCACACAGCCATACACAGATATTATCTATAACTCAGGCAGGCTAAGTCAAGGTTTTCTTTCTTCAAAGCATAGAGGAGTGGATATGTAATCTCATTCTGCCAAAAATGCTGAAGATTTTCATATATCACTGTGCTTCAAAATGAATTATGTGCATAGTAGTGCTACATTACACCAGCACTGAGAAGATTTTAAAGAAGCACAGTGTGCTTCTGTCTCCTGAAATAAGAAACACACTTAAGTCGGTTACTGTGATCATCCTAAAAGTAATGCTCTCCTGCTTTGGCAGAAAGTAAAGGCATCCATTTTTAATTAAGAAGTTTGTCGTTCTTTACTAGTACAGGGACAGCCTGTGCCTTGTGCTGATTTAAAAGCAGATGTGTAGGTCTGTGGAGGCAGGCATGGCTTGCTTCATGTATGACATCAGTCCTGACCTCAGAGGGGTTCCACTCATGTGTATGTAGCCACCTCTACCTGGGGTTGAAATAGAGAAGCATCATTGCTTTTTAAGCATGGGTACCATATACAGAGCTATCGCTTGGCTTTATAATTGTTCTTTATCCTTTGTACTGCAAATGGGAAATTGCCACCAGTGTTGACTCTCTCTCTGACCCCCAACAAAATTTATTTTTAAGCTAGATATGGATAAAAGGTTTCATTGAGACATGCCGAGTCACAGATTCGTGTTCCCCAATACAGCTCAAAATGACTTGCCATGAAAATAGGACTGAAAAATTTGAAATTACCAATTTCTACAGTTAAGCACCATGAAAGATATGAGGAAATTTACAGTGTATTTTAAAGGGGAGCACCTCCACCAGTCTAATAAAATTTGCTAGCTTGGGGGGTCACTTCCTAATAGGTATAATTTCCTCCATTTTAATAAAGGTATTTTAACACTTGAATTGTATGCCAGATAACATTGTCATTTTTTCCACTGACTGGCTCAAATAAATCCTGGTGGGGGCCAGACTCTCTTCAAATACTGCTGTTTAATGCCAAACACAACTAATACGCATATGGAAGAAGCCAGGGAAAGCAGTAACCTCCCTAATTATAGCCGAAGGCTCGAGTCCACCAAGTCCACAAAACCGGCAGAACTTTTCGCTCCTGGGCTCCTGGTGTGAATGGGGGTCAGGAAGCTGCTGGACCATGGGATCTCTCAGTTGGCAGCCCTGCTTGTCCACCCCACCAACACACACTTTTTTTTTTTTGAGCCTGCCAAATTCTTGTCCAATCCGAATTCAAATCTATTTATATTTGCCTTTCCTATTCCAGGGCTCAGATGTTAGCACATACGGTGTGTTGTCCAGCACTAAATGTTACTGTGAGAGACCAGCATTTGCCAGCTCACTTGGTGGCTGACAGCAGAGACACCAAAGGATCTGGAAGGACCTTAATCTTCTAAGCAAAATCCTGGCTTCAAAGGGGTGGTGGTGGCAAGGTTCAACTTGAAAGCACCAAGTCTACTGACATTGAAGAATTCAAGAGGTTAAGATGTGATGCTGGTTGCAGTCCTTCAGCAGAAATGGTGGATGCCTAGCCATGGACTCAGAGAGCTGTGGGGATGAGAACCGTCCAGGGACTGTGTTCTTAGTGCAGGGGTTCAAGGACCACCTGCAGAGTGTCTGATTCAGCTGGACAGGGTCAAGCCCCAAATCTGCTTTTAGTGATCTCCATGAGTGATTGCAATGTAGGTGGTCCGAGACCCCACTTTGAGTTGCAATCTCAGGTCCACACTTCTTTCCCCTGAAACACTGGGCCATGTTTCAGGGTATAGAAAGTTGGATTTAAAGTATAGAACCTGATTTAAACATGTTAGCAAAGTGCTGCTTTATTTCAGGTTTATTTAAAGCATTGGAACACTGAACTTTGTTGTAGAAGCTTTATTTAAAATTCTGAGGTAGAGTAACCTTTTTCTGAGTTCAATTTTAACAAGAAGCGCTATTTGAAGACTGTGGGCCTCGGTTTGTGAGGTCTGAGCATAAAAAGAAAATAAAACCCTGTGAGTTGGACCTTCTTATGTAAAACTAGCCCTCATTCTTTTTAAGAGGTGTGACCTTAAATCATTAAAAATGTTCTGAAGAGAACTGTTGGATAGATAGCTTTCCTGATAAAATGCACTGTGGAACTTGTAAGCAGGACCTATGGTTTTCTGTCCCTCATGCTGTCTTAGGGGAGTACTTGAACAAAACAGGCTGTTATAATGTTAAGTAGGTTGAATTCTCTGTAAAACAGGGAGCAATTCCTAGAGGATCTTCATGCAGTCTTTTTTCTTAATCTAGAAAAAACAAACAAAAAAACAAAAAAACCCTTTTTTTTTTTAACTTGGAGGCAAATAGAGGTAAATGAGTGACTTTGGGGTTCATTGCACAGAACAATTGACAGGATTTGTTTAAATAAACATTTTAAAAGACAAGTATTACCATATAACCATGCCAAATATATTGATGTATCTATTCTAGTATTTATTTGGGGGAAAGGGGTTGGAGTCTCTGAATAGCAAAGTGGCAAAGAAATATTGGATTATTGAATAGGTAAAAGGGAAAATGTTCAAGGGTGTGATCAGAGCAAATAATATTAAGATACAGAAAGTCAAGTGTTTGCCTTAACAGTGAAATGCAACAATGGTTTTTCAGTGTCTGTGATTATGAAACACTAGGGAGGATTCAGTCAATCACTTTCTTCAGGAAAATGAGCAGCAATATTACTGAAGGCATAAATGATTTTTTGACATATGTAAAATATCTGTTATCTCTGAAGCAATAGAAGATCACTGGAAGAAGTTCTTATATATAAACACTATTGAAGCTCCTATGCTAGTTCATAGCTTTTGGCACAGTGTCTTGGTCTTACCCTTTAAACACTCACTGGACTTCCACATCATGGGATTTGTTCATCTACTGGTACATACATAACTTTCATGAAATTTGGTCAGAAATCCCTTTTGCATCTCATTAATGAGAACTGTTAGAGCAGTGGTTTCCAACCTTGAGAATATGATCATTTAATACAGTTTCTCAAATTGTGGTGACCCTCAACACTAAAATAATTTTGTTCCTACTTCATAGCTGAATTTGCTACTGTTATGAAGAGTAATGTAAATATGTCATAAGCAGGATGCCTGATATGGGACACTCAAAGGGGTCATGACTCCCAGGTTAGAAACCACTGTGTTAGAGGAGGCACTAGCACAATTACAAGCAATAAAAAGAATGGGTTTTTCTTAATGTGCCATTGACTAGAGACCACTGACTGCTGTACTGGCAATATCCTGTCTGCATCTGTGCTCTTTTGCTTCTTTTTTGTGTATAACTTAGAAGAACAATGTTGTTTTACATTTTATGGGACATAGGATGATGATTTAATCTATACCCTAGGGTGGGGAAATGAAAATAAATAACGCCATCCCACATTGCTTAGTAGCTTTAAATAAATACTATTATGTAGCATTCAATTAAGAAGAAAAAGTTTCTTATAATAGATTGCAATCCCAAATAAAACAAGTTCTTTTCATCTAGTGTAAATTCATGCCAGTGGCAATACAAATATTTGTCAATTGTTCCCTAGTTTATGAGTATCAGACAGATTTTCATTTTGTTTAAGATTTATATGAAGTTAATAGTTTCTATTACTGCTATAATGCAGCTTGTGACACCTTTATTTCACGGAGGCAGTGGACTCACTGCAATGAGTCCAGCTCACGCTAGCAGAGTTCTGTGGTCATCACAGACATATAAAATATTTAAAGACCCCTCTTCCCCCTCCATTTAGTATGCATTATAAAATAGTTGGATACACTACTAAAAGCATATCTCTGAGCCTTCATAAAGAGTTCTGGAAAGAATGCAAACGACATTTAAAGCATCAAAGAGGCTGATGAATAGGGATGCCAGGATATTCAAATCCATTTAGAGAGAGTATTGTCAAGCTTGTTTTCTGAGCCATGATACTAAAGATAGTAGGAGCCAGCAAAGAAAAGAACTCTGTAGAAATGCAAATATCTTCAATGTTGAATCTATTAATCCACTGCACACTTTCTTCTGAATCATACTTACTCAGATGTACAGGCAACAAAAAGTATTTAGAATATTTGCATAATTTCAAACACCCAGTTCATAAATTATTTATTGGTCATGGTCAAATGAATGTTAGCTATTTCATAATTATCTTTTGTGTAAAAGGTTGCATGGCTTACAAAAATGTTTCAATGGCAATTGCATATCTGTAGCCTTCTTAAACAGTACAGAAATAAATGATACTTAATTATGTAGCACTCATGTACATTTTATCATGTTCAAAAATTCTGAGAAAAATTACACTTAATTTGTAGGTTTACTTTAACTGAACACCAGATATGTACAGTAAGAAAAAGAATACATGAACTACCTTTAAGATTGAAACAAAATGCTAACAAATAACAGACAGCACATGATATAAATCAAACAACTAGGACCTTACTAGTCCTAGAAGTTTGAGTTATAAAATTACGAAGTCCTAGAACAAGAAATGGTTTCAACAATCACTAGTTTAGCATCTCATTTTAATAATTCAAAGAATCATGACACGGAATTTCAATGGCTTTTCTAAGCCTGACAGACAGCACATGTTTATGGTTTCTGAGCCACTGATTCAATATATGTTTCCCTATACAACAGTGGATGTACTGTATGAACAGTAACATTCCTTTTAATTATACTAACAAAATTTTAGAGACATTTTGAAGGCAGCATGCCTACAGTTCAATCTAGAAGAGTAATGCTAAAGAAGAAAAATATATAAAAAATAGGTGACATATTACAAATGTTTTTAGAGTATTCTTTAGTTGAAATAGCAATGTGAATATGGTTCTTAACTCTAAAAGTTTGATTCACAGAAACAAAACAAAAACCTAACCAAACAAAACCGAAAGAAGAAAAAACAAAGACCTAAATGAATTTCTTTGGAATTTTGTTTTAATTAATTAATTAATTAATTAATTATTAACCTTATATTGCTGCATATTGAACACAACGTTTACATCACAAATATGCCTATGATTGGGATATTAATTGGGAGTATCTGACCACTTTACATCTACTTTTTATTGTAGAATCCAGGTTTTTGTATTATTATAAAGAAAATGTAAAGTTGTGTTATTTTGTGTTTGGAGGACAAATAACACACACTTACTTGCCCAGTGAATGTAAAGTATAAGTTCCATGCCATGGTAGCTGTGAGTATAGACTGAGTAGCTTAAAGGATATATTTTTTCTTTCATAGTTCTGTAGATAAATCTGAGATCAGGGATAGAGAGATGACTCAGTGGCTAAAGGGCATGTTACTCTTAGACACGATCCAGTTTGGTTCCAAGAATCCATATTTGGTGGTTCACAACCATCTGTATCACTAGTTCCAGGGAATAATAAATCACCCTGCCATGATAGACTCTTGCCTAATTAATTCATGTGCATGAATACACACACACACACACACACACACATACACGCGCGCACACACACACACACACACACATACATCAACGCATCCATCTATCCATCCATCCATCCATCCATCCATTCATCCATCCATTAATCAATTTTCTAAAAAGATACATGTGAGGTGACGCCCCGCCAGGGCTCCAACTGCACCCAGGAGCTCAGCAGCACCACAACCATCTGTGCACCTACCCTGGAGGGGACATCTGCCCTGCAGGGAATCCTGTGGTTAGAGGGAGTCCCTCCTTTAGAGGTGAGGCACCGCCATCTTTGCTCCTGTGACTATGTAGACTGGTGCAGACAGGTACACAGGGAACATCCGAGTAGAAGATCACTTGGGACATGGCTCACCAGGGCCCCACCTGCACCCAGGAGCTGGGCAGCACTGCCGCCGCCATCTTTATACTGAGTCTGCTAGGGGATATCTGCTCTGTATTAAGTCCTGAAAGTAGAGGTGAGGCCAACATCTTCTCTCCTGCAACTAACTGAGCAGGCTGTTGCAGCCAGGAACGCAGGGAATACCTGAGTGAAGATCATTTGGGACTTGGTTTGCCAGGGCCCGATCTACACCCAGTGGCTGGGAAGCCCCACAGAAATCTGTGCCAGGGGAAAGTCAGTCACACAGGGATGCTGAGATAGGCCTGCAGGCACACAGGAGGGACAAGCACCAGTCAGGGACAGCAGGACCAACTAACACCAGAGATAATCATATGACAAAAGGCAAACGTAGGAATGTTACTAACGGAAATCAAGGCAATGTGGCTCCATCCGAACCCAATTCTCCCACAACAGCAAGTCCTGGATACCCCAACACACCAGAAAAGCAATATTTGGATTTTTTTTTTAAATTCTGTCTTCATTTTCTTTTTTTTTTTATTTTCTAAGTTTTTTTATTTATATTCCAAAAGATTTCCCCTTTCCCGTTTCCTCCCTCCCCGAAAGTCCCATAAGCCCCCTTCCCTCCCTCTTTTCCCCATTCAACCCCCTCTCCCTTCTCTGTCCTGGCATTCCCCTACATCCAGACTTTCCAGGACCAGGGGTCTCTCCTTCCATCTTCTTGGACATCTATTGATATGCGAATTGTGTCTAGGGTATTCTGAGATTCTGGGTTAATATCCCGTTATCAGTGACTGCATACCATGTGTGTTCTTTTGTGATTGGGTTACCCCACTAAGAATGATATTTTCAAGTTCTGACCATTTGCCTAGGAATTTCGTGAGTTCATTGTTTTTAATTGCAGAGTAGTATTCCATTGTGTAAATATACCACATCTTCTGAATCCATTCCTCCGTTGAGGGACATCTGGGTCCTTTCCAGCTTCTGGCTATTATAAATAAGGTTGCTATGAACATAGTGGAGCATGTGTCCTTATTGCATGCAGGGGAAGGCTCGGGGTATATGCCCAGGAGTGGTATAGCCGGATCCTCCGGGAGTGTCATGCCCAGTTTTCTGAGGAACTGCCAGACTGCTTTCCAGAGTGGGTGTACCAGATTGCAATCCCACCAGCAGTGGAGGAGTGTTCCTCTTTCTCTACATCCTCGCCAACAACTGCTGTCTCCTGTGTTTTTGAACTTAGCCATTCTGACTGGTGTGAGATGGAATCTCAGGTTTGTTTTGATTTGCATTTCCCTAATGACTAAGGATGATGAACATCTCTTTAGGTGCTTCTCAGCCATTAGATATTCTTCAGGTGAGAACTCTTTGTTTAGCTCTGTACCCCATTTTTTAATAGGGTTACTTGGCTCTCTGGAGTCTAACTTCTTGAGTTCTCTGTATATATTGGATATTAGCCTTTTGTCGGGTGTAGGGTTGGTAAATATCATTTCCCAGTTAGTTGGTTGCCGCTTTGTCTTTTGACAGTGTCTTTTGCCTTACACAAACTTTGTAATTTTATGTGGTCCCATTTGTCAATTCTTGATGTTAGAGCATAAGCTATTGGAGTTCTATTCAGGAAATTCTCCCCTGTGCCCATATGTTCAAGGTTCTTCCCTAGTTTCCTTTCTATTAGTTTCAATGTGTCTGGTTTTATGTGGAGCTCATGATGCTGATGGAGGGCTTTAAGAAGGACATAAATAACCCCCTTAAAGAAATACAGGGAGAACACAAGTAAACAGGGAGAAGTACTTGAAGAATTAAGGGAAAACACACAAAAAAAAAAACAGGTGAAGGAATTGAACAATGTCACCCAGGATCTAAAGATGGAGGTAGAAACAATAAAGAAATCACAAAGGGAAACAACTCAGGACATAGAAAACCTAGGAAGGAAATCAGGAGTCATGGATCCAAGCATCAAAAACAGAATGTAAGAGACAGAAGAGAGAATCTCACATGCAGAAGATACCATAGAAAGCATTGATACAACAGTAAAGAAAATACAAACTGCAAAAGCTTGTAACCCAAAACATCCAGGAAATCCAGGACAAAATGAGAAGACCAAACCTAAGGATTATAGATATGGAAGAGAGCGAAGATTTACAACTTAAAGGACTAGTAAATGTTTTCAACAAAATTATAGACGAAAACTTCCCTAACCTAAAGAAAGAGATGCCCATGAATATACAAGAAGCCTACAGAATTCCAAATAGGTTTGACCAGAAAAGAAATTCCTACAATCACATAATTAAAACACCAAATATACTAAACAAAGAAGGAATATTAAAAGCAGTAAGGGAAAAAGGTCAAGTAACCTACAAAGGCAGGCCTATCAGGATTACAACAGACTTCTCACCAGAGACTATGAAAGCCAGAAGAGCCTGAAAAGATGTCATAAAGACCCTAAGGGAACACAAATGCCAACCCAGACTGCTATATCCAGCAAATCTCTCAATTCCTATAGATGGAGAAACCAAGATACTTCATGACAAAAACAAATTCACACACTATCTTCCCACAAATCCAGTCCTTCAAAGGATAATGAATGGAAAACATTAACAAAAGGAGAGAAACTACTCCTAAAAACAAGTTCGGCAAAGTGGCTAGATATAAAATTAACTCAAACAAATCAGTAGCCTTCCTGTACTCAAAGTATAAACAGGCTGAGAAAGAAATTAGGGAAATGACACCCTTCACAATAGCCACAAACAATATAAAGTATCTTGGTGTGACTCTAACCAAACAAGTGAAAGATCTGTATGACAGGAACTTCAAGTCTCTGAAGATAGGAATCGAAGAAGACCTCAGAAGATGGAAAAATCTTCCATGCTCATGGTTTGGCAGGAATAATATAGTACAAATGGCCATCTTGTCAAAAGCAATCTACAGATTCAATGCAATTCCCATCAAAATCTCAACTGGTCCTGGAAAGACTGGATGTAGGGGAATGCCAGGACAGAGAAGCATGAGGGAGTTGAATGGTGAACAGAGGGAGGGAAGGAGACTTATGGGACTTTCGGGGAGGGAGGAAACGGGAAAGGGGAAATCATTTGGAATGTAAATAAAAAAACTTAGAAAAAAATCCCAACTCAATACTTCATAGAGTTAGAAAGAGCAATTTTCAAATTCATCTGGAATAACAGATAACCCAGGATAGCTAAAACTATTCTCAACAGTAAAAGGACTTCTGGGAGAATCAGTATCCCCAACCTCAAGCAGTACTAAAGATCAATAGTATTAAATGCACGGTATTGGTACAGTGACAGTAAGGTAGATCAATGAAATAGAATTGAAGACCCAGAAATGAACCAACACACCTATGGTCACTTGATATTTGACAAAGGAGCTACAACCAACCAGAGGAAAAAACAGCCTTTTCAACAAATGGTGCTGGTTTAACTGGAGGTCAGCATGCAGAAGAATGCAAATTGATCCATTCTTATCTCCTTGTACTAACTAAGCTCAAGGCCAAGTGGATCAAGGACCTCCACATAAAACCATACACACTGAAACTAATAGAAAAGAAACTGGGGAAGAGCCTTGAGCACATGGGCACAGGGAAAATTTCCTGAACAGAACACCAATAGCTTATGTTCGAAGATCAAGAATTGACAAATGGAACCTCATAAAATTACAAAGTTTCTGTAAGGCAAAGGACACTGTCAAAAAGACAAAATGGCAACCAACAAATTGGGAAAAGATCTTTATCAACCCTACATCTGACAGAGGGCTAATATCCAATATATACAAAGGTAGACTCCAGAGAGCTAAATAACTCTATCAAAAAATGGGGTATAGAACTTAACAAAGAATTTTTACCTGAGGAATATTGAATGGCTGAGAAGCACCTAAAGAAAATGTTCAGCATTTTTAGTTATCAGGAAAATGCAAATCAAAACAACCCTGAGATATTACTTCACAGCAGTCAGAATGGCTAAGTTCAAAAACTCAGGAGACAGCAGGTGCTGGCGAGGATGTGGAGAAAGAGGAACACTCCTCCACTGCTGGTGGGATTGCAAGCTGGTACAACCATTCTGGAAATCAGTCTGGCTGTTCCTCAGAAAACTTAGCATAATACTATCCAAGGACCCTGCTTTACCACTCCTGGGCAAATACCCAGAGGATTCTCCAGCATGTAATAAAAACACATGCTCCACGATGTTCATAGCAGCCCTTTTTATAACAGCCAGAAGCTGGAAAGAACCCAGATGTCCCTCGACGGAGGAATGGATACAGAAAATGTGGTATATTTATACTATGGAATACTACTCAGCTATTAAAAACAATGAATTTATGAAATTCTTAGGCAAGTGGGTGGAACTGGAGAATGTCATCCTGTGTGTTGTGACCCAATCACAAAAGAACACACATAGTATGGACTCACTGATAAGCAAATATTAACCCTGAAGCTCAGAATACCCAAGAAATAATTCCCATATCAAATGATGCCCAAGAAGAAGGAAGGAGAGGCCCCTGGTCCTGGAAAGGCTCAATGCAGCAGTGTAGGGGAATACCAGGACTGGAAAGTGGGAAGGGGTTGATTTGGGAACAGGGGGAGGGAAGAGGGCTTATGGGACTTTCGCAGAATGGGGTATCCAGGAAAGGGGAATTCATTTGAAATGTAAATAAAGAATATATCTAATAAAAAAAAAGCTACATGTGAGATCAAGTTGAGGCTTTGATTTCTAGTGAAGCTTTCCTTCCTGGCTTGTGGCCAGAATCCTTTGCCCCTTTACTTGCTGTTAGCGGGCAGAGAAAGGAGTCCCTTTATCTCCTTTCCATCATATAAGGACACAGGCAACTTCATGAGATCTTCATTGTTATTCCCGCAATCATCTCTTCATCTCTATGCTATCCCTATAGATCCTAAATATATAAATTTATATTTAAAATTATGTATATCCCTTATATATTCTAAATATTTAAAATAAGTTTTAACTTACAACATTTGGCATAACTTATGCTACAAGTAAACAAAAAATCATAATTTGGGTTAGTTTTGCGTTATTACCTTTCTTGGAAA
Organism: Tokudaia tokunoshimensis; assembly: GCA_036184795.1. Taxonomy (NCBI): domain Eukaryota; kingdom Metazoa; phylum Chordata; class Mammalia; order Rodentia; family Muridae; genus Tokudaia; species Tokudaia tokunoshimensis. The sequence goes on along the minus strand of BTHU01000009.1, from coordinate 10,791,875 downwards.
CAAGAAGCACACACATTTCAACAACATAGAAATAACATTTTTTATGTGAACTTGTCTCTGCAATAAGTACTGGTCGTCTTAGGTAGATGTACTTTACCCACAGCATAAAGTTGCAGGACAGGACTAGAGTGAGGTGAGAGAGTTAACACAAGGACGAAGTTCAAAAGAAAATCCTCTCAAGGTCACACCAGTACAGTGACAGGACTTGCATACTCCTGATAGTGAGAGCTTCCCTAAACTTCATGCCCTAAACACCTTTCCTGTTGACTGCTAGTTCAGGGAAGTAGGCATGATTCTCTAGCTAAAGAGAAAATGGGTTCCTTAAGATGTTCTACTTACTAAAACAAACAAACAAACTAACAAGCCCAGTAGATGCTAAATGGATGTGTGGAAATACAAGACTTTTTCATCATTTAAACTACAAATGTGGCCCCTACACATCTATTTTCTTCAGGTTTGGGTGCTATTGTGCCAGATGCTTGGAAGAGAATTTCTGGCTGTGGAAATAAGTAAAGGCAAAATGTTCTTTGAAGGCTGTGATTGCTTTTGGATATAGATTTTCTGTTGGATTCTGGGTCTATGAGATATGAAGGAGCCACTGCCCCACGCTCCTATCTGCATCATAACAACTATCATTGCTGTGCTTACCTTGCTGAGATGAACTACAGTTTTTTGGGACCATGAACAAATACAGGCTGCTTGACCCTTATTCCTACAAGCTATTTTTTCTCAGTCACAGCAAATTAACTATCCCAGTGCCCACCCATCTGAGGCTAGATTAAATACAGTCTTAGAATTTCTGTTGCTGTGAAGAGACACTGTGGCCACAGCAACACTTATAAAGGAAAACATTTAATTGGGACTGGCTAACAGTTTAGCAGTATAATCCATTATCATCATGGCAAGAAACATGGAGGCATACAGGTAGACATAGTGCTGGAGAAATAGCTACTTCTGGATAGGCAGGGAGCAGAAAGAGCAAGCTACTGAGCCTGGTTTGAGCTTCTGAGATCTCAAAGTCTACCCACAGTGACATGCTTCCTCCAAAATGGCCACACTTACCCCCAAAAAGGCCACAGGTCCTAATCCTTTCAAATAATGCCACTCGCTATGAACCTATGTGGCATTTTTATTCAAACTATCACAAATCACAAATACTGTCATTTCCACTCATCCTGAATTAGTCAACCTTAGATTAAGTTAGGCATGGGACTATAAAGACACTAGACACAGCACCAAACTCCAGACTGCTACAGTAAAAAAGCTTACTTCCTTCATAGACTTGAGTCTTTATCATCTAGCTGTGTATACCAAGTCATTCTGAAACACAGAGACCTAAAAAAAAAAAAATAATAGAACAGAACTTTGTTAATTCCTATGATGACTGGGCTCTTTGGTTACTTCTTTCAGTCTGTACAGTATTATAGTTCCAATTATTTTTATGACATCATTCAACTGGGAATTCCTTAGGTGTTGAGGCCTTAAGAGAGTCTCTAGTCTCACAGGCTTCCTAACACTGCATTTTAATAATTGAACAGTTACTTTAGAATTATTTTGGAAGAATGACTTACAGGAAGATATACAGAATGTTTTCATTGGTAATGTCTCATTGATCAGCCATATCACATGGCTATTATCAAAGACCAAATATTACTGAGCTACACAGAAGCATAAATTTGATAAAAGCCAATGGAACGTATACTTCTTGTTCTTTAGCAAGCCGTAGCTCCTCTACTTATAAAGCAGATTACCGACCCAGATTTTCAGGGCATATTTACATTTTTATATCAAATATAATTTTATCATAAAGACAAAAGGTCATAGAGGACATAATGTAGAATTTTTGTGAGGTCTTATTGTTCTAATTAGGTTCTCATTGTTTAATTACTTCCCAAATGGTCCCACCTCTTTAAAAACATCATAATGGAAACTATGTTACATCACAAATTTAGAGCAAACACAAACACCAAAACCATAAAACACTTGCCAAACTCATTTAAGTTAAATGTAAGTACAAACAAATTTTCTTGGATATGGAATCATTTGTCTATCTTAATTGTTCTTTTGCCCTGGTTTCTTGGATTCTAAAGGTTTATAAATGGAAGGTTGTGCACTCCTGCACAGTGGGACAGAAAAATAACAACAGAAGTTCTCCTTCATAAAAGGTTGAAACATATGATGCTGTTAGAGTAATTGTATAACTATGCTGGGACATCAATTTAGCTCTTCATGTTCTGGCTTCAGGGACTTTTCTTGCACTAGAATTCAGGTCTATACCTCAGGCGTGCTTCTTTTTTCTACTTCACATGGTTTCAGGCTCTTGATTCTCAACCCCGTACACTCAGCTCTTGACTTTACTCTCTGGTTCATTCTTCATTTCCCATAAGAAATGGCATATATTTGGAGAAGAATAAATTGAACACCCGGTTTCCTGCCTTCAGAAGATCCATCAGCATGTTTAAGTTTGAATTGTTTCTGTCTCTGGCTGATTGAATTCATTTAAACAATATACAGGTTTTCTATATATCAAATTATAATTTTCCCAGAAAAATAAAAGCAAAGCTTTAGAGCCTGTTCATGGCCCACGTGTCTGTTCCTACAGCTGCTTGTCATACTCTCTAGCTTAGAAAGCCTTTTGATGTTTTATCAAACAAAATATGGCAATATTCTTTAATTTGATATTGATCTCAGTGGCATATTTTATGGTGACACAATGGATTTTATCTCTTCCTCAGACAATCTAAAAATGTGTGTTTTATTTCCACACCTGTAAAGTCCTGGATTAAAGGAGACAGTCTAAATTCTACTTAGAAATCAGCACATTCTATCTTTAGTTCATCTCTTTGGCAATACCTTATCCTAAGAGGCCACAAAGAATCAATTGGTGTGTTCAATATTCTGCATGGAACTATCCACGAGTTTCTTAAGTATACTCTCTAGCTTCACAGTTATTGAGTAACATTCTCACTTGCTTTTTGATTATTTAAGTGTTAGTGTTTCTATAGATTTCAACTCTCACATTCTTTTATTTACTTTCAAAATCACTACTAAACAACATTGACATCTTTCTGACCTCTATTCCACATTCTCAAGGTCAGTTTCCTGTATCTTACATTTTTGCTACTTTATTTCTGCATCAGCTTTACATATGCAAAACAAAATACCAACTTAGTAATTAACAAACAACTGAAGAAACAAATTGAAGATTGTTCTTTCCCTCTAGGGGTTTTCAATTAGACATATTAACGTAAGTTTCTATGGGATGCCTTCTATATGGATGCCATCAATAAATGTGCGAGGGAAGAGGAGGGGGGATCTAAAAATGTTTTAATGTGTTTTATGTGTTTATCATAATTTTATTCATGTCATGGTTGTTAAACCCTCACCAGCCAAATAGTTTCAGAACCACTACATAAGGGCATTGGATGCACAATGGCTCAGTTTGCTAGGCATTTTCAGTGTGATGGTATGTCATAGATATGGTAAGGGAAATGAGGGAATTCTATCTGGTAAGTAATCTCAAAGAACTGCAATTTACAGATGATCTTTTCTAAATATCTTAAGTGCCACATTTCTTTTGAACCATAGATAGCTGTATTTTCTCACTGTAGATTACTGTTCACACACACACACACACACACACACACACACACACACACACACACACACACAATTTCCTTCCCTATAAAATATCAGTCTTGTAAAAAATTTCATCAAGTAAGTGAAAGGTAAAAATGTCATCCTACTTCTCCATGTTCCTGTCAATATTTCACACCTGTGTGGGAGACAGATAGATGTCTAAGCAGTAGCTGGATAACATGTAAACTGCAACCTCCAATTAACTCACCTTCTGAATTGTCAACAAGACTCCACCGCAATCCAGTTAGCCTATATTGGCAGCAAGCCTAATAGCAAAATGCATGTTTAAAATACCAAGTAGTTGGAGAAACACTATATTATTTTGCAAAAAATGTTATCATCCACCTGTGCAGAGGAAATATGCCTTTCCATGTTGTTTTATTTTAAATTTGAGGCAGAGTCTTTTCTTAGTAAAGATAATCCATTTGTTACATACTTATGGCTTTATTACAACAAATTATAATAAATTCATAAGCCTACAGAACACTTACTGAACTATATTTAAACCATATATTCATTACTTTATTTTTACCAACAGTATATATTTATGTACTGATACATATTTATCTACTGATGATTCTAGAATTGTAGGAACAAAACGAAGGTAATTCTAAGCAAATATTTATTGTCATTCAGTGCATAGAGTTGAATAGTCACAGTAAATTCATATGAAAACTGAACCCATTTATGAAGTATGATAATATTCAAGACATTAAGAAACATAATTAAATTAATCAAACACATTCTAAAATATTTGCATCTAGGGTCTGATCTATAAAGTTTCCCCAAGACCACAGTTTGTATCATTAGGGTAAATCCACTTTGAAACCATCTGAGATTTGGAACAGAGAAAACCAGTGTCATTTAATAATTGACAAATGCAGATGGCTGAGAATTTTGTGTGTCTTTTCATGAATGAGTGAGGAGATTTCACCATAAATGCAGAGTGAGAATGAGGTGGCCATTAAAGTTTTATGAAATTGGTTATTTTAAACAGTTTGGAACAATAAAGTAACCCACATGAGCCTGTGAGCACCATGTTAGTCTTTCTGCAACAATATTTTATCAGAAGAGACTAGAGTTCTTTTAAAAAGTCCTACTAGTCATTATATTTCCAATAATAATTCAATTAAAGAAAATTTAATAACATCTCTTATGTTAACCAAAGGTGTACCAAGAGTTTGAGAGATTTGCTCATTGTGTACAAAACGTGCCAGTGACCAAACATTGAACTAGGGTAATTGATCATGGCAGGCTAGCACTGATAGAGCTAGAGAAAGACAAGGGTCCATTCTGACACTTTTTTCTTCTTGAGGGGAAAAAGAACACTGTAACAATAAGTAATATCATAAGCTAAACCTTCATTTCCCTTTTTTTTCTATAACTTTGCTATTTTTCTTCTGTTTCTTTCATTTTCTATTTTTAGTAAAACAATAATAGGAAAAACAATCATCAACAATATTCTTGAACACTGGCTTTAGTAAAGGAAGGGGATGAATCATGTATTTATTTATTTATTTATTTCCGTTAGATTCTAAAGACAAAATTATTTCATAAAGTATGGAGAAAAGAGTCTATTATAAAACTAAAATCCTGTGATATACAAAGTAGTAATTTTCTTTTTAACTCTTTATTACTTTAGATTCAGATGTCCAGTTGTTTGAGTTTGTTCATAGTCTCAGACAGACATTGCAACCTGTGTGCCAGGGCTTGATCACAAGAGACCTCTATTCTCTATTGGCAGATTCTACCTGCATGCTGTTTAAACCTGTTTGGTTATCATGGGACTGTCTGACCTGTGTCTTAGGTGTGTGTTTGTATGTGTGTCTGTTTCCTTTGCTATTCCTTGTACTTTCAATAGGCTCAAGCATTTCATGTATGTCATATATTTCATTATGGTTTTTTTTGCCAGAGCACCAGGAGAGAGCTGTGGAATTTTACTAGTTTGAAAATGTTTAGAATGAATATAGTAAATCATTAAAAAATGAGTTACTTAGTAATGTTTAGGAGTTTAACATATTTTATGACCAAAAGTAATATTTTAGTGGAATATTAGATCAAACTACATGATTTTAAACATTCTTTATTTCATTGAGCTTTCCTCTTTTTTAGTAAAGCATTGAGAAACTTTTTGCAATGAGCCACATTCAATTCTAAGTCTTGTCCCTTTAAGTGGCATCACACCTATGCCATGGTTTCTGCACCAAAGAGTTTCTTTTTTCTGCTAACCTCTTGAGGTCACAGTGGTGGTTTGAAGTCTAAGCAGCAATTCCCTTCAAAGAGTAACTCACAGCAGGACTTGTGCAATAAGGGTGTTCTTGATTCCAGTATTCACATATATTCTGCGTTACTTTTTAGAAAATTTGGTTCTGAGGCTACTACAAAGGCAACATCCTTAAAACATATCATTCTCTATGTCTCACTGTAGCAAAGGTTTAGATAATGACACTGGAGATGTACTGCTAGAATTTTCTCTATACAAATATCATTTAAAAACTACCTGGTGGAGTCCTTGATCCATCCTGTGCTCTTTGCTCTAGAGTCTCTCCCATTCACCTTTGAGAAGGGCTCCAGGGTCGCTTTCTGGAGACAGAGGGAAGACAGTGTGCCCTTCCAGCCATGCATAGATCCCATGCATTTAAGCATTTATTCTAATTGTGGGTAGAATGCTAAAGGGGTTGAGTTTCAAAGTATGAAGTTGAGAATATGCATATTAGAATCCTACTTTTACCAATTATCAACTGCTTCAGTTTCTGCATCCGATATGGAGTCATAAGACCTGGTTTAAAGAAGAAATGAGTTCATCCATATAATGATTCATGTCTGGTGTACCCAGTGCTACATATGCAAATTATAATCTGAAAATTGTATAGTAAAGGTATCTGTATACATTTATTAGGATTGTAGGAGGTTTTGTTTCCAAAGCTCAGATAATAAATACCTAGAAAGCTATAGTTACAATTTATGCAACTTAAAAGGGATAAGTGGAATTGTTGTTTTTAACATTACATTAATTAATTTTCCATGATCGAATATATAATACAAAATTTAAAACTTAAAAACTTTAACTTAAATTAACTAATGCAAAAAGATATACTGCATTTACTATATATAAGACAACAGCTAATTTTTAGACATCCTACAAAATTGAGATAGAAATTATTGCTGTGGCAAAATATTCGCATGGGTATGATATTATTTGATTTATGGCCAGTTCCAAAGAGGAAGATTATGCTTAGCATCATAGTCTAAGCTAAAAATCCATAGTGAAAAACTTCAAGACGTGAGCTGACTACTATTACTCTGCTAAAATTTCTGTAAATCCATAGCTCCATATGATGAGTGCAAATCTCTGATTTCATCACACAAGTAAGTCTTTTGTGCAGTGTGATATGGTTAACTTAGAAACCTACAACTGATCAGCATATAGAGGATAATATGACATGATCAGCCACAAATGAGATATCTACATCAATACCTTCCCAAAAGGTCAAAGATAAATGCAAAAGAAGGGAAAAAATATTAGAGATATTAATCTAGCTTGAGGACAGGGATGGTGATTCCCCCCGAAATTCTTTTATTGTTGAGAATACATTTTGCTATCCTGGGTTTTTTGTTATTCCAAATGAATTTGCAAATTGCTCTTTCTAACGCCAAGAATAATTGAATTGGAATTTTGATGAGGATTTCATTGAATCTGTAGATTGCTAAAGCTCAAAGCACACATTGCACACCACACAATAATAGTGGGAGACTTCAACACCCTACTCTCTGCAATGGACAGATCATAGAAACAGAAACTAAACAGAGACACAGTGAAAATAACAGAAGTAATAAACCAAATGGATTTAACAGATATTTAGAGAACATTTCATCCTAACGCAAAAGAATATACCTTCTTTTCAGTATTCCATGATACCTTCTCCAAAACTGACAATATAATTGGTCACAAAACAGGTCTCAACAGATAAAAGGTTTAAATAATCCCATGCACTCTATCAGATCACCACTGTCTAAGGCTGGTCTTAAATTCCAACAAAAACAATGGAAAGCACACATACACATGGAAGCTGAACAACACTCTACTCAATAATAACTTGGTCAAGGAAGAAGTAAAGAAAGAAATTAAAGATTTTTTTGAATTTAATGAAAATGAAGACACATTATACCAACACTTATGGAATACAATGAATAAATTAGAAATGAAAATGGAGACCTAACAACAAAACTGTGGAAATTCCACAAATCATCAGATCCAACTACAAAAGCCTACACTCAACAAAACTGGAAAAAGTGAATGAAATGGATAATATATTGCTTTTACTATGTTTGGATATGGACCTTGAATTCCTGATCTTTCCAAGACTTTTAACCTAAAGGGATGCTGAATTTTGTTAAATGCTTTTTCAGCATCCAGTGAGATGATCATGTGTTTTTTTTCCCTTTGAGTTTGTTTATATAGTGGATTATGTTGATGGAGTTCCATATATTGAACCATCCCTGCATCCCAGGGATGAAACCTACTTGATTGTGGTGAATGATCGTTTTGATGTGTTCTTGGATTCGGTTGGCAGGAATTTTGTTGAGTATTTTTGCATTAATGTTCACAAGGGTAATTGGTCTGAAGTTTTCTTTCTTTGGTCTTTGTTAGTTAAAGGTATAAGTGTAATTGTGGCTTTATAGAACGAATTGGAAAAATTGCAAAGCTTCTGTAAGGCAAAGGACACTGTCAATAAGACAAAATGGCAACCAACAGATTGGGAAGAGATCTTTACTAATCCTACATCTGATAGAGGGCTAATATTCAACCAGTAGCCAACATCAAACTAAATGGAGAGAAACTTGAAGCAATCCCACTAAAATCAGGGACAAGATAAGGCTGCTCACTCTCTCCCTATCTATTAAATATAGTACATGAAGTTCTAGCTAGCAATTAGACAACAAAAGGAGGTCAAAGGAATACAAATTGGAAAGGAAGTAGTCAAAATATCACCATTTATAGATGATAGGATTATATTCTTAACTGACCCCACAAATTCCACCACATAACTTCTAAACCTGATAAACAACTTCAGCAGAGTAGTTGGATATAAAAAACAAATCAGTAGCCTTCCTATACTCAAAGGATAAACAGGCTGAGAAAGAAATTAAGGAAACGAATTAGGTAGTCCCAAATAATATTACATACCTTGGTGTGACTCTAAACAAGAAAGTGAAAAATCTGTATGACACGAACTTCAAGTCTCTGAAGAAATAAATCAAAGAGAATCTCAGAAGATGGAAAAATCTCCCATGCTCAAGGATTGGCAGGATTAATATAGTACAAATAGCCATCTTGCCAAAAACAATCTACAGCTTCAGTGCAACCCCATCAAAATTCCAACTCTATTCTTCATAGAGTTAGAAAGAACTCTTTTCAAATTCATTTGGAATAACAAAAAACCCAGGATACCAAAAAACTATTCTCAACAATAAAAGAACTTCGGGGCGAATCACCATCCCTGACCTCAAGCTGTATTAGAGAGCAATAGTGATAAAAACTGTATGGTATTGGTACAGAGACAGGCAGGTAGATCAATGGAATAGAATTGAATACCCAGAAATGAAATTACACACCTATGGTCACTTGATAATTACCAAAGAGCTAAAAGAAAAAAGAATGCATTTTTAACAAGAATGCAAATTGATACATTCTTATCTCTCTGTATAAAGCTCAAGTCCAAGTGAATCAAGGACCACCACATAAAACCAGATAAACTGAAACTTATAGAGGAGAAAGTGGGCAAGACCCTCAAACACATGGGCACAGGGAAAATTTCCTGAACAGAATACCAATAGCTTATGCTCTAAGATCAAGAATTGACAAATGGGACGTCATAAAATTGCAAAGCTTCTGTAAGGCAAAGGACACTGTCAATAAGACAAAATGGCAACCAACAGATTGGGAAGAGATCTTTACTAATCCTACATCTGATAGAGGGCTAATATTCAATATATACAAAGAACTCAAGAAGTTGGACTCTAGTGAATCAAATAACCCTATTAAAAATGGGGTACAGACCTAAACAAAGAATTTTCAACCAAGGAATACAAATGGCTGAGAAGCACATAAGGATATTTTCAGCATCCCTAGTTATTAAGGAAATGCAAATCAAAACAACCCTGTGATTCAACCTCATACCAGTCAGAATAGCTAAAATCAAAAACTCAGGAGACAGCAGATGTTGGTGAGGATGTGGAGAAAGAGGAACTCTCCTCCATTGCTGGTGGGATTGCAAGCTGGTACAACCACTCTGTAAATCAGTTTGGTGGCTCCTTAAAATATTGGACATAGTACTGTCTGAGAACCCAGCCATACCACTCCTGGGTATATATATGGGAAAATGCTCCAATATGTAATAAGGACACATGTTCTACTATGTTCATAGCAGCCTTATTTATAATAGCCAGAAGCTGGAAAGAACCCAGATGTCCTTCAACAGAGGAATGGATACAAAAAAACGTGGTATATTTACACAATGGAGTACTATTCAGCTATTAAGAACAATGAATTCATGAAATTCTTAGGCAAATGGATAGAACTAGAAAATATCATCCTGAGTGAGGTAACCCAGTCTCAAAGGAACACACATGGTATACACTTGCTGATAAATGGTTATTAGCCCAAAAGTTCTAAATACCTGAGATACAATTAACAGACAACATGTAGCTAAAGAAGGAAGACCAATGTATGGGTGCTTTGGTTCTTCTGAGAAGGGAAACAAAATACTCACAGGAGCAAATGTGTAGATTAAGTGTGGAGCAGAGACCTAAGGAAAGGCCATCCAGAGACTCTATCACCTGGGGATTCATCCCATATACAGTCACCAAATCCTGACACTATAGTGGATGTCAAGAAATGCTTATTGAAAGGAGACTGATATGACTGTCTCCTGAGAGACTCTGCCAGAGACTTACAAATACAGAGGCAGATGCTCACATCCAACCATTGGACTGAGTGCAGGGTCCCCAATGGAGATGTTAGAGAAAGAATCATAGGCACTGAAGGGGTTTGCAATTCCATAGGAAGAGCAAAAACATCAACCAACTAGACCCCCTAAAGCTCCCAGGGACTAAGTCATCGACTAAGAGGTACACATGGCTCCAGCTGCATATGTAGCAGAGGACAGCCTTGTCAGGCATCAATGGGAGGAGAGGTTCTTGGTCTTATGAAGGTTTGATAAATGACCCAATGTAGGGGCATTGAGGCTGGGAAGTGGGAGTGGGGTGGCTTTAGGAGTACCCTCATAGAAGTAGGGGAGGGAAGATGGCATAGGGGCTATCTGGGAGGGAGGGAGAACTAGAAAAGGTGATAATATTTGAAATGTAAATGAAGAATATATCCAGTAAACAGAAAAAAAAGAACTTCTAATGAATAGTAAGTTTAAAGAAGTAGTTTTTGTTATGTTTCTATTTCATCATCATAAAGATGTTAACTTCAGTGTGTGTGTGTGTGTGTGGGGGGGGTGTGGGTGTGGGTGTGTGTATGTGATATGTGCATTCATGTATGGATGAATGTCATGTGGTGGCTGAAAACCAACCTCGGTTCTCATTCTTAAGAATACCACATGTCTCCATTGAGACAGAGCATTTCCCTTCTAGAGCTCACCACTTAGACTAGAATGACTAGTGGGGAACCCCACACACCAGTCCTGTCTTCATGTCCCCAGTGCTAGGATTATCAGTGCATGGATTCCATATGGCTCTTATATGGATGATACATGACAAATTCAGGTCTTCATGCTTACAGAAAAAGTACCTTACTGACTGTGCAATGTGACCAAGGTAGCCTAGATATTATCTGCTTAGAACAATCAAATTTGCTGGGTTAATGAGATGGGTTATAGGAGAGAATTCAGGATGGAGTACAGAAAATGATAACTAACTTTAAAGACCTTTGAAAATGCAAAGTGGAAACCTACTATTGTAGAAGTACCTAAAATATTTACATATACACATACAAAAGGAATTTAAATGGAACTATATTAAAAGAAAGAACAATGTCTTTCTCAGACAACATTACTATGAAATCAAACAACCAAATGGAATGGAGGGTATAGCTATGAGAATATTTATCTCCAAATGTCTACTGTGAAAAGTCATAATCAAAGACATTGTATTAAAGATCTTTCTCAGGTATCTATTTCATCCAGTATCATAGAGAGATGCCCAAGAGAAATCAAAAAATACCAGGGAAATTGAAGAGAAATAATGGGTTATAGAATTCTTTTCCTGAAATAGGTTGTTTATCCCTGGTCACCTGATTGGCTATATCTCCTGAATCCTCCAGAAATTCCTATATTCTTGTTGAACTCTTGAAATTGTTGAGAATTTGTCTAGGATTTATCTAGATTTGTCTACCCTGGACACTTGAGTTTATATCTTATCCTATATTCCTATCATTTCTAGACATCTTCAACAAAACAGCTGCCTCAAAATTTGGATTGAGTTTTGGTGGGCAAATTGTTCAAATAAAAATCATGCATAGCTGGGCCTTTTAAAAATTAATTTATTATTTATTTTTATTGGTTATTTAATATATTTACATTTCAAATATTATCGCCCTTCATTGTTTACTTTCAACAACCCCATCATCCTACCCTACCTTCCCCCTGCTTCTGTGAGGGTGTTCTTCTAACCACTCACCCATTCCTGCCTTAGCACCCTAGCATTCTCATACAATGGGGACCTTGAGCCTCCTCAGGGCCAAGGGCCTCCCCTCCCACTTCTATCAGATAAGGCCATCTTCTGCTTATATGCAGCTGGAACCATGGGTCTCTCCATGTACTCCATGTGTACTCTTTGGTTGATGGTTTAGTCCCTAATCTGAACAATGGAATGTTTTCTCCAAACCCTTTCTTTCAGGTACTCTTAACAGTTTTCTGTGATATTTAAAAAAAATTTAGCATCACAGGGAAATGCATGACAGAAAAGACTAGAACAAGCTAAACAGGAAAGGATTTTCTTGAAAAAACCCAGCAGTTAATGAAGCTAGGACTTGAACAAAGATATGAAAATGAGTGACAAGAATGATGGACAAGAGAGAAGATATGGCCAAATTGTTGATAGTGGAAACAAAAGCTCACCAGCATTCAGAATCTAGTTCCATAGAGAAGAATAAAACAGACTTTGAAAAGAAGTAACCAAGGGGAAAAGATTTTTCCATCAATCATCAATACAGAAATTAGGACATAGTTTAACTTTTAGAAGAAAAATTGTACTTCGTGTTGAACATTGTATGGTCATGCTGAGGTACCTGGTTAAAGCCCAGAAGAATAGCATTATTGTCAACTTGGAAATGAGGATCAAAACCTTCAGAGAAAGGTCAGGTTGGAGATACGTACTGAATTATTTGAGGTATTGCTTCATATTGAATTACATTGAAATTGACAAGAAAATTAATTTGCCAAGTAAAGTGTTCTTTAATGAATGCTGCAAATATAGGAAATAGCAAGAAGGAAGAGAGAAAAGGAATTAGGAAAAGGAGTAATAGAACATGAATGTTTGGAAAAGAACAAAGTACACCCTCAATTAGTTATTAAAAAGTAATACATTGAGTTAGTCAACATTTTCCAGAGAAACACAACCTTTATTATAACTGTGGTGCTCACCTGGTGCTTGTGAATATGAAGGTTGTCATATACACACTCTGTCGATAAGCTGACAACTGGGAGATTACTAAGTCAATGTTCTAGTTTTAGTTCAAGACCATCTTCTGAATACCCAAGGAAAAGTCCATATTGACAATATAAACTGAAGGCCTTTGCCTAGAAATTTCCTCTTCCTCCTCCTCCTCTTCTTCTTCTTCCTTCTCCTCTTCTTCTTCCTCCTTCTCCCTCTTCTTTCTTCTCCTCATCCCCCCTCCTCCTCCTCTTTCTCCTCTTCCTCTTCCTTCTTCTCCTTCTCCTCCTCTTCCTCCTCCTCTTCTTCTTCATCTTCTACTTTTTTCCTTTTTTCTTTACAACTCAGGACATTTAATAAATTCTTTCTATTCAGATTTTGGATTTTTTGATGAGGTCTATTAATTTATGGAGCCTGATTTAGTTTGTTGATAGTTTGAAAACTCAGATGATAATATCATCAAAAATATAAGGACTTAGTGTACAAATTACTCAGCATTACCATGTCTGCCTAACATGCTTCAATCTGTAGACTCTTTTACCAGTGCCACATAATAAAGAAAAAACTGCACAAAGATACAAATTAATATGAGACAAAGTATCTAGTATTTTGTGGCTCAACCAAGTTGACATATGAAATTAGTAGTCACAATAATCATTGTTCATCTTTTTATTTATCAGTTAGGATATATATCCCCTCCATAAATAATACCTAACCTTGAAATAAAGACAGTAACAGAATGATTTTTCTCCATGACATATTATGACTCTCTTGTGTAAAGCTCACCTCACACATTTTCTTAAGAATAGAATTGGAAATTGAGAGTTTTGCTGGGTATAGTAGTTTGGACTGGCATTTGTGTTCTCTTAGGGTCTGTATGAGATCTGCCCAGGCTTTCATCGTCTCAGGTGAGAAGTCTGGTGTAATTCTGATAGGCCTGCCTTTGTAGGTTACTTGACGTTTTTCTCTTACTGCTTTTTAATATTCTTTCTTTGTTTAGTGCATTTGGTGTTTTGATTATTATGTGCCAGGAGGACTTTCTGGTCTAGTTCAGTCTGTTTGGAGTTCTGTAGGCTTCTTGTATGTTCATGGACATCTCTTTCTTTAGGTTAGGGACGTTTTCTTCTCAAATTTTGTTGAAGATATTTACTGGCCCTTTAAGTTGGAAATCTTCACTCTCTTCTGTACCTATAATCCTTAGATTTGGTCTTCTCATTGTGTCCTAGATTTTTGGCTCAGGAGGTTTTGCATTTTGCATTTTCTTTAACTGTTGAGTCAATGTTTTCTATGGTATCTTCACCCCTCCTGCGATTCTTTCTTCTATCTCTTGTATTCTGTTGTTGATGACTCCTGAATTCTTTCCAAGATTTTCTATCTCCAGAGATGTCTCATTTTGTGATTTCTTTATTGTTTCTACTTCCATTTTTAGATCCTGGATGGTTTTGTTCAGTTCCTTCACTTGTTTATGTTCTCCTGTAATTCTTTCAGGGATTTTTGTGTTTCCTCTTCAAGGGCCTCTACCTGTTCACCCATGCTCCCCCGTATTTCTTTCAGGGATTTTTGTGTTTCCTCTTTAAGGGTCTTTACCATTTGACCCATGTTCTCCTGTATTTCTTTAAGGGAGTTATTTATGTCCTTCTTGATATCCTCTAACGGCATTGTGAGAAGAGACTTTAAATCCAACTCTTGGTTTTCCGGTTTGCTGGGGCATCCGGGACTTGCTGTGGTGGGAGAACTGGGCTCTAATGTTGCCAAGTAGTCTTGGTCTCTGTTGGTAGGGTTCTTGTGCTTGCCTTTCGCCATCTGGTTATTTCTGGTGTTAGTTGGTATTGTTGTCTCTGGCTGGAGCTTGACCCTCCTATGGGCCTGTAAACCTGTGTCTGTACTCCTGGGAGACCAACTCTCTTCTGGTAGGGTCTGTGCACAGAAGGCTGTGGAGCTTTCTGGTTCCCTGCTGCAAATGACTGTCAGAAGGGAAGATTCCTTTCCCAGCTGCTCCACTGATCTTATGCCCTGTGTGCTCCTAGCTGTACCCCTCTAGAGAAAAGGTGGAGATCTTACCTCTGCACTCAGAAGTGAAATCGCTGCTGGGAGATCATTCTCTTCTGGTGGGCTAAGCACAGAAGGCTTTGGAGCTGCCTGGTTCCCTGTTGCAGATGGAGAAACCAAGATATTCCATGAAACAGCCAAATTTACACAATATCTTTCCACAAATCCAGCCCTACAAAGAATAATAGATGGAAAACGCCACATGAGGAGGGAAAACTACACCCTAGAAAAAGCAAGAAAGTAATCTTTTCCCAACAAACCCAAAAGAAAGTAACCACACAAACATAAAAAGAACATTAAAAATAACAGGAAGCAACATCACTATTCCTTAATATCTTATAACATCAATAGACTCAATTCCCCAACGAAAAACATAGTCTAACAGAGATGTTTTTCATGTGACTCTTCGATTTTATCAGAAAATGTTTGTGACTCCTCTTTCAATTTAGTAATGCTTTTGGTGTCTACCATTTTGACTGTATTATTTTCCATGATAATCTTTAATTTTAACATTTTTTCTGTGTATTTCTTCGATTTTGTATGAGGTGTTTTTCATGTAGATCTTTGGTTTCGTTGGAGGCGGGGGGAGATGTTTGTAGTTGCAATTTCAATCAATTTAGGAATGTTTTTGTGCCTACCATTTTGTCAGTATAATTGTCCATGATAATCTTCAATTTTAATGTTTTTTTGTATTTTTCTTCAATTTTGTCAGAAGTATTTTCCATGTGGATCTTCAGTTTTATCACACAATGTCTATAATTTTACTTTCAATCAACTTAGGAACATTTTTATACCTTCCATTTTATCTGTATAATGTTCCATGTAATAGTTTTAATATTTTTTCTATATATTTCTTGAATTTTTTCAGGAATATTTTCCTTGTAGATCTTCAATTTTATCAGAAAGTGTTTATAAATCCACTTTCAAAAAACTTAGGAATATTTTTATGCCTACCATTTTATCTGTATAATTTTCCCATGAAATACTCAATCTTAAAGTGTTTTTTATATATGTCTTCAATTTTATCAGAGATATTTTCCATGTAAATCTTCAATTTTATCAGAAAACGTTTATAATTTCACTTTCAATCATCTTAGAAATATTTTATGTCTACCACTTTTTCTGTATAATTTTCCATGATAATCTTCAATTTTAATATTTTTCCATATATTTTTTCAATTTTATCAGAAATATTTTCCATCTAAATCTTCAATTTTATCAGAAAATGTTTATAATTCTACTTTCAATCAACTTAGGAATATTTTTATTCCTACCAATTTATCTGTATAAATTTCTTCAAATTTATCAGAGATATTTTCCATATAAATCTTCAATTTTATCAGAAAATGTTTTTACTTCTACTTTCAATCAATTTAGGAATATTTTTATGCCTACTATCTTATCTGTGTAATTTTTCATGAAATAGTTTTAATGTGTTTTTCTATTTATTTCTTGAGTTTTATCAGAAATATTTCCTTGTAGATTTTTAATTTTATCAGAAAATGTTTATAATTCCACTTTCAATCAACTTAGGAATATTTCTATGCCTACCGTTTTATCTGTATAATTTTTCCATGAAATAGTCAATCTTAACGTGTTTTTCTATATATTTCTTCAATTTTATCAGAGATATTTTCCATTTATATTTACACAATGGAATACTACTCAGCAATTAAAAACAATGAATTCATGAAATTCTTAGGCAAATGGGGAACAGGGGGAGGTAAGATGGCTTATGGGACTTTTGGGGAGGAGGGGAAACAGGAAAGGGGAAATCATTTGGAATGTAAATAAAGAATATAGAAAATAATAATAATAATAATAACAAGAAAAATAAAAGAAAAACGAAGAATTGGAAGTAGTTCAGTAGTTCAATGATATTGAACTCATTTATTTGATATCCTTTAACTTAAATAGTGTGAATATTGTTTTGATGTAGTCAGCTACTTCTGTATTACATGGTACCCAGGCATACATATTCGTAATAAAATAAGCAGAAAATGCTTGTGCCACTTAAAGTCTATTCCTGTAACTGTTCATACGATCAAAATATATTTATCCCTTCTTGTACCACAAGTTCTTTATATCTTTGACTCCAGCAAGCACCTCTACTCATTCTACTCATTTACTATGTTCTTTTTACCTTTATGAGGTGATGCAAACCTTTATTATTAACGAGTCTGGGCCATACTTATTTCTGCTTGAATTGTATAATTCTCTATAACTAATAAAAAAAGGGCCTGGTAATACTAAGAGACACCAGGATAATCTGCATTGTAAACATATCATTCCATATTTCTTTTATAGAGAAGAACCTTAGGTTTTCTCTGCAGCCAAGATCAATGCTCCCTCCACCATAGTAACACCCTTTGTTTGTTGAAAAACATCCAAACATCAAAAGGATTATCATTATGTCTTCTGGTAGAATCATTCTTCTTTTTGGAAAAGGAGCTCTAGTCCAATAAAGCTTAAACTTACAAGCATTGTTGGAGAGACATGTGCTTATGTCTATTTCCTGATACTGGGTTAGTATATCCTGGCTGTAGGAGACACAGTGTTATATGCTCAGTGTTAATTCTATGTATTTGAGGACACTAGAAAAAACTACCAGTTAGAACTGGTATAGCAATTGATTCACCATAAATATCAGTCCACTGTTTAATCAGGGCCAATGCTTTAGGGTGGTGGAGAGCGCTGTGATCCAGTGACTTCTGCACAACAGTAGCCTATTGCTATACCCCTTGATTAGAGAAAGTTAAAGTGTATAGAATATGATCAATGAATAGACATTCTGTAAGTCAAAGGCAATGGTTATATAGAAGTATTTTCTGCATAAAAATTAACCAAACCTGTCCCACTATATTACCAAAAGTCTGTCTTTCTGTCATGGAAATGATCCTGTGCTTTTAGTTGTTCATACTAAGAAGTACATCCATCTAGGGAATCTCTTATTGCCATGGTATGTTCAGACATTTACAAAATAGAGAAGTGGTATATTGTCTTGGATTTAATTTTAGAAGCCAAGTTTCCAATCCATATTGTTTTCAGAGTAGCAATCCACTCTGTAATTTTAATTTGCACACTGACAAAAACATCAATTCTTTTATTCAATTAGACCACATAGTATTCTCCATCATCTCAGTAATTCTAAAAAATTGCATCTAATTGCAGAGAAGAGACATCCAGGTTCTACTGATTTGCTTCATTATGTCCTACTTGACACAGAAGAAATATTTTGAATACTTAGAGCTGAAATTTCACTGGATGCATTTTGAACACTAGAGTGTATAGGATTTTTAAATACAATCTACTTTAAAGGTTCACATGATTTGAAAACTAAGGTTGATTCCGAGGCAGTAGACCTTGACAATGTTCTTAGCTTCATTATCTTTCATGTATAAATTTTTGTATCTTTGTACATGTGCCGAGGTAGATTTTGGTTTGTATAAAGTGTGCAACAGACATAACATTGTAAACTTAAAATAAGACAGCAACCTGGTGATGTTTTGATCATTGCTTTTAGCTAAATGGCTTGGAGACAAGACATAAAAATAATGTTCTTTTCCCCATTATTTTTGAGATTATAATAAAATTACATCATTATTTCTTCCTTCCCTTCTCCCATTTCTCCCACATTCCTTTCCTTAATTTCATTCAAATTCATACCTTTTTAATTGTTTAATTGTTGTTACTTGCATATATATAACATATATAACATATATATCATATATGTATATGATATATATATTCCTCAATATAAGCTTCTCAGTCTGAATATTACTCATATTTATGTTTTTATTTTGGAAAAAAATCACTCAATGTAATTAAAAATTCTTTAAAAGCGCTTTGTCACTTTTCCTTCCATTTGAGAAAGCAATACAACCAGTCTACAAAGTATGTGAACCATAAAGGAAAGTAGGAAAAATACTATGCTTTTTATTTATTAGCAAGAGAAAAAAACCAAAGATTGAGCAAAAGAATTCTTCTGAAGAAAAATGCACTCATGTAATATACCTTTCCCTCTCTTCAGCATGGGAAATGCTTTTGGACAAAGAATGTACTACTCCCAGTCCACCATATTCTCCTTCATCGCTGAAATTCCTCTCACTTAGGACTAGAAGTGGCTCATAATATTTTGTGTATTCTAAAAGAGAGAATAAAATAAAATTAAAAAATGTCCCTCCACAGAACATTATTTTAAATGTAACCTGGTGGAGAAAGTCAGGGGATTTGGAGAATGACTGGGACACTCCTCAACTGGTAGCTGTCACCAAAGGCATGTGCCTCTCTCTGTCTCTACCATAGCTGCACTGTCTCCATCAGTTGTCTCAGAGTTAGTATCTTCTAGAGTTACATCTTTAAGTAAACACAGTAAGGCTAATTAGGACTGACAGTGTGAACAAATGCCAAAGCCAGATTCCAAGGAATTCTCAATTCTAAGGTTTCTGAAAGCAAGCTGTGAATTTTACTGACAAGTGTATCCATAATAAAAAAAAAATTCAGATATCTTTATCACATTTCCTTTTTTAAGCTAAATTATTTCCAGTGTAGACTAGGAACTCCAGCCCCCATTCTTAATTTCTGTTTTGTTTAACAGTTATTGAAAGCTCTCTGTCCAAAATGCTTTTGAACGACCTCACAAACACCATAAGATAAATTATAAGAACAATTATGATCTACAGCTACAGAAAGATGCCTAATACTTTTTAACACATGGATTAAAAAAAACAATTACTTAGTCTTTTAGATCTTTGCTTATCTTTTGGGATCACAAAACACTTGAAGTAGAAATGACTCTTTAAAATAAATGTGAACATGATTATATAACTGTATACTTTATGTACATGTATACAATTTAATTTGTTTCCTGAAAAAATGATGATGATGATGATAATGTTGGTAGTAATCACATGCCTTGTGGCTGCTATGTGTCAGTCTATGTGCTAAATATTTGTCTATACAGACTCATCCCAACATCACAGCATTAGGACCATGTCTGTTATATGTCAATTGAAGAAATTGTTCTTGGGGGTCACTAGTGAAGGTTAGAATCTAACCTGGGAGTTATGTAGCAATCTGTGATTTCAATGCCTACATTTTTGTGCCAGATTTTATTGAGAAGATCCATTTAGACATGAGCTAGATAGATGGCTCATGAGTAAAGGCACATATTGCCAAGCCTAAATTCTGTCTCTGAAATCAACATAATGGAAAGCAAGAATCTATACCTGAAAATCTCTGTTCCTGATCTCTGATTCTGCACTATGGAGCATGCACCCCTCTCTCACACACATGCATGCACCCCAATAAATGAGTAAATGAAGAATAAATAAATAGAAAGAAAGAAAGAAAGAAAGAAAGAAAGAAAGAAAGAAAGAAAGAAAGAAAGAAAGAAAGAAAGAAAGAAAGAAAGAAAGAAAATAAAAAATCCTTTTGGTGTCCCCAAACTTCTATGATCTGGTTATATTAGTTTTCAATTGTAGAAGTAATTTGGCTAACACAAAAAATTACTGTCCAAAAGTTTAAATCCTTGGCCTCATATAAAATATGTTGACAAGAATTGCATTTCTCCTCTTTCTCCTCCTGCTCTTCTAAAACAGGGTAATTTGTATCCTAGGATGTCATCAAATTCACTATGTAGCTGAGAACGACCTTGAACTTCTAATCTGCCTGCCTCCATCAGTTATGATTTTAGGCATGCTCTACCGTGCTTGAACCAAAGTCCTTGCATTATGGATGCTAGACAAGCACTTTTCCACCTTTGGTACAATCCCAGCCTCTACATTTCTTCCTTGGTGAATGATTCAGGCCACAGTGTCTATCTCTCAATCAGGTGCAACTCCTTATGGTGCCAATCTACAAAGAACCCACTGTCACTCTCAGCATTAACTATAGCTTCCCCAGAGTTCTCATTTCTTGCTACTTATGTGGAAAAGACAGAGAAATGGCAGAGGTTACCAAAATGTGACCTCCCACTTGCCCTTCTGGTTACAAAATACTTTAAACAGTGACCTTCTGGACTTTAGGCAGATTTAGGCAATGTCAAGATTGCTGTTACTGCTTTAAAAGCCAATTAGAACATTGATTTCAAGAAAAAGCTTGTGTCTATGAGAAGAGCAATGTCTAGACTCAGTTACTGAGGGTCACCCAGAAAGCTACCCACAGTAAATGGAGCTAGCTGATCAGAGGAAGCAAATGAAAATGTTTCAGGGTGTTCTATGTCACAGTTCTTCACTTTTTCTGAGCATACTTGTAGCTTTTCCATAAAAGTTTGAAGGAAAGGAGCCTGTAACTTTGAGGAAGAAGAGGAAGAAGGAGGAGGAGGAGAAGGAAGATAGAGCATAAAATGAGGGAGATGAGGGCCATCCCACAATCACAACTCTGCCCCATAATTGTTCCTGTCTGAAAGAATTACAGGGATGGAAATGGAGAGGAGCCTGAGGAAAAGAAGGTCCAGCGACAGGCCCAAAGTGGGATCCAGCTCAAGGGAGGTCCCAAGGCCTGACACTGTTACCGAGGCTGTGGATCACTCACAAAAATAACCTGGCATGACTGCACTCTGGAAGACTCATCAAGCAGATGAAAGAGTCAGATGCAGGTATTTTCACCCAACCAATGGACAGAAGCAGCTGATCCCTGTGGTTGAATTAGGGAATCCTGAAAGAAGCTGAGGAAAAGGGCAATCCTGTAGGAAGACTAGCAGTCTCAATTGATCTGGATCCCCGAGATCTCTCAAACTCTGGACCACCAAACAGGCAGCATACACCAGCTGATATGAGGCCCCCAACACACATACAGTAGAGGACTGCCGGGTCTGTCTGTGTTCATTCAGAGATGATGCGCCTAATACTCAAAAGACTGGAGGCCCCAGGGATGTTAGAGGTCAGGTGGGGTGGGGGGTGGGGACATCCACCTGGGGACAGGGGGGTGGGGAGAAAGTAAGGGATGTGTAACAGTCAGAGGGTGGACGGGGAGGGGGGAATAAAATATGGAGTGTAAAATATAAATTAATTAATTAATTGAAAATAAAAAGGAATTTTAGAGTTAATTCATGTTTAAATTATTTGCATATTAAGGAATTAAATATACAGTTTATACTGTGGAATCAAAAGTGGATTTTTTTTCTTTCATAAAGTTCAATTTCTGAAAATAAATATCATTTTCTTATAATAAGACAGAAGTGTTATACCAAAACACATCTGATAAATCAAAATTTCTTAAATGAAATGTGTTCATAGGCTAAAATTCTGTGTGGCACTATTTTGTATTTTGATACAGATTTATTTGCTTTGGTCTATATAAATTTAAAGCATTGACTTATTACACTCTTAAATCCATTCTTAAGACCTCAATGTCTCCTTGTGTTCCTTCTGCAAAATCACTACCACCTTGTTAAAAATATATGTTGCAAATATTCAAAGATAGTCTGGCTTGGAACAATTTCATATCATGCCAGATTGAATAACAAACGAGTCCTTGTGCCAAGGTATATTGGTAATCCCTGAATATAAATGACATTAAAAGGAAAACCTTTACTAAGCAGACAAGTCCTTTGACCACTCCAGGCTGGCTACATAGTTCCCTTCAGTGTTAATGGCCCTTGTGTGCACACTGTGAGGAAACAGACGTCTGTTATTTGTTCCTTTCAGTATCAAATCTTTTATATCAATATATTTTAAAATATTTTTCATTATTTTAGTTTGACATAAATTTTAAATAGATGTTCTTTTGTCACCTAAACCAACTTACAGCTATTGCTTTTTTTTAAACATGTGTGAATACAACATATGCATTAAAAACTATTTTGTTGAACTTAACAATAAAAGAAGGCCAACTGAAAACAGTGGATTGTCTTTCTTTTTTTAGATGTTTTCTTTATTTACATTTCAAACATTATCCCCTTCCCTGGTTTCCCCTCCAAAAACACCCTATCCCATCCCCTCCCCCCATCCCCTTGCTCACCAACCCACCCACTCCCGCTTCCCTGTCCTGGCATTCCCATATATTGGGGCATCTAGCCTTCTCATGACCAAGGGCCTCTTCTCCCTTTGATGTCCAACAAGGCCATTCTCTGCTACATATGCAGCTGGAGCCATAGGTCACTCCATGTGTACTCTTTGGTTGATAGTTTAGTCCCTGAGAACTATGAGGTTGGAGGGATGGAGGTAATCACTCACTGATAAGTGGATATTATCCCAGAAGCTTGGAATATTCAAGATACAATTTACAGACTAAATTGAAGCTCAAGAAGAAGGAAGACCAAAGTGTGGATTGTCTTTCTTTTTTTTTTTTTTTTTTTTTTAATTTTATTTTATTTTATTTTTTTAATTTACATTCCAAATCACTTCCCCTTTCCCGTTTCCTCCCTCCCCGAAAGTCCCATAAGCCCCCTTCCCTCCCTCTTTTCTCCGTTCAACCCCCTCTCATTACTCTGTCCTGGCGTTCCCCTACATCCAGTCTTTCCAGGACCAGGGGTCTCTCCTTCCATCTTTTTAGAAATCTATTGATATGCTGATTGTGTCTAGGGTATTCTGAGATTCTGGGTCAATATCCCCTTATCAGTGACTTCATACCATGTGTGATCTTTTGTGATTGGGTTACCTCACTAAGGATGATATTTTCAAGTTCTGACCATTTGCCTAGGAATTTCGTGAATTCATTGTTTTTAATTGCAGAGTAGTATTCCATTGTGTAAATATACCACATCTTCTGAATCCATTCCTCCGTTGAGGGACATCTGGGTTCTTTCCAGCTTCTGGCTATTATAAATAAGGCTGCTATGAATATAGTGGAGCATGTGTCCTTATTGCATGCAGGTAAAGTCTCTGGGTATATGCCCAGGAGTGGTATAGCCGGATCCTCCGGAAGTGTCATGCCCAGTTTTCTGAGGAGCCGCCAGACTGCTTTCCAGAGTGGTTGTACCAGCCTGCAATTCCACCAGCAGTGGAGGAGTGTTCCTCTTTCTCCACATCCTCGCCAACAACTGCTGTCTCCTGTGTTTTTGATCTTAGCCATCCTGACTGGTGTGAGATGGAATCTCAGGGTTGTTTTGATTTGCATTTCCCTAATGACTAAGGATGATGAACATCTCTTTAGGTGCTTCTCAGCCATTAGATATTCTTCAGGTGAGAACTCTTTGTTTAGCTCTGTACCCCATTTTTTAATAGGGTTACTTGCCTCTCTGGAGTTTAACTTCTTGAGTTCTTTGTATATCTTGGATATTAGCCCTCTGTCGGATGTAAGGTTGGTAAAGATCATTTCCCAGTTAGTTGGTTGCCGCTTTGTCTTTTTGACAGTGTCTTTTGCCTTGCAAAAACTTTGTAATTTAATGAGGTCCCATTTGTCTATTCTTGATCTTAGAGTATAAGCTATTGGAGTTCTGTTCAGGAAATTCTCCCCTGTGCCCATATGTTCAAGGTTCTTCCCTAGTTTCCCTTCTATTAGTTTCAGTGTGTCTGGTTTTATGTGGAGATCTTTGATCCACTTAGAATTGAGCTTAGTGCAAGGAGATAAGGATGGGTCAATTTGCATTCTTCTGCATGTTGACCTCCAGCTGAGCCAGCACCATTTGTTGAAAAGGCTATCTTTTTTCCACTGGATGGTTTTAGCTCCTTTGTCAAAGATCAAGTGACCATAGGAGTGTGGATTCATTTCTGGGTCTTCAATTCTGTTCCATTGATCTACATGTCTGTTACTGTACCAATACCATGCAGTTTTTAACACTATTGCTCTGTAGTACAGCTTGAGGTCCGGGATACTGATTCCCCCAGAGGTTCTTTTACTCTTGAGAATAGTTTTAGCTATTCTGGGTTTTCTGTTATTCCAGATGAATTTTTGAATTGCTCTTTCTAACTCTATGAAGAATTGAGTTGGGATTTTGATGGGGATTGCATTGAATCTGTGTATTACTTTTGGTAAGATGCTCATTTTTACTATATTAATCCTGCCAATCCATGAGCATGGCAGATTTTTCCATCTTCCGAGGTCTTCTTCAATTTCTTTCTTCAGAGACTTGAAGTTCTTGTCATACAGATCTTTCACTTGTTTGGTTAGCGTCACGCCAAGATACTTAATATGGTTTGTGGCTATCGTAAAGGGTATTATTTCTCTTACTTCTTTCTCAGCCTGCTTATCCTTTGAGTATAGGAAGGCTTCTGACTTGCTTGAGTTGATTTTATATCCGGCCACTTTGCTGAAGTCGTTTATCAGCTGTAGGAGTTCTCTGGTGGATTGTCTTTCTGATTGCAGTACCTTTGTGCCTGTCTTTTAGCCTTGGGTAATGGCCAAAGCAACCATGTAGATTTTATTGTTTACAGTGTGAGAAAGATGCAGAGGCACAGTCTGATTGTTTTACTAACTAACTTTGCCCTTCTTACTTAGATTTTGGAATATCTAGATAATTTATTTTTAGATTGGTTCAGCCCTTATGTTCGTAAGAAAGTGCCTAATAAAGATATATACAGTACATATGGCCATATGGTAACTTAGAATAGTCTTGCTGTATTTCATGGTCACAAAGCAGTTGGAATGGGAGCTATAGCCTTTCCAGTGGGAACAACTTCGGTAGTTTATCACTTGCCTTGAGCTTATAGTCTCTCTCTCCCTCTGTTTCTCCTTCTTTCTATTCTTCCTAATATGTATCAGATATTTGATACAAAATATTTTCTAAACCAGGCATGTGATATACTTACAATCCTAACATGCAGGAAGTAGAAGCAGGAGAATTCAAAATTTAAAGCCTCTTTGGGGTGAATAGTGGGACTCTGAGAAACAAACAAACAAACAAAAAAACATAAGCAATTTAAAATTCAGGAATATTCATATTTATTCTACTGAAGTACTTTAAAGGAGTGATCCTTTAGCTTAAGTTTCTGGCTTTTTAAAAGAAGGAACAAGAAGTTTAAAATGGTTTTGTCTAAAAATAATTGTTGGCTGATGCTACCAATACTAATAATGATACTGGTGGAGTTAAAAGAAAAGGGAGGGGTTTAAATGTTTGTAACTGTGGAAAACATGGAACACCGAGTGTGAGCTGACTCTGATTTCACTGCGTTCAGGAAAGAGGTGCTGTTCTCTCCACCAACAGTGATATCAAGTGACCATAGTAACTTACTTTGCAGATCTGAAATCCATGTGTGCCAGAATATCAACTGAAAAATTCCCTGTTCTACCTCCTGTATAATCAGGCTTTGAATGATTCACGATTCCAAATATTCATTAACCTCTTCTGTTTATATAATCTATGAGAATTCTGTGAGACAATAAAATTTCAGTTTAATAAACTTATCAATTTTTGATATTATTATGGAAATTATTAATGTATTAACTTGATGCAAAAAGTATCAAGAAATTCTATAAAGTAAAGGTGATTAATTTAATGACCTTTGAAAATTTATACTTTTATAAAATTATATTTGCCATTGTAGGCACTATTTATTATGCTACTCATGTTCTATTGATAAAAAAAACCCACGTACACATGGAGGCTGAACAATGCTCTACTCAATGATAACTTGGTCAAGGTGGAAATAAAGAAAGAAATCAAAGACTTTTTGAAAGTTAATGAAAATGAAGGCACAACATACCCTAATTTATGGGACACAATGAAAGCAATGCTAAGAGGAAAATTCATAGCCCTGAGTGCCGCCAAAAAGAAATGGGAGACAGCATACACTAACAGCTTAATGGCACAACTGAAAGCCCTGGAACAAAAAGAAGCAAATACACCAAAGAGGAGTAGAAGGCAGGAAATCATCAAACTCAGGGCTGAAATCAATCAAGTAGAAACAAATAAAAAAATACAAAGAATCAACAAAACGAGGAGTTGGTTCTTTGAGAAAATCAACAAGATAGATAAGCCCTTAGCCAGACTAACCAGAGGGCACAGAGATAGTATCCAAATTAATAAAATCAGAAACGAAAAGGGAGAGATAACAACAGAAACTGAGGAAATTCAAAAAATCATCAGATCCTACTACAAAAGCCTGTATTCAACACAACTAGAAAATCTCGAGGAAATGGACAATTTCCTTGACAGATACCAAATACCAAAATTAAATCAGAATCAAATAGACCATCTAAGCCATCCTATAATTCCTGAAGAAATAGAAGTTGACATTGGAAGTCTTCCAACCAAAAAAAGCACAGGTCCGGATGGTTTTAGTGCAGAATTCTATCAGACCTTCAAAGAAGACCTAACACCAATACTCTTCAAACTGTTCCACAAAATAGAAACAGAAGGAACACTACCCAACTCGTTCTATGAAGCCACAATTACACTAATACCAAAAGCACACAAAGATCCGACAAAGAAAGAGAATCTCAGGCCAATCTCTCTTATGAATATCGATGCAAAAATACTCAATAAAATTCTTGCCAACCGAATCCAAGAACACATCAAAACGATCATTCACCACGATCAAGTAGGCTTCATCCCAGGGATGCAGGGATGGTTCAATATAAGGAAATCCATCAATGTAATCCACTACATAAACAATCTCAAAGAAAAAAAACCACATGGTCATCTCATTAGATGATGAGAAAGCATTTGACAAAATTCAGCATCCTTTCATGCTAAAGGTCTTGGAAATATCAGGAATTCGAGGCCCATATCTAAACATAGTAAAAGCAATTTACAGCAAAGCGGTAGCCAGCATCAATCTAAATGGAGAGAAACTTGAAGCAATCAGGGACTAGAAAAGGCTGCCCTCTCTCTCCATATCTTTTCAATATAGTACTTGAAGTTCTAGCTAGAGCAATTAGACAACAAAAAGAGGTCAAAGGGATACAAATTGGAAAGGAAGAAGTCAAACTATCACTATTTGCAGACGATATGATAGTATACTTAAGCGACCCAAAGAACTCCACCAGAGAACTCCTACAGCTGATAAACGACTTCAGCAAAGTGGCCGGATATAAAATCAACTCAAGCAAGTCAGTAGCCTTCCTATACTCAAAGGATAAGCAGGCTGAGAAAGAAGTAAGAGAAATGATACCCTTCACGATAGCCACAAACCATATAAAGTATCTTTGGCGTGACTCTAACCAAACAAGTGAAAGATCTGTATGACAAGAACTTCAAGTCTCTGAAGAAGGAAATTTAAGAAGACCTCAGAAGATGGAAAGATCACCCATTATCGTGGATTGGCAAGATTAATATAGTAAAAATGACCATCTTACCAAAAGTAATATACAGATTCAATGCAATCCCCATCAAAATCCCAACTCAATTCTTCATAGAGTAAGAAAGAGCAATTCAAAAATTCATCTGGAATAACAGAAAATCCAAAATAGCTACAACTATTCTCAAGAGTAAAAGAACCTCTGGGGGAATCAGTATCCCGGACCTCAAGCTGTACTTCAGAGCAATAGTGTTAAAAACCTCATGGTATTGGTACAGTGACAGGCATGTAGATCAATGGAACAGAATTGAAGACCCAGAAATGAATCCACACTCCTATGGACACTTGATCTTTGACAAAGGAGCTAAAACCATCCAGTGGAAAAAAGATAGCCTTTTCAACAAATGGTGCTGGCTCAACTGGAGGTCAACATGCAGAAGAATGCAAATTGATCCATTATTATCTCCTTGCACTAAGCTCAATTCCACGTGGATCATGGACCTCCACATAAAACCAGACACACTGAAACTAATAGAAGGGAAACTAGGTAAGAACCTTGAACATATGGGCAGAGGGGAGAATTTCCTGAACAGAACTCCAATAGCTTATGCTCTAACATCAAGAATAGACAAATGGGACCTCATTAAATTACAAAGTTTTTGCAAGGCAAAAGATACTATCAAAAAGCCAAAGCGGCAACCAACTAACTGGGAAATGATCTTTACCAACCCTACATCCGACAGAGGGCTAATATCCAATATATACAAAGAACTCAAGAAGTTAAACTCCAGAGAGGCAAGTAACCCTATTAAAAAATGGGATACAGAGCTAAACAAAGAGTTCTCACCTGAAGAATATCTAATGGCTGAGAAGCACCTAAAGAGATGTTCATCATCCTTAGTCATTAGGGAAATGCAAATCAAAACAACCCTGAGATTCCATCTCACACCAGTCAGAATGGCTAAGATCAAAAACACAGGAGACAGCAGTTGTTGGCGAGGATGTGGAGAAAGAGGAACACTCCTCCACTGCTGGTGGAATTGCAAGCTGGTACAACCACTCTGGAAAGCAGTCTGGCGGTTCCTCAGAAAACTGGGCATGACACTCCCGGAGGATCTGGCTATACCACTCCTGGGCATATACCCAGAGGCTTTACCTGCATGCAGTAAGGACACATGCTCCACTATGTTCGTAGCAGCCTTATTTATAATAGCCAGAAGCTGGAAAGAACCCAGATGTCCCTCAACGGAGGAATGGATTCAGAAGATGTGGTATATTTACACAATGGAATACTACTCTGCAATTAAAAACAATGAATTCATGAAATTCCTAGGCAAATGATCAGAACTTGAAAATATCATCCTTAGTGAGGTAACCCAATCACAAAAGAACACACATGGTATGCAGTCACTGATAAGGGGATATTAACCCAGAATCTCGGAATACCCTAGACACAATTTGCATATCAATAGATTTCTAAGAAGATGGAAGGAGAGACCCCTGATCCTGGAAAGACTGGATGTAGGGGAATGCCAGGACAGAGAAACGAGAGGGTTTTGAATGGAGAAAAGAGGGAGGTAAGGGGGCTTATGGGACTTTTGGGGAGGGAGGAAACGGGAAAGGGGAAATGATTTGGAATGTAAATAAAAAAATTTCTGGCCTATACCTATATTCTGAAGTTTATCTCCAACATTTTGTTTGCTAAAATCAACCATAAAGTAAATGACATTATGAAATATAAAGGAAAGCGGATGGAACTGGAAAATGCTATAATCAGTGAGGTGAGCCAGGCTAAGGAAAAACAAATACCATATGTTCTCTCTCGTGTTCAGATTCTAATCTCTTCTTCTTAAATATGTGGATTTAGGTGGGAATAGATGTGGATAAGGACCGTGAAACTAGGAATTAGTGGTGAGGCTGGAAAGTAGAAAATTTAAGCAGTGATATGAGAAAGATAGCATAACAAAATGAAAGGGGAGGTACTGGGGATGGTAGTGCACCGTGAATAACAGCGGGGCAGAGAGCAGGAGGTCAAGGTCCTGAGAGTCAATCGAAATGATAAGTTACTACTCAACACTCTGGTGAAGAGAAACCTTTTACTTCATAAACTAACCTAGAACATAAAATAAAATATATTTTAAAGTAAAAGTTCTTTTATTTCTACAGTTGTAACTCTTCTACTAGGATCTTCTATATGAATCCTTAAAATGAAATCATACAAATACAAATAGTGTTGTAATATGAGATAGCTATTAATTATTTTAAGAATGCTGTTCAGTCTGAGTCTCTGTTTCCCATCACATTGTGCCATTTTACCATCTTATAAATACCTACTAAGAAGATAGAAAATGTGTAGAACAAAAACAAAAACAAACAAAAAGAAAACCAAGTTTTTAAATTTAATTGATGCATGTTTTACAACAATATTAATTTGCAATGATGTAAGATTTAGGGATAATTCTCTGTTTTATAAAATACAAGCAGGCTTCAATCAATACTATGGACTAATAAAACAAGTAATTCATGGTCTGGGAAGATGGATTAGCACTTGAGAGCACTTGCTGGTCTTTCAGAGGTCCTGGTTTTAGTTACCCACAACTATACAGCAATAACAACCATGTCTTACTTCAGTATCAGAGGATCCAATGTTCTCTTGGCAGGAACTATGTAACTGTACATGCAGGCAAAAATCACCCATACACATTTTAAAAAGTTATTTGTGGTGTTTATGTGCATCCAAAATACTTCTATATAGAAAACACTAGAGAGGAAGGAGAAATAAAGCTGGTGGCAAGTTGTCTTCTCAATATCATTGTGTTTAATCCCATCAGCAGCTGTAGAGACAACAGCAACCAGCACTGTGTAAGGGGAACAGAGGGATGGGTCAATGCATCAATATAATACAGGCTTTAGTACAGGAAGTCCCTATGAGCCTTGTTTGTTACAAGGTTAGCTTTGATAGACAAGCTTGGTCTTAGAGGCATACCTGTCTGTGCTCTAGTTATTTGCAGTCTCTTGACCTTAGTATTGCACCTTTACTGTCACAGTTTGATTCATCATTTCAAGAAATTTTTGCTTCCAAATGGATTGTTACATTTACACGTTTCATACAGATTTTATAGATAGCTGTAAAGGGTAATTCATAAAAACCTTAATTTTCCTAAATTATTTGTGTCTGAATTACATGACTTTCTTGTACAAGAATGATACTAGATTTTTCAGATGGGCTCCTCCTGGCTTATCTATTTTACTCCCTAGTAAAACTTTCAAGATAGCATTTAACTTAGGGTGAAAAAATTCATTAAGCTAATATTCACATTCATCAGTCTGTACAAAAAATGTTTGTTCATTGTAAGCAAAGGTTCTGAGGAGAGTCTAGGATTCACAAGCACACTACATGAAACAGTAGCTAGACCAGATAGAAAATGAAGGAGGTTTGAATTTAACATGTCTGGGTCTTTCAATCCCAAAATATAGTCTTCCTTTCTTCCTTCCTTCCTCCTTCCCTCCTTCCTTCCCTTCCTTCCTTTCTTCCTTCCTCCCTCCTTCCCTTCCTTCCTTCCTTCCTTCCTTCCTTCCTTCCTTCCTTCCTTCCTTCCCTCCCTCCCTCCTTCCTTTCTTCCTTCCCTCCCTCCCTCCTTCCTTTCTTCCTTCCCTCCCTCCTTCCTTTCTTCCTTGCCTCCCTTCCTCCCTCCTTCCATCTTTCCTTTCTTTTTTCTTAACTTCCTTTCATCCTTTCTTTTCTTCCTTCCTTTCTGCCTCCATTCTTCATTTTTTCTTTTCTCTATTTTTTCCCATTTCTTTCTTCCTTTATTTTTGATTATATGCAAAATACAGTTACTGAATGTAGCATCTTCCTTTTGTCATACCTGGCTAATTTTCCAATATGACAAAATTGGTAAAATAAATAGCAACTACATATCATGATAATACATTTTATATTTTCTAAAAAGATAGAATAAATGATTTTGAATAATTTTGGCAAATATAAGTGATAATTTTTAGAGGATATAGTCTTATATATGTCAAATATCACATGCTACATCATAAACAAGTATAATTTTTTGAGTATTCATTAAAAATTAAAAATAAATAAGACTTGAGGTAAGTGAAAATAGCAGTGAGTGATTTAATCTGTTTTAATTTATGTCTGGATATGGTTATATGTCATTGTTCTTTTGAGATATATTTATTTTGATCAATCGTTTAAGATTTTCATTGTGCTAATTATATTTATTTATATAAATAGAAAAATATATCTATTGAAAAACATTATTCATTATTCAACTTTTATAAGAGATAATTATGCTACATAGCTCTTTGATTCAGTAACATATCTAAGTTATAAATCACTCTATGGTGCTTAATGAATAGATGACAGAAAGGTTTACTAAAACATCTTCCATTGATTTTCAGCTTAAGTTATTTCATATTTTATTTTGGATGGTCTCCAGTTACAAATTCATTTGCAAGTTCTGTTTTGTAAAACAATTTAATCATGACATTTACTTTATTCAAAGTCCAATTAAGCTCATTCTACAATATGTCAAGAAGAAATCACATTGACATGACAAATACAAATTCTGAAGAAGATGCTTAGAGCTTGTCCTTAAAAGAAATTCTACTAGTAAGTGAGAACTGATAAGAAATTTCTCTGGATTAAAAACACAAACAAATAAAAATTATGGTATTTATGACTGTTATGCCTAATCCCAACAGTTTAATATAACATTATGATACGTGACACATCAAAAGACATACTTATTTACAATTTCATCATAATAAAGATAGAAGATTATGAACACAAATAGCTGCATACCAAGCAGACAAAAGAAGAGTTTATTTTTTATTCATTTGCAGGCATATCTAGCTTTATTTGGCTCAAAAAAATCTTAAAAAGAGAGAGGGAGAAAGAAAGAAACCCTCGTTGTAATTTTCCTTTGCTGATCATAGTTCTAACTGTAGACTGGAGGAAGGGTGTGGTGCCTGAGGGTGGATACCATCTGTGGTTGCCTTACCGCAGTTAGTGTAGGGTCAGGGACCAAGAAGAGCTGGATAGTACGGAGACACTGGACGTTAGCCAGCTGAGGCCATTAACTAAGCTGAATGACTACATTTCATAATTTTTGTGGTACAAAGTGCTTTAAGGTTCTGAGAAAATGAAGACTTCAAGACAAAACCTTCAGCTTTTTTGATCAGCTTTTGAAATATTCACAATTATGGCCATTAAATCCTATATATGAAAGAGGAAATTTTTCTGAAAATTTGGGCTTAGTGTTAGTGAAGCTGTAGTAGAAAACAAAGACCACAAAAGGTATAGCTAGCTTAAAATGGTAGAAGTCAATGTCTAGTCCTCTCCAGATTGAATCGCTATGATAATTTAAGAAGGGGAGAGAATTTGTAGTGACCTTTGCAATACTGTGTCAGCAAGACTGACAAATTCCTCATATGCATAGTCACTAGCTGTAAAGTACTACATGAAAGCACAATACCTCCCATGGAATAAACTGCATGGCAATAGCTGACTCTGCATCACAGCCTGTGACTAGAGATGATCTCTATATAGACACACTAACTACGGACTCACAGCATCAGTGACTACAGAGCTGTGCCCAGCATTGTCACTAGAATGAGGCCAGATGCTGAAAATTAGACAAACTGTAAAAGTCAGATATCCTTTACTTCACCAACTATGCTTGTCATAATTAAAAGTTTTTGATTTGTCATAATTAAAAGCTTACCAGATAGCTCTTATTAACAGTGTCCAGGTATTGTCTTTGAACTTGATTGATTTTATAATGGAAGTTCTTTATAAATACATACCTATTTACTGAGAGATCAAATTTTGCCTTCAGTCAAGCACTTGGCCTGCATGGGTCTGCACCAGGTCTTCTGTGTATATACTTTGGCTGTTACCATGATGGTTTTGTGGAACTCCTAACAGTGGAACAGGTACATCTCTGACTCTTTCGCCTGCTCTTGGGACTCTTTACCTCCTACTGAGTTGCCTTTTCCAGTTTTGATATGAAGGCCTTTGCCTTATCTTAGTGTATCTTTATTTTTAAATTTTTTAAGTGTTTTTGTTGTGTTGAGTAGCTATCACTTGAAGGAGAAGGTGAAGAGTGGAGCAGGAAAGTGGGGGGATGGGTCGGGGTAAATTATATGACAGAAAAATCTATTTTCAACATCAATAACAACAACAGCAATAATAGAATATTACAAATGGAAGTATATTCCAGTTCTTTTTTATTGATATAGAAAAATTAAATACTAAAAGGAAAAGATAAAATACTTGATGAATGTATAGTTCTATCACAGTAGTGAAAGAAATCCTAAGGTGAATTAAAGAGAAGAAATTTAGCTACCAATAAAGGATTTAAAGTTTGGTGATGATAGGCCACATTTCCAACAACAATGGAAATGTGATTCAAGGAAACTGAGAAGATGCTTGGGGTAAAGGAAGTGAAGAAATGAAGACTCCAAAGACTGTCCTTTTATATACAAAAGCCTCATAACTCTTAATCATGAATTTTAACTATGTATGCAATATTCTTAAATTAACCATCAGTCAAGAATCAATAGATTTATAAGCAATGTAATCCAAAAGTGATTCAGACCAATTTCAAACTTTAAAGAACTCATCCTCTTGAGAAATAAATAGTTGTGTGAAATGCAACAAATAGGACAGCAGGGTCACACATAAAAGAACAATTTATCTTTTTTTTTTTAAATGGTTTTGACGATAGTGGGTGCAGCTCCAATAAAGGGTAAAATAGAAGACAGTACTATTGCTCTCTAGAAGAGAGAAGAGGCCAAGAGATGTAGGAAGAGTCCACGAAGTTAAGAGTCTACAGACATAAAGACTGGCATGTTGAGGGTGATATTTCCTTTCTGAGGAGATACACCTTTGCCCTAAGAGGGAAGGG
Source organism: Tokudaia tokunoshimensis (assembly GCA_036184795.1). NCBI lineage: Eukaryota > Metazoa > Chordata > Mammalia > Rodentia > Muridae > Tokudaia > Tokudaia tokunoshimensis. The sequence goes on along the minus strand of BTHU01000009.1, from coordinate 10,756,480 downwards.
GAAATCATTAGAGTTTTAAACCTGAGGGAGATGGTCATAATTTTGTTTCAAAATCATTACTACAACATTGTAGAAGAGAGGTAAAGGCTAGTGACAAGCTTCTTTTAGGAGAGTGTGTAAGGTGCTGAGGACCTTGACTGGAGAAAATGGGCAAGAATTAGAAAAGAGTGAAAAGTTGATAAAGACAGTATGATCAAAGAGTCAATGATTTAACCACAGAGAACAGTTAGGTTAAAGGTGACTGTGATGGTTTGTATATGCTCATTCCAGGTAGTGGCACTATTAGATGTGGCCTTGTTGGAAGAAGTGTATCACTGTGGGGTTGGGCTTAGAGATCTTCCTCCTAGATTCCTGAGGATGCCAGTCTGTTTCTGGCTTCCTTTGGATGAAGATGTAGAACCCTCAGCTCCTCCTGCACCATGCCTGCCTGGATGCTGCCATGCTTCTGCCTTGATGACAATGGACTGAACTTCTGAACCTGTAAGCCAGCCCCAAATAAATAAAACTTTTATAAAACTTGCATTGGTCATGGTGTCTGTTCACAGCAGCAAAACCCTAATTAATACAGAAGTTGGTACCAGGGACTGAGGTATTGCTGTGATAGGCCTGACCATGCTTTTGTTTGAAAGAATGTGAATTTTGGCACTTTGGATTTGGAAAGCCATGGAATGCTTTAAGTGGATCTTAATGGGCCAGCCCAGTAGGAATATGGAAGACAGTGGTGCTGAGTGTCATTTGAACTGTGTAGGCCTGATGGCCCAAGAGGTTTCCGTGGAGCAGAACTTTAATATGCGGCCAAGAAACTGCTTTTGTGATGTTTTCATAAAGAACATGGCTGCTTTTTGTCATTGTCTGAAGTGACTGCCTAAGGCTAAGGTAAAGAAATTTGTTTTAATTGCATCAACAAAGGAAGTCTCAAAAAAGCCCAACTGAAACTTTGTTCTCTGGTTAAGTCTGATGAAGAACATTTTGAACAAACATAACAAGCTGAAAAAAAATACAAAATATATAGTTTGAGTATTAAAGGGACTCAAGGAAGTGAAATAGAGATGAATTCAAGGATATTAAATTGAATTAAGGGAGTGGTGACCTTGGGGCAAGATTCCACGGAGCTAAATTTGGGTCCAGCCACTGTAGTACAAGCCTTTAATCCTAGGAGGCAAAGATAAGCAAATCTCTGAGTTCAAGACCAGCCTAGAACAGAGCAAATTCTAGGTAAAGAAAAACTTAAATCCAGGCTTGGTAGATCACACCTTTAATCCCAGTGCTTAGGAGACAGACATGTAGATCTCTGAATTCAAAGTCAGTCTATGGAGCAAGATCCAGGACCGCCAAGCTTAGGCAGTGAAGAAGTTGGAATAAAGGAAGCTAGTGATAATGTAATAGAGCGAGGGGGCCAATGTTCCAGCTCCTACAAGCAGCAGAACTCAGCAGCTTCAGCCATGTGTCTCTGGCTTTATATTCAAGAGGAGAAGGAGACTACTGGGACAGTTAATGCTGTTAGCTGGAGCTAAGAAATTAGTGGTGATTAAGAAGAGACCAGCATCATTGAGGTGCAATCTTCTGGGAAGTGTTTTCTGAGAGCGCAAAGAAGCTGTATTCTAGAGATAGCCAAGGTTCTATCTCATGTTACAGCTGTACTTGGTAATATGTAAGAATCACCCAGGTGGTACTATTTTTAAAACATGAAAGCATCATAAAGAACAGCTGAGGCTTGGCACTGTGAGAGGCCATGGAAGGCCATTGGTAAAAGCGCAGCCTCAGTTGGAGTTGACAGCCTAGGACTGAAGGGGTCATTCAAAGGAGTCGAGGCTTGATACCATGAAGAGAGCCTATGAGAGGCCTTGGTAAAGCCTAGTTTCAGTATAAGACCCCAGCATATTGGAGATGCCAGTACCATGGGATGACCAGCAAGAACAGCAGTGGCAGCAGAATAGATCAACCTGAACTTAGAGTGCTATGGTGGGCAGAGCTGGAGCAGTGACACCAGCCCTTTGGAGATGCACAGAAGATCATGTGTGGAACTCAGACACTGGAAAAAGAAGCTGTGGAGTTGAAGTTGACTTGGGGACTCCAAGATGTTAAAGATGCCAGAGCCACAGGATGCCTGCCAGGAAACCACTAACAGGGAGTGGAACCAGCCCAGGAGAAAGAACCTTGTTGCAGTCAACAAAGATGAAAAAAGAGTTGAGATCTGAAGACTGCTTTGTCATCAGACAGGGAGATGCAGAGTTTGGAGTTTGCCCAGCTGGTTTCCTGTCTTTTTTGGGGATTACAGTTAAGTGAATGAATCTCAGAAGAGACCTTGAACTTTGGACTTTTAATACTGTTGAGACTGCTATAGACTGTGGGGACTTTTGAAGTTGGACTAAATGTATTTGGCATTATGCTATGTTTAGGTATGGCCCCCATAGACTCATGTTTGAACAAGACTATGGGGATCAGGGAGTGGAATGTGATGGTTTGTGCTTGTCCCTGGAACTATTAGAAGGTGTGGCTTTGTTGGAAGAAGTGGATTGAATCTCTGAACCTGTAAGCCAGCCTCAAGTAAATGTTGTCTTTTATAAAACTTGCATTGGTCATGGTGTCTGTTCACAGCAGTAAAACCTTAACTAATACAGTGACTAACTGGGGTATTCAAAGATCAAAATTTTCTTAGGTGTATATATCCTCTTCTGTGCTCTGCTGTGAGGTAATGCCTTGAGGATGTCTGGAGATTTTAAGACAGTTGTGGGAGAAATTTATTTTGATGTTTATTTGGAGGTGGCGGTGTCAAAAATTAAGAAGGCCCCATTTTCTTTAACTCTGTACAATATACTACTAAATACATAGAAGTGTTATGACTTTTCTGTCTGGGGAAAATACATTTTTCTTGTTAAGAATTTTACACTTCTTGTGTAACCTTAACATGCTTTGGGAAGAACAGTACTGTGTAAATGTTGCATTCATCTATTAACAGTTTTGAGTCAATATGGAAAATTATAGTCTATAATTTATAGTTTCCTGTGAATATTAGACCAAATCTCTCTGGTGTGGATTTTAGTGTCTTCTAGCACTGAAGTCTAATACTCTTAGTCCAAGTTATCAGCCCACAGCATGGTGGCCTCTGGTGTTCACTTTGGGAAGCATAGACAGTGGTTAGATAATTCTTTTACAGGTATCATGTACATAGTGCCCTGTGGTTATCTGAAATCACACCAGGTAACTTTAGTTCTGCTGACAAACTGAGTATGGTCAAACTACCATATAGTTTGATATGTAGTTTCAGGCAGAGGGAAAGTAATAAACATGACCTACAGCTGGAAATCCTTTTGGATATGTTTTAGATTTAATTCTGTAATGACAAATGAATAAAGTAGTCACAATTCTAGGCAGGAGAAGGAAGAGGAAAGTAAAAACAGCTACAAAGAGTGGGATAGGGGATGTGGTGACTAGTTTGATGTTCATTGATTTTTATTTTTATAGGAAATCAAGATGTTACAACCATACTTATAGATGTAGCCTCAACTTTATAGAGAGGATTTAAGAAGAATTCACAAGTAGGTGATTTTCAAAAACTATTTCATAACACAATGACTTCAAAGTCACTAAATAATTAAAGAGAAAACTGAGTTAGTTGCAAAAGGTGGAATAGCAATGATGATTCTGTGAACAAAAAATATTTTATTTTAAACACTAACAGTAATATGATTAAAGAATCATTACTCCAGGGAACATATACAGAAATAATATATTGAGAGATTCATTACGTTTTTATTTGTACAGATATGTGAACATCCCTACAACTCTTAAATGTGTTGCTAGTATTTGATTTATTGCAATGAGGCCTGAATAAGTTTTTGTTAAGTCAATTAAATGATGAATTTTAAGATAGTATCTAGAAATACACCAGACTTCATTTAGTCATAGAGACAATACTAACATAAGAATGACATTTTCTCACAATGGAAGGAAAAATGTGGGGCCTCCACGTTGACATCAAGGATATGGAAAGAGAGTTTGCATAGTTGCCCATTACTCCAATATAGAGTTTGACCATACTCAGTTTGTCAGCAGAACTAGAGTAACCTGGTGTGATTTAGAACTGAGTGTCTTAAAATCCTAGGTACCACACTGGAGAGGTGTGGGCTCAGCTTAGAGGAAAATAACTGTTGGTTTAGAAGTTAAAGTATCTTTTAGATTTTACTCGTTTTGTTCGGGGATCTTGTTTTTTTTTTAATTTTATTTACTTCAGTCTAGCCATTGCCCCATTCCTGGTGTCCCATCTGACAGTTCCTCATCCCAGTACTCTTCCCCCATGTCTTCAAGAGGATGTCCCCCATTCCCCTATCTGTCTTCCCCACTCTCTGGGCCCTCAAGTCTCTAGAATATTGGGCAAACTTATCTTCTCCCACTGAGGCCAGACTAGGGAGTCCTCTGCTATATATGTGTCAGGACCATGGACCAGCTAGTGTATGCTGCATGGTTGGTGGTCCAGTGACTGAGAGATCTCAGGGTTCCTCGTTAGTTGAGACTGCAGGTCTTCCTGTGAGGTCGCCCTCCCAGTCTTTCTTCCAGCCTTTCCCTAATTCAATCACAGGGGTCCTGGGCTTCTGTCCATTGGTTGGGTGTAAGTATCTGCATCTGACTCTTTCAGCTGCTTGTTGGGCTTCTCAGAGGACAGTCATGCTAGGCTCCTATCTGTAAGTGCACCATAGCAGTAGTAATAATGTGAGGTCATGGAGCCTCCCCTTAAGATGCATCTCAATTTGGGTTGGTCACTGGACTGCCTTTCCCTCAGTTTCTTATTCATTTTTGTCCCTGCAGTTCTTTTAGACAGGAATAATTCTGGGTAAAAGTTTTTGACTGTGGGATGGCAACACCATCCCTCCACTCAATGCCCTGGCTTTCTATTGGAGGTGGATTCTATGATTTCCCTCTCCCCACTGTTGGGCATTTCATCAGAGGTCCCTCCTATAGACCTCCTTTAGTCCCTCCTTTAGTATCTCACCTCTCAGGTTTCTGGTACTTTCTAGAGGGTCCATCTGCCTCCTACCCCCTCAAGGTTTCATATTTCAATTTATTCTGCTGGTTCCCAAGGTTTCTATCCTGTCTCCCTGTACCATGCTGACCTTGTTTCCCTTTTCCCCTCCCCCTCCTCTTTCCCACACAGATCCCTCCCTCTGCCTCCTGTGACTATTTTCTTTTCCCTCTCAAGTGGGATTGAAGAATCCTCACATGTTGGCTAGTATATGGAGAAAGAGGACCACTCCTCCATTGCTGGTAGATTCCTCAGGAAATTGGAAATAGATCTACCTGAAGACCCAGCTATATCACTCTTTGGTATATACCTAAACGATACCCCATCATACCACAGGAACATGTCCCACAAACAAAGAATGGATAAAGAATATGTGATTCATCTACACAGTGAAATATTACTCATCTATTAGACATTATGAACTTTGTAGGAAAATGAATGGAACTAGAAAATATCATCCTGAGTGAGGTAACTCAGACCCAAAAGTACATGCATGGTATGTATTCACTAATAAGTGAATATTAGTCAAAAAGTACTGAATACCTAGGATACCATCCATAGAACTCAAGAAGGTTAACAAGCAGAAGGGCCCAAGCGAGGGTGTTCTTGGATCTTTAAAACTGTGAAGCCTATGGCATATAGACTGTCTGATTCACAGCTACTATTCCACCATCATCTAGGTCCTTCTTCCCTGGCATCATTCCCTGACTTTCACTGTGGAAACTCACTTTTCACCAAGTTGATGTGTGTGTGCTTCTCCTCTCAATGCTTTCAAATGCTATTTTAAAACCTTTCAGTAGTTTGTTTTTCTTTTTGAAAGTCAATTCTCTGAGATTTCATACAATGCGCTCTGATTATATGTACCTCCTCATACAACTTCACCTCGATCCGAATCCTCGATCCAATCCTAAGGTTGCATCTTCTTCTTGTGCTTTAATACTGCTCCAGTGAGATGAAACTCCTTCCTGGCTTTGTTGTTTTTGTTTTTAATTAATTTCTTAATTTACATTACTTGCTGCCCCCTTCACAGTTCCCCATCAGAGACACTCCTCCCATCCTTGCCTTGTCTTAACCTTATCTTTCCCATATATATTTCAGCTCTAACCTTCAAATAATTTAACTTGAAGCTCACTACGCCTGCTAAATACTTCGAAATATCCTGTGACTAAGCAAGAGAATATCTAAGTTCTTCACTTTTCATTCTAGCAGGTAGAGGACAAGGAAAACTTATAATATTTATTTCAATGATATTAAAGACATTTCAGGGTAGAAAGTAGACACTAAAAATCCTGAATACTTGTTGAAACCAATATAAAATATCTAACAAATAAATCAAATAAACATAATCAATTTAAATGTCTAAGCGATAACTATAGACTCTGTTCATTTTATTTCAATTTTGCTGTGTAATGAAACCATCAATGTGTAGCATGTGCTCTATTTTGAACATTATTTTACTTTAAGACATTAAATGCTGATACTTATTTTTTAAAGCATTATAGTTAAAAGCATTAGAAAGACTTGAAATTAATAAATTCAGCTAAATGGTTTAGGAATGCAGTGCCCTTTGGAAGCAACAGGGTGGAAAACCTAGTTAATGTGGCTGTTTATACTCAAAGGTTAGATGACTGATAACAACATGTTGTCTGGAGGCTTTTGCAATTAAGGTCCATGCTATCAAATTTTCTAAATTACACCAATCAGGGGTTGATAAGAAACCCTAATGGGCCTTTCATATCTGTATTGTAAGTAGGATATACACCAGGTATGGTTCTTAGATTGTTACCTGTAAGACCTCATTCTGATAATTTGGCTTCCTGTTAAGTGATATGATGCAGAAACTTCTTTGTATTTGTCATCTCTTTTACTACATGTATTCTACAAAAAATGTCATTTTTCAAAGTCATCAGATTCAGATCTGCATGAGAGTCAGATTACTTATTTAATTAATTAATTACTATGTCAATTAATTATTTTTATTATATAAATTTTAAAAGTTGAAAATGAATTATTCATTTACTTTTGAAATCATGATTTAGTTCTAGAGAACATTTTTAGTTTTTTAAAATATATATAATTTTTCTTGCCATTTAGATATTTGAGTCTCTTCAAAGTCTCTCAAAATAATGTCCAAGCCTGATCTTTTCTCATCTTTTCACCAGAATTTCCAGCTGCCATTTTGGCATTTTCATACTTATGACAAGTCCAGAAACTGGCCTTTCTGGGTAGTACTTGCCCAGCATATTTGCATCTCCTTTGTCTCTACACTGCCTCATGTTTTCCCGGTCTAATTCTCTGCATGGTGCCACTGATCTTTATGTCATCCATCCTTGAATGGTCTCAGCCTGATTCCTTTCCTCCTGTCTTTCCATCTTTCTTTTTTTTTTTTATTTACATTCAAAATCATTTCCCCTTTCCCGTTTCCTCCCTCCCCGAAAGTCCCATAAGCCCCCTTCCCTCCCTCTTTTCCCCATTCAACCCCCTCTCGCTTCTCTGTCCTGGCTTTCCCCTACATCCAGTCTTTCCAGGACCAGGAGTCTCTCCTTCCATCTTCTTAGAAATCTATTGATATGCGAATTGTGTCTAGGGTATTCCGAGATTCTGGGTTAATATCCCCTTATCAGTGACTGCATACCATGTGTGTTCTTTTGTGATTGGGTTACCTCACTAAGGATGATATTTTCCAGTTCTGACCATTTGCCTAGGAATTTTGTGAATTCATTGTTTTTAATTGTAGAGTAGTATTCCATTGTGTAAATATACCACATCTTTCCATCTTTCTAATCACTTCCCTTTCCATGGCCCATCAGCTGTTTCATTCTGTAAAGGCATCAAGTTTTTTCCTTCCATTCCTACTCTTCCAACACCCTTGCCTCTTTGTTATAATTTTCCAAAAGGAGCCACCTTTAATGTTTTTCTATGGCTTGCCATATAATGATTTCATATTAACATATATCTGAATCCACAAAACAAAGACAAGCAAGAATGACATTTAGCTGGCCCTGGTTTTTTTTTTTAATGCATAATGGCAAATGATCAAATTTTGCCACTCAAGATCATTATGATCTGGTTTGTGCACTAATCTAGATTTTACTACCCATATTTTCTTTGTAGACATGCTTCAACAAGGCAAATGACTGTTTTCCTGGTCATGCAGATCAAAGCAAGTACTTTAGAATGAATGACTAGTATGTTTTGACTGCAACTACTAGAGTTGTTTGACAGATATGTTCATGAGCACTTGAGCTTACAAAACATGCCAAGTGTTCACCTGTGATGCTATGGACAAACAGGTAGCACTCCGCAGAGTGAGCAGGTTGTATTGAGGTATCTATCACAACAATCAAAGAAAAAAAGAGTTCATGACTTTGAGACAATGTGTGTGTGCAGAGGATTGTCTTGGGAAAGGCTGTTGGTAGGAAAGGAAGGGAGCTGAGAGAAAGAATGTAATTATAATATAATTTCAAACATTAAAGTGATTATTGCAAAACCCACAAATTATGTTAAAATTGTTGCTAAATAAGCACTTTTCTGATAATTGTGCTCTTCCTGGTCCCTGTGTATAATTGTATGCCTATAATATACTTATCACCTTATGGGTAGAAATTCTGGAGAAGTTTGTCTTTAAAATGGTTTCTTCGTTTTTGAAGTATTTGGAATAAGCTGTTTCAGGGTTCTGAAATCCTAAAATAATACACTTCAGGGCTTATTTAAATAAAGGAGATCAAAAGCATATATGCATTTTGTTTTGTTTTTTGTTTTGTCTTTTGTGTGGTTTTTGTTTTTATTTTTATTTTTTGCTTAAGTCTTATCTATAATGCTGACAATTGATTGCATGATGGCCTGTGTGATCATGATCTCTACCATGAATCTATTTCTGAAAATAAACATTGTAAATGAAATAGACAAATAAGGGGAAATAGGCTAGCCACTTTCTGTGTTATTTAGAACTAAATGTTGACGGCAGAATTGGCATAATATAAGGAGCTGCTGGTCTGCACATGCAGAGCAAATAATTATTATATTAAAAATTAGAGTTTTAAAAACATTTGCTTTTCATCTGGCATCAAATAAAGTTTAATTGCAAGTTGCTTTATGTCATTTTCTCTTGGGGATTTGTGTTGAAATGGATACACAGGCATCTCATACATACACACACATCTCATTATTTCTCAGTAGGACTCTTGCTTGTGCCACCTACACACCATTGGAAGTGCATCCTTGAATCTTTGATTTAGGCTTATACTGGGCTTTTATAACAATATAATTCTTATTTTGTTACATGGTTTTATAGACTGTTTCAAAATGAGTTTCTAAATTGCCAAAAAAAAAAAACCACAAAAAAACATGCAACCAAAACCCCTCAATGACTCTCAACAGTTTCTTTGACATATTTAAGCAAAATATTCTGTTCCCTTCAACAAAAAGTCACAAAATTTTGGGTTTGGGTTCGAATTACATTTGGCCAGCAGCTGCTTATAAAATTGAGCAGCAGACATTGCAACAAAAACAGATTATATGTGGATTCTATTTCTTTCCTGGACAGCCTGTCTTGTAAATATTTGCTTTTACCATCAACAAAAGAGAGAAACTCCTCTGACTGTGTCTACAATTTAGAAATGGCTGTGGAGAAAATGTAAAGTGACCATACACTGACTGAAATAGTGTACCCTACTTAATTTCTTTGAATCAGACAATAAAAAATATTGAAATTTACTTTGTGTAGCTGTAAGAATTATGCATAGACATTCTCTGGGAGGCAGAATAGAAATTGGTTGTTTTAGATTTGTTAGAATGAAAGCCTGTATTAAACATATATAATCAAGACTTTAACTTGTATAAGAGTAAAGAATATTGGAAATTATGTATAATGTTGTATAATGCCATAATTTCTGGAAGAAATAGAGTTTTTGAATTGTTGACAAGATCAGAAACATTGCACTGTATTGCCTGGCTGTTCTGATTACAGTTAAGACATGTCAGTGGCTTCCTGTTGCTCTGGGGGATTTGTTCTTAACAACTTACAAGGCAGGGAGGATCTTTGCCTTCCCAGCTTGCCTTCTCGGTCTTTGAGGTCACTGCCTGCTCTTTAGCCTCTACCCACACTGGCTTCCTTTCAGTTTCTGCTATCTGCCAGAGCCTTCCACCAGCATAGCCTTGTTTCCTATTAGGAGAAGGCTTTCAGTGCCTTCTTCCCCTCATATCGTACTCTGCTACTTTCTGCCCCTTTGTTAAGCTTAACCCACCTTTACTAGAGTCTTGAGCTTCTCTTTACATGTTCTGTCTTCTTCTCTTCACATCCTCTGTCTATCTCTCTGTCTCTGTCTCTCTATTTCTGTCTCCCTCTCTGTCTCTGTTTTTCTCTCTCTGTCAGTCTTTCTGACTTACTCTCTGTCTCTCTCTGTCTCTCTGTCTCTGTCTCTCTGTCTGTCTGTCTGTCTGTCTCTCTCTCTCTCTCTCTCTCTCTCTTGTTTATCAAAATTGCCCTTATCAGTATTATATAAGTCATGAATCTGTGCCTCCACTCCATTTTCGTAGTCATGATGATAACAATGGCGTGCCTGGATCATCATAGATACACAAATATTTGTTGGATCTCTACAAACAAAACACCATCTACTCAACTCTTATTGTGGCATTCTCATTTCTAGATTCCAGTAAATTTAACAAAACAAGTCATTTTCTGCAAAAATTTATTTTTCTTCATGTGAGAGCACAAGTTACCATTAAAGGTTCCTGCTATTGTATTTGTCTTCCCTGGGAACAGAGGAACAATGCATGTGCATGGCTGACTTCTAATGTCCAATGACATGCTTTGTCTATAAAAGGTAGTATATGAAAAATCAAATACCTGTTATAATTTAATTTTTCATTTTGTATAAATAATCATAACCCTTTCTGAAGGACATTTTTCCTCAGGGTAATTTGTCACACAATACTTCTATAGCAACACTAGAAAATGCTGCCTTTTTAATGAATACTTCTTTCATTTCTCCAGCAGCTATATTGTGCTCAATCCTCGATGGCTCAAGGGGCACTTTGCCAGTTAGAAACCAATGATTATAACCCGAAGTGGGGCAACACTATCAGGAAAGTCCTGTCTATCTAGTTCCCCTAAGTACTCACCTTGGTTTGTTAACCAAGGTCATCAACTTAAAATAAATAAGTAAAGTGTGATGGTACTAATGCAAGATCTAATCTAGTCAAGAGGATTAACTAAGAAAGCTTGCTTAGACTCTGCTCTGGTTTAGGTGGATGCACATGTCCACACCACCTTGTCAGTCTTCCTTATTGTTGTCTCTGTAGCTATCAGCAGGACCCTCACATTTCTATCTTATCTCCTACCTCCCTCTCCCTCTCCTTATCCATTTGGAACCCCTACCTAGAAGCTCTGGTCCTGGAGTTGATGGCATGGGAGTGAGTGGCTGCCTTTTGAAACCATCTGGATGCACTCAACAGAACAGCAGCCTGTTGCCTTTCTCACTTTGGAGGAAGTTCTTGGGAACCAAGTTTCTCATTCTCAGGTTACTGTCAGTTCCTCATGTTGTCAAATGTGACAGTCAAAGACATGAAACAAGGCTCAAAATATTTGGAGAAACAAAGCAGCCCCTCTGAATAGTACTGCTAATAAACCTTAGAGTATTTTATTTCCCATTGTAACCAATAGAAACTTTCCAAGCAGTAAAATAAAACAGACTGTAATTATTTCACACTGTCAACATGAAACATTTTTTTTTAATTGCCTGATCTACTCTTTATATTTCTTTGTTTGTAACAAATGGTAAGAGTTTCTTGTATGTTAGAAAACTCTAAGATGGCCACTGCCACCTCAATTCAAACTCTGGCTCACTTCCAGTGTGGGTAGTGTCCAAGCCCTTTCTTTAATAACAATAATAAGAAATGCAAAACTAAAACAGTTTTGGTCTTGAGTTTGCATTCCATCCATCTCCTTTGAAATGCTACAACATCTGGTTTTAGGGGAAAAAATCAAGTTCAACATGTTTGGAGAGAAAAAGGCAGCCTACAATATAAATCAGGGTCAAGTGTTGTTATTTCACGGATAATTATGTAGCAGTTCAATTTATTAGTAAATCTTGCATCATGCTTACTTATAGTCACAACTGTTGCAATTGTTCTTAGATTCCCCTTGGAAAGTGCCTAAATTATAGTGTTCAGCAAAATAAGGGACCCACTATTATAGCAAAGAATCCCATAGAGACTTCTTATACCTCAGTTCCCTAAGTTTTCCATCTCGAAAGTAAGATTTTGTCTTAGTTGTTTATTTTCCCAATTAATTCGTGAATTTTTCACCAAGAGTTACTTGGAAACAAAAAAAAAAAAAAAAAAACCAAACCGCCCACAATAAATTATTGAAAAGAGAATGCTTGCTATTTAATTGCAGACCAGATGGTTGGCTCAAAGGGTCTTCTTACTGTGTTTCCATAGCGCAGCAAGGAAGAAGGGGACAGGTTGCAGTGGCCCTGGTAAGCGAATACAAACAAGGTGGAGGAGGAAGAGGCACAGCAGTTTGAAAAATTCAGCTACTGGGAGACTTAATTAGAGTTCAAAATGTACTGAGAGCTGATAAGGTATCTTAAGTCTTCCAGGTTGTGCAGATCCTACAGGAACTGAGTTCCTTTCTGATTTCAAGATTTAAAACAGAGCCATATTTAAAATTCATAGCAATCTTTCCTGGTGGGATGGTTCCTTGCTCACTAATTACTGAGCATGTGACTGCTTCTTCCAGTAACTGTAAATCTCAGACTTTTTATTCCTCTAAGTTGTTTTCTGCTTTACTTTTTTTTCACCAGCTCTCTCTGATTAAGCATTGGTAAATGGCATGACATCGAATAGGAAAGAATTAGTCAAACTGTAAAAACAATTGGATTAGGAAACTATACTAACTACATCGTGTTTGGGAATTCTATTGCTATATAAGCTAAATTAAGCTTTATTCTTTGCTAAATAAATCAAAAACAGTATCAGGTACAATGTGTTGTTGTTATAACTTAAAAAGTAAATTTAGGATGCAATAGTGGAATGCTATGTGTCTGTACAGAACCAAAAGCAAACCAAATTTAGGTGTGTTATCAAGCTTTTATTTTGTGTATTGTAGATTAGGCTGTCTGATAGTGGTTAAAAGTTCTGTAAATAAATAAATAAGTAAGTAAGTAAGTAAGTAAGTAAATAAATAAATAATAGAATCTGGAGAGGTATAACAAGTTTGTTGTACAAAAATGGTTTGGTTTTAGGCTTGCCTTTAGTATTAGATAACCAGTTAAGGCGCTCATTCCTGGGGACAACTGATTCTGTTTCTCAGAAGTCATTAATTAGCTGGGCAGTGGTGGCACATGCCTTTAATCCCAGAACTTGGGAGGCAGAGGAAGACGAATTTCTGAGTTCGAGGCCACCCTGGTCTACAGAGAGACTTCCAAGAAAGCCAGGGCTATACAGGGAAACCCTGTCTCACAACAAAACCAAAAAATGAAAAAGAAAAAGAAAAAAAAAGGAAAAAAAGTCATTAATTGCCTGTGACTCTTCATCTACGGTTCTGGTCTTATGAGATTTCCTGCATCCATGTTGGTAGGTTAACTGGTGCTGATATTTCTTAGGTATTATTTAGGCAACCATATTGTTGAGATTTCTTTGCCTATATGGAAGGCATACTCTCCTCACAGACTCATTGTTGCTGGCTCATTGCAGTCATTTTTCTACCATCTCTTCTGTGATATTGTAGATGTAATAATTGAGGTGGGGTCCCCATAGTCAGCTGTTTACTGCATTTTTACCACCTCTGTGTGTGTGTGTGTGTGTGTGTGTGTGTAGAAAAAGAGACCATGAATTTAGGAAGTGACTAGGAACAATGGAAACATTCAAAGAAACAGGGGATAGAGAAAACAATGTACTATAATATCTATTTAAAGAAAAAAATGAGAAGGGTAAGAAACACAGAAAAGTTGAAGAAAGGAGAGGGAGAGAGATAAAATTACACACATACACACATATAAACATACATAAATGCTCAGACATGCACGCAATTAAAAAATAAATAAGTCCCTGTGCTTAGCCCACCAGAAAAGAATGATCTCCCAGCAGCGATTTCACTTGTGAGTGCAGAGGTGAGATCTCCACCTTTTCTCTGGACAGGTACAGCTAGGAGCACACAGGGCATACGATCAGCGAAGTAGCAGGGACAGGAGTCTTCCCTTCCAGCTACCATTTGCAGCAGAGAACCAGGTAGCTCCACAGCCTTCTGTGATTAGCCCACCAGGAGAGAGTGATCTCCCAGCAGCAATTTCACTTCTGAGTGCAGAGGTGAGATCTCCACCTTCTCTCTGGAGGGGTACAGCTAGGAGCACACTGGGCATATGATCAGTGGAGCAGCTGGGAAAGGAATCTTCCCTTCCAGCCACCATCTGCAGCAGGGAACCAGGCAGCTCCATAGCCTTCTGTGCTTAGCCCACCAGGAGAGTGATCTCCCAGCAGCGATTTCACTTCTGAGTGCAGAGGTAAGATCTTCACCTTTTCTCTGGAGGGGTACAGCTAGGAGCACACAGGGCATAAGATCAGTGGAGCAGCTGGGAAAGGAATCTTCCCTTCTGGCAGCCATTTGCAACATGTAACCAGACAACTCCACAGCCTTCTGTGCACAGACCCTGCCAGAAGAGAGTTGGTCTCCCAGGAGTATAGACACAGGTTTACAGGCCCATAGGAGGGTCAAGCTCCAGCCAGAGACAACAAAACCAACTAACACCAGAAATAACCAGATGGCGAAAGGCAAGCACAAGAACCCTACCAACAGAAACCAAGGCTACTTGGCAACATCAGAGCCCAGTTCTCCCACCACAGCAAGTCCCGGATGCCCCAGCAAACTGGAAAAGCAAGAGTTGGATTTAAAGTCTCTTCTCACGATGTCGTTAGAGGACATCAAGAAGGACATAAATAACTCCCTTAAAGAAATACAAGAGAACATGGGTCAAATGGTAAAGATGCTTAAAGAGGAAACACAAAAATCCCTGTAAGAAATACAGGGGAGCATGGGTGAACAGGTAGAGGCCTTTGAAGAGGAAACACAAAAATCCCTGAAAGAATTACAGGAAAACACAAACAAACAAGTGAAGGAACTGAACTAAACCATCCAGGATCTAAAAATGGAAGTAGAAACAATAAAGAAATCACAAAGTGAGACATCTCTGGAGATAGAAAATCTTGGAAAGAATTCAGGAGTCATAGATGCAAGCATCAACAACAGAATACAAGAGATAGAAGAAAGAATCTCAGGGGCTAAAGATACCATAGAAAACATTGACTCAACAGTTAAAGAAAACGCAAAATGCAAAAAGCTCCTGAGCCGAAACATCCAGGAAATTAAGGACACAATGAAAAGACCAAACCTAAGGATTATAGGTACAGAAGAGAGTGAAGATTTCCAACTTAAAGGGCCAGTAAATATCTTCAACAAAATTCTAGAAGAAAACTTCCCCAATCTAAAGAAAAGATGTCCATGAACATATAAGAATCCTCCAGAACTCCAAACAGATTGGACCAGACCAGAAAGTCCTCCCGGCACATAATAATCAAAACACCAAATGCACTAAACAAAGAAAGAATACTAAAAGCAGTAAGCGAAAAAGGTCAAGTAACCTATAAAGGCAGGCTTATCAGAATTACACCAGACTTCTCACCTGAGACGATGAAAGTCAGAAGATGCTGGGCAGATCTCATACAGACACTAAGAGAACACAAATGCCAGTCCAAACTACTATACCCAGCAAAACTCTCAATTACCATAGAGGAGAAAATAAGATATTCCGTGATAAACCAAATTTGCACAATATCTTTCCACAAATCCAGTCCTACAAAGGATAATAGATTGAAAACGCCAACATGAGGAGGGAAACTACACCCTAGAAAAAGCAAGAAAGTAATCTTTTCCCAACAAACCCAAAAGAAAGTAACCACACAAACATAAAAAGAACATCAAAAATAACAGGAAGCAACAATCACTATTCCTTAATATCTTAGAACATCAATAGACTCAATTCCCCAACCAAAAACATAGTCTAACAGAGATGTTATTCATATGGATCTTGGATTTTATCAGAAAATATTTGTGACTCCTCTTTCAATTTAGTAATGCTTTTTGTGTCTACCATTTTGACTGTATTATTTTCCATGATAATGTTTAATTTTAACATTTTTTCTGTGTATTTCTTCGATTTTGTCTGAGGTGTTTTTCATGTAGATCTTCGGTTTTGTTGGGGGCGGGGGGGAGGGTTTGTAGTTCCACTTTCAATCAATTTAGGAATGTTTTTGTGCCTAACATTTTGTCAGTATAATTGTCCATGGTAATCTTCAATTTTAACATTTCTCTGTATTTTTCTTCAATTTTGTCAGAAATATTTTCTGAGTGGATCTTCAGTTTTATCAGACAATGTCTGTAATTTTACTTTCAATCAACTTAGGAACATTTTTATACCTTCCATTTTATCTGTATAATGTTCCATGTAATAGTCAGTTTTAACATGTTTTTCTATATATTTCTTGAAATTTTTCAGTAATATTTTCCTTGTAGATCTTCATTTTTATCAGAAAGTGTTTATAATTCCACTTTCAATAAACATAGGAATATTTTTATGCCTACCATTTATCTGTATAATTTTTCCATGAAATACCCAATCTTAATGCATGTTTTATATATTTCTTCAATTATATCAGAGATATTTTCCATGTAAATCTTCAATTTTATCAGATAATGTTCATGATTTCACTTTCAGTCAACTTAGAAATATTTTTATGCCTACCATTTTATCTGTATAATTTTCCATGAAATAGTCAGTTTTAACGTGTTTTTCTATATATTTCTCGAGTTTTATCAGAAATATTTTCCTTGTAGATTTTCAATTTTATCAGAAAATATTTATAATTCCACTTTCAATCAACTTAGGAATATTTCTATGCCTACCATTCTATCTGTATAATTTTTCCATGAAATAGTCAATCTTAACGTGTTTTTCTATATATTTCTTCAATTTTACCAGAGATATTTTCCATGTATATTTACACAATGGAATGCTACTCAGCAATTAAAAACAATGAATTCATGAAATTCTTAGGCAAATGGGGAACAGGGGGAGGGAAGAGGGCTTATGGGACTTTCGGGGAGGGGGGAACTGGGAAAGGGGAAATCATTTGGAATGTAAATAAAGAACACAGAAAAAAATAATAATGATAATAAAAAAAACAACTGAGTGGAAGTGTCATACATTTTCTTTATCCATTCTTTGGTTGATGGACATCTAAGTCCTCTGCAGGTTGTTACTAGTATAAATAAAGTTTCTATGAATATAAAAAAAATAAGTCCCATGCTGATGACTGCCTAGGAGCCTTATTAATAACTTGACTTTTTGCATCTTATTTTAGAAATGTTCAATTTAATTTAATTTTTTTTTTATGTATTGACGTTACATATCATTCACTGTCCCTCTCCAGGTTATCCCCCACACAATCCTCCTCTCCTCCCCTCCACTTCCCCTCTGAATGAATGGGTCCTCCATGAGTATTCTCCCATCATGTGACTTTAAGTTTTTGTGAGACTAGGCACTTCTCCCACTGAGGCCAGGCAAGGCAGCCCAGCTAGAAGAACATATTCCACATAGAAGCAACAGCTTATGGGATAGCCCCTGTTCCAGTTGTTTGGGACCCATATGAAGACCAAACTGTTCATCTGCCATATATGTTAAGGAAGGCTTAGTATGCTCTTTGGTAGAAAATTTATTGAGTACATGTTGACTAAGACTAGTGTCTTACTCCTAACAAAGAGTTCAGGATGCTTTTTTTAGTGTTTGGGGGTATAAGAACTGACAGAAAATGGAATATTTGATATGCATGTTATAATCTTAACACATGAAGGAAAAGTTAAACCATATGCCTCAAATTGTTGAATATGGAAAAATATGTTATAATGACACCATTTTAATTTTTATACCATTAAATCACTCTTTGACGGGGTGGGTTTGAGGAGGTATAAGGTTCAGCTGATAATAATGATTATACTTTGACAAATTGCCCATTAAGACTAAGTAATGTTATCTTCAATGAACATAAATGATTGAAATGTGAATGATGTGGTTTGGATTTAGAATGATGGCATTCTTCATCATTATCATCATCAAGGAAGGAGCAAGTGTTCAGAAATATTTTGTAGTTATATGTGATTGGATAGAATGATTCAATGAAATCATGATCTGGAGTAATTTACTATTGCATTCTTCTCTTCTGCTTTTGGTATCAAACCAGGGGACTCTTGCATACTATATAAGCACCTAACCATTGGGCTGTAATCTGAACTCTAACATCACTTTTCTGTGTTGGATTTAGACAAGGTCTCACCAGGAAGCCTTAGATACCCTGAAACACACTGCACACACCATGCTGAACTAGAACTCTCAGAGATTCTTCTGTGTCTGCCCTCAATACTGGGATTAAATTTTGCACCACTCAAATTTTTTAACCTAGAATTTAATGTTATTAACAACATCAACCTAGGTATGAATGGACACATGCTGTTGAGTTCTCACATTTCCTCAGACTGAAAGTGATTGAGCTATTTCTAATTATACTAAAGGAACAATTTCAAATAAAAAGATCTCTATTTGTATGATCAAGGAATTAAAAAAGTATCATTTGATTTTTTTCTTCTTCTTGAATATTTTTGCAACTGGTTACTAAATCTTTCAATCCTTATTCTCAGTATTGTTCTGGAGGGTTTTTATATCTATTTGGATGACCTCCTGTGCCCAGGCTCTCAAGTACTTACTCTTGTTCATTGTGACCTTTAACTCTGAGTCACTTCTGCCTTCCTAGTTCATTGTTACATACTGTGTTTTGTTATAACTACAAACTTCTTCCAAATTACTGCATTCAACTGTTGTACTCTGTAATGTCTAAGTTTTATTCTTTCCATTTTCCATCTAACTATCTTCCTAGCATACAGTTTCTGAGTTTTTTTTTCTGTTCTATTTCTCTCTCACCCATCTGAGCAGGAACACTTTTGTCTGTATATACTACCAAACTCAACATGTCAATATTCCTTCTGTTCTCATAGTATGCTTTTGCAAAGAGTACCAATGATGGATGAAGGTGATTGGATCAATACTAGATCCCTGAATTTTTATACTTAGTGAAAATAAATAAACTTAAAAATAAATGCCACTAGATAGTCACATACTGTGAAATCAACTTGTGTCTGACAAACCCCAACAATACATCTAGGAATTGTCACTTTGCACCCTGGACTGCTTTCTTTTGCAGTATTTTGAATACTTTCATATATTTCACTGAATCCCTTGTTTTCCCTCCTCTGCCCCAGAAAATCATATCTCTAACTTCAAAGAGAAATGTAAACTGTAATGAATATGTTGACTTGTGCTACTTTTCAAATTGGAGAAATATGTTTTCTGTTGGAGTTGCCTTTCCCTGTAATCTGGAGTGCTCATAATCTTGACTCAAGGTTTCCATTTCTTTTTTCACTTTTCAGGTAATTCTGCACAAGATTTTTGGAGACAGGATCTCTCATTGAAACTGTATTTGACTAGATTGACTATTAAAAGAAGTGCTAGGGCTCTGCCTGTATCTGTGACCTAGCTCTGGCGCAGGCCGCTGTACCTGGCTCTTTGATTTGGGTGATGGGACTTGATTCATGTGAGGCAAACATATTAATGAATGCCACTCTATGCTTTACCTTATATTTCAAGAATACTGGATACATACTGCCATATACTTGGAAATGTTCTCTTTCTTGTCATTTGATCACTCTTCCTTCTTTCAGCTTTTTTTTTAACACATTACTTTTTAAAGGTTCTTCTCTTAGTTCAATCCCTTGTAGAGAGTTTTACTACTATAACATTACTTTCTCTGCGTGTGTGGAAAACTTGGTTATAACTATTCACTGCTGCACCTTCCATTCAGACCATAGTTATGCCTCAACCAATCACTGACACAGTTTTCTAATGCCCTCTTATCCTCTAGACTTGGCAACTTCTCACATATGATCTAATCAAGATGTCTTAAAATGCAATGCTGATTTCTAACTCCTACAGAACCTTCCAGAAGCTTCTCACTGCACTTAAGATAATGGATGATTATTTCTAAACTTTCCAAGATTTCCACCCAGTCCATTACTTACTCAGTTTTTCCATGAGTTCTAGGCTTTAGAAGCTTTAAACTATTTTATTGAATGAACTAGACTGCAAATCACACCTAGGCTATTGCATGCTCTGTTTTTTTGTGGCAAGAGATATTTTCATACCTCTGCTTCCAAAACCATCTTTGTGTCTTAGCCTAGAGGTATTCTTGTCCCCAGATTCATCCTATCTTTCAACTTAGGCTAGTTGATTATGCCTTAATACAACTGAAACTTCTTCTCATTTTATACTTCACTATCATTTAGTACACTCTGGTTAAACCAAAGACTTCTTAATAAGATTTACTATGTTTCTTGGCCATTACCACTACCAAACACAAAATAGTCCTGGTACAAAATACATCCTGTTTAAAGAACTCATCGGATGAGTATGTTTCCAGTTGTGGGGAAGGCTCTGTTAGACCAGAAAAAGGTAAGAAGGTAGAAGGAAAAGTTTCTATGATCAGAGTGTACAAGTACAGTCTGTATTAAAAGGAGAATAAATACTATTTGTCTTTTGAGATGTTGGATATAAAAGTTTCATAAGATTTATCATTGGAAGAAAAGAATCATTTAAGTATTTCAGGTATATATTTTGGTGATGTTCAAATTCTGTTGTCCTGATATCATTACCTGAGTACAGAATTTTTTAACATGTATGTCTAAGAGGAGTCTGCTATGTGCCCACCCTTGCACTGCATTTCTACCCACATCTCCAGAGCTCAAGCCACTAAGTCCAATCCAAGTCTTACTGTCTGTGGAAAAAAGACGTAGGAGAGACAATTTGCTAGGACATCACAGTAAATCATTCTGAGGTGACATTTTAAATCATCCCAGAAATAATTTTCCATACCATTTTTTAGAGAACAATATATTTTTTATAAAGACATAAATACAACTGGATTTTACAATTAAAGTGCAATTCGATGCTATTAGAAGACTCAAGCTGTGTAGACTTTTCAACTGGTCTTTGATGAGAAGATTCTTTAGTTCCCTTTCCTCTAACCACACTAAATTATAATATTTCTTCCATTTCAAACACCTTGATCAAACCTCTCTCCATACCTTTCAATTCCTTCCTCTCACGGGGAGGGTGGAACAAATGTTTGAAAGAGTTTTATCCCTAATGCAATCCATGTGACCTTCATGTCTTCTCAAATGATTTCTGCTGGGAATGCTAGTGATTTGAAGGGTCACATGTAATTTCCTGCTGAGCTGTTTAGCATGTGCAAACTACCGTTTGACCTTCATAGTGACATATTTGTCATAGCAATTTTCGCTTCTAGTCAAATGAGTGACACTGCCACAGTTCAAGTGACTTTAGCCACTGACTCCACATAGACAGCCTTTCACATGACTCTGTCACAGTGTGTTCCCCAGATTGATACCTGCAATTCAGATATTTCGTTTTATGTTGTTTTTATTAAGAAGCACAATATTTCAATAACTCATATTTGGAATGGTTCCTGGTTTTTGGAAGCAGATTATTAAAGCTGAGCATATGGAGGTCTTAATGTAGAACCTCATGGTGGAAAACAGTTGATTAAGGCTATTTTGCAGTACAGAAAAATTAAATGCATTTAACATCATGGTTACTCTTTATAACTCATAGGTTTACTCTTTATAACATTTTATAAGCTTGGATTAGTGAACTTGTTTCCTAGGTAAGCTCATAGGTACATTGAAGCCTTTGTGTCTTGCAAACAATCATTGTTTCCACTGTTTCTTTCCCTTTTTAGTTTGCTTAGAAGCTCTCAGTAGACTTTAAAAGAAGAAGTTGAAATTCCAGTGATTGACTCTGGAGACAAAGTTGTAGAGAAAAGGGTGAAGTTAATTCTAATTAAGCAGAGCAGTGACATACCAATCTGATTGAATTTCCTGAAATGTTAAGTTCAGAAAATCCATAAGGCTGCACAAGATTCAAATCTAGTCAAATACTCAGTGCCCCAGATTTGAATCCATTCACACACTCCCTCCTCTCCTCTATGAACTTTCTATTTCCTCAAAGGAATATAAGCAGAAAATTGTATGATCTAATTGTGAGTAATGGTTTCCTTTGTTTCTACATCACAATTTTCTAAGAACCAGATGTCAGCAATGTGATTTGCATTCGTCGTCTAAAGGCAAATAAAATACTATTTCTAAAGTATTTTCAGCAACTGAAGAAAACAGAAAAGCATATGAGTGATACTCCTGGGAAATGTATGTAAAGTGCGAATATTCAATTCAGGCAGCCAATGAATAGAAAGGACATTTTTGAAAAGAGTGGCCATTTAATTTGTATGTAGGAGCACTGCACTTTGTTTTGATTATGTTTTTAAGATTTACTCGGGGACTGGAAAGTGATGACTTTGAAAAGACAAGCAGAATCTAGTCTAATGAGCAGTAGAAAATATTTTCAGTTTTTATGAACTATCTGGCAAACTTGTTTTTTGAAAGATGATCTGAGCAATGGGGCATGCAATGAAGTGAAGCACTGTAACAGGTCCTGAGTTTTAACTGAAGAAACTTGAAATCAACTTAGAGACATATCTCTGGGTGGTTCTCTGAAAATATATTCAGGAGGATTAACTGGGAGGAGAAGAAACCCCTCTTCCTTAGTGGAAACACTAGGGCATCTCCTAACCAAGGACTAACGAGGTTGAATCTGCTCAGCATTTAAGACTAGGGAGGTAGGTTGAAGACAATAGGATATGTTTGTAAATCTGTGCGATAAAATATAAATGTTATCAAAAGCAAGATAAAGCTGGGTAGCTAGTTTCTAATAATTAGCAAGTGGTGAAGATTGTTAGGTCTACCAGGCATGCTAAAACACATGGTGACTTGAAAATTTGATGCTTCCATATTTATTTTCATTCATGGGATATTTAGATGAAACAATTTTGTTGTATTTGTAGAGAGACAGGAGAATCATAGATGGTAACATTCAATGACTGCTTTGAAGGAGTTGTTAAAAATATCCATGACTTCAAAACTTATTCATACAGGTAAATAAGCTATCAGTCTATCTCTAAAATATTGATATCAGAATTATTCCCCTCAGAGACTGTATAGACTAAAACAAGGATCAGATCCTGTGAGATTCCAATATTTGTTTAACAGGCAGGTAAACTAGAAGTGGCAAAAAGGAAGAAAAAAAGGAAGGTCGTACACAGAGTGAGAGCCAATACAATTTTAACAAAGACAGTAAAATGACAAGAATTTGTGAAAAAGAGTCCACAGAAGATTTAAGAGGCTGGTTGTCTCTCTTCTTATGTAGCAGATAGGTTCAATAACCTTATATGTAGTATTTCTCTTATTCATACATATCTGTGATGAGATTTATTTTCTACATTAGCCAAGAGATTAGCAAAAGCAACTCTAAATCTTAGTAAGCCTGTTGCCTGCTTGTTCCTTTCCTTATGTATCCTAAAATGTTTACCTACTTACTTAAGGGAAGTAAGTTGTAGTCTATTTTTGGCGTATCTGAATTGTGAACATCAACACTGCTGTACCTTGGGGCTGCAGATAAAAGCCTCTTAAACACAAGCCCTGTTCTACTGTGATAGTTGATATGGTGCCTGAGATGAGTTCCAAATGATACAGTGTTTTAGTTAGGTTTTGCTGCTGTGATAAACAGGGTGACCAAAGGCAACCTGAGAAGACTTATAATAGGCTTATAGCTATAGTCCATTATAAAAGGAAATGAAAGTATGAATTCAAGGCAGGAATGCAGTAGAGGAATGCTTTCTTGATTGTTCCCTATGCATATACTTTTTCTTTTTTTTCTTTTAAATACTGCTCAGAATCAACTGCCCAGAGGTAGCATTGCCCACAGTTTTTTGGGCCCCTGCACATCAACCAATAATCAATTAATTACTAAAGGCATTTTCTCAGTTTTGATTCCCCTTTCCAGAAGACTCTAGCTTATTGCATGATGACAAAAGCCTTCTCAGCAAAATTGACCTCTTGTCAACTTGAAACACCAATTTGTTGTGGTTATGCAATAAACTCTTCTGTCTTGCTTATCTCAAATTGCTGCCCTGTATGGTGTCTAATTGGATTGCTATGTCCAGTATGCTGTTGTCACTGCTACAACTGAGACTGCATATTCACAAATGGCCTCTCTTCAGGAACTCCAACTAGGCCACAAAGTGCCAAGCCTCAGCTGTTTTCCATGACCCCTTCATGCTTTTAAAACCAGCCCCACCTGTATAAATTTTACACATAAACAAATTTGGCTGCAAGCATGAGATGGCCTTTTTCTTAACTGCAAATTCTGCATGTAGACCCTGACAAAACTCTTCTTAGATTTCTTTTTTTTTAACTATTATTTTTTATTAGATATATTCTTTATTTAAATTTCAAATGTTGTTCCCTTTCCTAGTCCCTCCCCCCCCCCGGAAAATCTCATAAGCCATCTCCCCTCCCCCTGTTCCCCAATCAACCTTCTCCCACTTGCCTGTCCTGGTTCCCCTACACTGCTGCATCAAGCCTTTCCAGGACCAAGGGCCTCCCTTCCCTTTGATGTCCAACAAGACCACCCTGTGCTGCCTATGCATCTGGAGCCATGGGTAATTCCATGTGTACTTTTTGGTTGATGGTTTTGTCCCTAGGTGTTCTGGAAGTGCTGGGTGACTCATGTTGTTCCTCTTATGACGCTGCAAACCCCTTCAGCTCCTTGGTTCCTTTCTCTAGTTCCTCCATTGTAGACCCTATGCTCAGTTCAATGGCTGGCTGAGAGTGTCCCCCTCTGTATTTGTTATGCACTCGCACAGCCTGGACTTCTTAGATTTCATTTCAGTAAACGTTGTTGTTCTTTTCTTAATCACAGATGATTCTTTATCTGCAGCTAACCAAAACTACATATTCTTCATTCAAAATATCACTTGATTGGTTGAGTAAAATATTTCTTCATTCTGAAACTTCATAAACCAAGCCTCTCATATTTGCATTGCTCTCAAAGTTATCTTTAACATTTTTGTAATAGCACATTAAGCTCTGGATACTCAATGGGTTTTCGAGACTAAAGGTCCAAAAGCCTTCACAATTTTCCCCAAAACAATATGATCAGATCTGTCACAACAGTATCTCATGAAATTGGAATCAATTTTTGTCTTACATTTCTACTGCTGTGATAAAAACCAAACCCTAAGGAAACTTGGGGAAGGAAGAGTTTATATCAGCCTACAGATGTATTCTGTCTGGAAGGGAAGTCAGGATATAAACTCAATCAAAGAAGGAATCTGAGGTCAGAAGCTAAAACAGAAGCCATAAGGAAATACTGTTTATGGTATTCTCCATGACTTGCTCAAACTTTTTTTTTTTTAATACAACTTGAGACCAACTACTCAGATGTGGTACCACCCATTCTGAACTAGGCCCTCCTACACCAATTGTTAATCAAGAAAATGCCACCATAGTCTTTCCTACAGTCCAATCTATGATGACATTTTCTTAATTGTGTTTTCCTCTTTCTAGATAACTCTAGCTTATGTCAAGTTGACAAATCACTAACCTGAACAACTAGGCAGGTACTCTATTCAATGTGGTACTATTGAAGGAGTAATGATTCACATTCAACATAAGATAGACTCAAGTATGAGACACATCTTCATAATTACTTAGGGTGATGTGCATTTTAAAACTGGTAAATGGTTTATTTCTAGAATTTTAAATTAAAATATTTAATATGTTTAGACAAAACTGTTCAGAGATAGTTTAAACCTTAACAAGATAAACCAAAATAAGAAAGAACTACTGTATTGCTCATTTTAGCTGTGTCAGGAGATGTCAAGTTTTTGCACAAAAGTCAAATGATAATAGATTGAAGAAATAGAGGCAAAATGATATAAAATGGCTATAGAAATTTGTTATATTAACAAGAGGAGAACTATGATAGTAGTTTGAAAAGATTAAGAATTCATGTGATAAGTTCTGTTGCTTATTTTATGAAATCATAATAATGGATAGATTACCTCCAACTATTTAAGTGGGAAGGAAGGGATACAGAGATTGCAGTACCTCAGTGTTCAGATAGAAAGGTTACTCATTGCAAGGTAAGAAGGGATATGCTTCATTTTGGAGAGGCATTCATCCTAATGAGAAAAAAAAAACTTCATCTTGCACTGAGACTGAAAGTATTTGGGAAAGTTGATAGACCAACATTGGGAGATTACATGAGTGTATGTATGAGTAACAGTGAGGATATGGAATTATTTTAGACAACTGCCATTTTCTTGACGAAGCCCTGCCATGGAGTGATTGGGGTGATATGCCAGGGTGAGCAGAGGGGAAGCAACCTTTTAGAGAATCGCTGTGAAAAATACACATAACAGTTCATGAAAACAAATCCTAACCTTGGAGCAGGAGGAGATGCACCACAACATCTTAGTGTATAAAGGGCCCAGAGATTGCAGGGAAGGAAGGAACAAAGGAGAGAGTACTTGTTTAGATAAATTTGCACATGAATACTTGAGAAGAGGCCATGAGAAGAGACAGGACATACTACTGGTAGCTTGTAATTCCTGTGAGCTACTGGAAGCTGGAGATGTGAAGAGATACAAGGGGGTCAAGATGTGGGGGGGGGGACTGTCTGCAATTTTTAATTGCCTCTTTGGAGGCTGGAAAATAATTCAATTAACAACATAAAAAATGATTGTACAATGCTAAAAACTCTTCATATTGGAAAGCATAAATGTCTAATGCCACCAATCTGTGTGTGTATGTATGTGTTTGTGTGTGTGTGTGTGTTTAAAGATGGTAGGAAGATCTTGATAGAAGTAGAGAAGGGTTTAAAATTTTTGAGTCATGTAAAAACAAAGGCAACGAAGTAAAAATGCTTTGATGTGCAAAGGAAAAAGAGATTAAAACTGTACTCAAATGTATTCAAACATGAGAACTAAACTGGTTGCTTATTATTCTTTGACTTTTTATTGGATATTCTCTTTATTTACATTTCAAATGTTATCACCTTTCCTAGTTCCCCTCCCCCTGCTTCCTCACCCACCCACCCACTCCCGCCTCTCTGCCCTGGCATTCTGCTATACAGGGGCATCAAGCCTTTGCAGGACTAAGGGCCTTTCCTCCCATCAAGGCCAGAAAGGCCATCCTCTGCTGCATATGCGGCTGGTGCCATGGGTCCCTCCCTCCATGTGTACTCCTTGGTTGGTGGTTTAGTCCTTGGGAGCTCTGGGATGTCTGGTTGGTTGATATTGATGTTCTTCCTATGGAGTTGAAACCCCTTCAGCTCATTCAGTCCTTTCTCAAACTCCTCCACTGGGGACCTAGTGCCCAGTCCAATGGTTGGCTGTGAGCATCCACCTCTGTATTTGTCAGGCTCAGGCAGAGCCTCTCAGTGGACAGCTATAACAGGCTACAGTCAGCAAGCACTTTTTGGCATCTACAATTATTTTGCATTTTTATTTCTGGACTCTTTCTTAGCAGATAAGAATGTATTACAGACGTGATCAATGGCAGGTTGGTCATGGAGAATGAACTCTCTTGAAGTCCAGTGTTGGTGGTAAAACTAGGGGAAGAAGAAGGAAGAAGAGGAGGATAAGGAGGAGGAGAAAAGAAAGAGAAAGAAAAGAAAGAGAAAGAAAGAAAGAAAGAAAGAAAGAAAGAAAGAAAGAAAGAAAGAAAGAAAGAAAGGAAAGAAAACAAGCAAGCACAGATGTGCATATATTCTGATTAAATAAATTGTCTTAGAGTAGAAAGAATGTTTATGTTTAAATAAAAATAGTAGTTTGGGGATTAAAAGATGAGGAGAAAAACGTATGAGGGCCATCAAATCAGATGTTAATGACAATAATCTTGTGCTTTGCATTATTTTTATTCATCAAATGAGATCTGAAACTGAAACTCAGTTCTTCAGATTAAAATAAGGTTTGTAGTTCCAGTAGCACTCAACCTAAGACCTAGGAGTTCTCTTTCTACATAACTGATAAATCTTCTAAGTATTGTATTATTACCACTTTCACTAAAATAAAAAATAACCATTTTATTTCGCTTATTGTACCTAAATAACAAGATGTTGGCTCATTAAACTAAACTAAACCATCACTAATGATTTGATTCCCTGTTTCTTTCACCCCACATACTTTATGTTTCTTCAGTAATTTAGAAAAACATATCTTATAAGTATTGATGCTACAAGCAAAACCTGATCCTCTTTGTGTTACTTCTCATGCAGAGTGGTGAATACAGTGAGGTGATGCTAGCTCACATTTGTGATGGGATTCACATTCTATCATTTAGACTGTCTTTTTACTAACAGGCTCTCTGACCTCCACCTGGCATGGAGCTAATTCTTCTGGAAAGAACAGCAAAGTAAGAAAACAGCAGTGGAGAAGCCAAACAATACAGTGATCCCAATTAAGGCTGTTCTTTTGCAAGTGCAAAACGGACACATGGTATGTTTTAAGAGATTATGTCTCTGAGTCAAGAGTAATCCTTTCTTTAAAAAACAAGGAAATTTAAATAAAACTAGTGTTTGAGGGACCATACTTGTCATTACTTAGGTATGTATCTTTAACCATGTATTTTCTATAATAGAATCCTTGTGACATGTTTCAGAATTACATGGTCAATTAAATGCTTAGGCGTCTAAAGCCTGGTCAGATTTTAATTGTAAATCTATAACTCGGTGAGTTAAGCACGTGTGTGCTTCTCATTTATTCCTTTGCTGGGCTTATGTGAAACTCAAACAATGCTGAATGTGGAATGTTCTCAGCATTAATTGATAACTTAGTAATAGATTACAGATTGTAATTTATTATAATTGTTTTTGGACTAAAAACTAGTTGCTTGTAGTCTAATGTATTTGACAAACAAGTGAGAGCATGTTTTTATGTCAATCTGAGTATTTTCAGTTGACCTTTGAAATTGGCCATAATACATGTTTTGAGGGAAATTAATTGATTACATTTGAAGTTTTTATAACCTAGAAGAGTGTAAGTAGCTTGCTATATACAGTTGATGTGACAGGGCACTTTGTTGCATTACTTCAGAATGCTTTCATAAAGAACTTTGTGTCAGAGCTGGCAGGCAGCAAAATATGGGGTGATGATGAAGAAATGAGACCTTAAAGAAGATTTAGATAGCATAAGAAGATAATGATTTTGAAGGTGGGAAAGAGATTTACTCTTTTAAAAAGCAGGACTAAAAATAGGCTTATGTGGATAGTGGTGATTTGTCCACGAATATACAAATATCTGCTTTGAGTCATTGTTTTCAAACTGTGACATAAGTGACCAGAAGTAGGCTCCATGTACCGTGACTACTCGGTGCTCAATGCTTAAGGAATTACACGTCCGGGCCATGTTGTATTCTGGCTAGCACTGGACAATGATTCCAACTTCTCTACATCCTGAAAACAATACTGCTAATTTTGAAACATTTAATACCTTAATGTATTGAACATATTTTCATGTGCATATTGGTTATTTGTTTATTTTCTTTGGGAAAAATGTCTATCACAGTCTTTTGACTATCTTTGAACTGGGTCATTTCCCTTATTTAGTCTCTCATTATCTCTTATATCACAGGTTTTCTTCCAGTTCCAGTGACAAGATATTTTGATGTGCCAAATGTTATTTTTATTTGATGAAATTAAAGTTATTGTGTTTTATTTCACTGCTCCTATTTTGTTGTCATTCCAAGAAAGCATTGTCAGTTTCTATAAGGAGGTCTTCTTACAAGCTTCTGATTGTTTTGTGTTAACCTGGGTTGTTCGTCTTGCATTTGACTTACATTTATATGTAATATGAGGCAGCAATTTATAATCTGAAATTATGCATCAGTTATTGAAGTGACAGCCTTTTCTTTGAATGAATGAATGGTCTTAATACTTCATTGAAAAGTTACTGATCATATCTAAGACTTTATTTCTGTGTCCTTGTATTTTTTATGTGTATGTGTGCATGCATTGTATAGTTATTGCATGTGTGTGTTAGTGTGCTTGTGAGTGTGTGTGTGTGTGTGTGTGTGTATGTGTATGCGTATGTGAAAACCAGGTTGATACTTTGTGTCTTCCTTTATTACACTCTACCTTATAAATTGAAATTATTTATAAATATATTGTTTTAAATGCATATACGGCTAGTTTCTGTAGTCATTTTACTTTGAAATCCCCTGCCTGTGCATCTGGAATGCTGGAATTGCAGAAAAGTTGCTATGCCTTCTTGGCATTTTTGTGGATATTAGAAGTCTGAACTTCAGTCTTCATGCTTACGTTATCACAATTCATATCCTAAAATTAAAAAGTTTGTTGTTATTATTATTATTATTATTATTATTATTATTATTATTATTAACTGAATTCCATACCACTCACCTTTCATAAGCTTTTAAGCTAATATTTGAAGGCCAATTTGCATATAGTTATCATGGTTCCCAGCACCCACTCAAGCATGACAGTTTACCAATCTCTCCTTATTTTTCATTATCTCAAGTCTTAATGAGTTCTGTCCAGAAAACCTAGTTTGCTCCAGTAGTTGGGTTTGTCCAAAGAACAAAGTCTTGTTATATGTAGAAAAAAATATAACTGGAGGCAATCATACTAAGTGAATTTGAGCAATGTCAGAAAAGCAAATATAATATGTTCTTTCATTTTCAATTCCTATATCTTATTCCTAGATTGTTGGAGGATACATACAGATATATAATTATAGTAATGTAAGAACAAAGGTTAGATCAAGTTGAATTTTTGATGTTTTTACCTTTTATTTCAAGATGATGAATTAGCTGTTTATCTACATTAAGTGGGTAGTTGGGAACTGTACCTGGTAGAAAGGCAGCGGTATATATGTTTATTGGCAAACTTATGATAGCAGGGCAGAATTTGCTTGCATCACTTTTCCAGCAGTGGTGAGGAATTGTAAAGTGACTCATTCATGTTGGGAAATGGTAAAAGAAATGCTGAGGTCATCAGGCTGACTCTCAACAAAAACCACAGGCATTTAAATATGTGACCAAGACACATATGCTATATCTTAGGGAACAAAGAACTTACCTCTGTGTTTTAAGTGTACTGGGAAAACTATATCAAAATTGTTTATAGCTCATTGGTAATTCACCATCAAACTCATTTTTCAGAAAGCCTTGCTCTGAGAATGCATTCCTAAATAACGATTCCTCCACTTCACAGAGCACAGCAGCGTTGTGCTAGTTATTAGAAAGCTTCTTCCCACTGTTTAAAATTTTTGGAGCATATAAATTGATAAATGGATACACTCTTGAGCTTTAAGAAGTTTAACCAATGTTCTTTCCTCAATTTTAATTCTATACCTTTAAGATAATGCAATTATTTTCAAAATAGATTGTAATAATATATTATTAAAATTGCCAGTAAAATTAGAGAAAAATAAAAATAATTAAAGATGCAAACTGAAGATATAATCTTTTAGATAAAAACTTACCTCTTAACACATGTGATCTAGTCTATGAGCCTATGAAACACAGCTTTAAACTTTAAAAAATATCTGAAGAAATAAAAGAAAAGTCTACTTAAGTTTGGGATTACTAAAAATAATACTGAACACAGAATACAGAAAATGATGGATTTTCTTAGGTCCCATGAAAAATCTTATCTCTTTCTTTCCTCTTAGTAAGAATGAAAAAACATAGTTCTTTATTTTCTAGTGTTTTTCAACTATGTAAGCACACTGTGCATTTTATAGTCCAAATGAATACGAGAGTCTTCTTGAAATTGTAGCCTTTGATATAAAAATTAGCATAACATTTCAGATTAATTTAAACTGTAAAAATTACACATATATACACACACAATTGTTACTATGTGTTTATGCTATCTTCCTTTTTCTTAAATTTCTTTACAAATTCTTCATTTTATTACTCTACATAGTATTCAGCTGTGCTATTCTGTTGAACTGTATTTGTGGCAAAAAAAAAAAAAAAAAAAAAAACGATCAGCCAATAAAGTCATGAAAATGTGGACCAACTATCTAGGTGATTTTCTAGATAAGAAATTTATGATTCCCATAGCCCATTTTAATTGAAAAACTGCTAGGGTAAGCAAAATATTCCATATTTCACCAAAATTCAGGATACAGGTTAAGATATTAATGAGCTGTTGGGAAGTGAGTGTTTAATGACAAGACAATTGAATGGAATGCTCACATGCACACACACACACTACACACACATGTGTGTGTCTATGTGTAATATATGTGTCTATATAATTGAATATATAATCTTTGTAATGAATCTTTGTAATGTAAACTAACCATGTAAACATTCAATAATAATATAAAGACAACTAGAATGATATTCAGTATGGTCCACTCAGAAATAAAGTCAATGCTAGCATTGTCTCAATTTTGTTTCATTTAATCTATATAGAGCATCATACCACAAAATGGAAATATCATTACTAAATTTGTTCTATAAAGCAACAGTAACAGATTTTGTCTTAGTATTAGCATAGTATTATAATCATCAGGGTTTTAAAAATTGTCCCTCAGGTTCATCTTGGTGATCACCACACTACTCCCTTTTACTTCTTCCTGGTTATACTGAGTGGCAGATTGCAAGCTTTCCTTATTATCTTGTTAAATCAAGAGGTGAAATCCTTTCGAGGCTTCTCTTCTTAAACATCTTTTATTAATGCTAATGTGCCAGATGGGAGAAATTAAAATGGTTCTGTTCTTCATGCTGCCGTTTCCCACAATTTTACCACATCATTTGCTGGTTAAGGAAGCATATGAAAATGATAGGTGAAGCTAACAGTTGTAAAAGTTTGAAAATTATGGAATACTTTGTCTAAGAAAACCCTCTCTTATTTCATCAAGGTGAGGACTGAGAAGCTACCATCAACTAATCCTTTAGAAATCCTGACAAAGCTGGAACATTTGAACTCATCACCTGTCCTGCTATCTCAAATTTATCTCACTTTTACATTCCAAACAACTAGCAAGATGATTATGCAAGAATCAATTCCCCTTGGCTAGCAAGGCTAATTGTACAGAGTACCTAGGTTAAATGCATTTAAATGACATTTTTCCTTCCGTGCTTTTATCTTTGTGAAGTGTACCTTTGTGTGAAAGAGCACTCACCCTTGTTCATCTTGGGAAACAGAAAATCACTTTCTTCCGTACATGCCTAGGAGAATATTTGCAAACCTTTGATCATCTCAAATGCACAATCATCAAGACTTTGATACAATGCCAGTTGGATTCTGAGTGGCTCCTCCACCTGCACTCCAAGCCAAGAGAAGTTCTGGGATGCATACAAGGGGTAGTCTTGTTTTGATGATAATTTTTTTTTATTATTTTCTATATTTTTTTATTTACATTCCAAATCATTTCCCCTTTCTGGGTCCCATTCAACCCCCTCTCCCTTCTCTGTCCTGGTGTTCCCCTACATCCAGTCTTTCCAGGACCAGGGGTCTCTCCTTCCATCTTATTGGAAATCTATTGATATGTGAATTGTGTCTTGGGTATTCCGAGATTCTGGGTTAATATCCCCTTATCAGTGACTGCATACCATTTGTGTTCTTTTGTGATTGGGCTACCTCACTAAGGATAATATTTTCCAGTTCTGACCATTTGTCTAAGAATTTTGTGAATTCATTGTTTTTAATTGCAGAGTAGTATTCCATTGTGTAAATATACCACATCTTCTGAATCCATTCCTCCATTGAGGGACATCTGGGTTCTTTCCAGCTTCTGGCTATTATAAATAAGGCTGCTATGAACATAGTGGAGCATGTGTCCTTACTGCATGCAGGGGAAGCCTCTGGGTATATGCCCAGGAGTGGGACTGCTTTCCAGAGTGGTTGTACCAACTTGCAATCCCACCAGCAGTGAAGAAGTGTTCCTCTTTCTCCACATCCTCGCCAACAACTGCTGTCTCCTATGTTTTTGATCTTAGCCATTGGTGTGAGGTGGAATCTCAGGGTTGTTTTGATTTGCATTTCCCTAATGACTAAGGATGTTGAACATTTCTTTAGGTGCTTCTCAGCCATTAGACATTCTTCAGGTGAGAACTCTTTAGCTCTGCATTTTTTAATAGGGTTATTTGTCTCTCTGGAGTCTAACTTCATGAGTTCTTTGTATATATTGGATATTAGCCCTCTGTCGGATGTAAGGTTGATAAAGATCTTTTCTCAGTTTGTTGGTTGCCACTTTGTCCTTTTGACAATGTCCTTTGCTTTACAGAAACTTTGCAATTTTATGAGGTCCCATTTTTCAATTCTTGATCTTGGAGCATAAGCTATTGGTGTTCTGTTCAGGAAATTTTCCCTGTGCCCATGTGCTCAAGGTTCTTCCCCAGTTTCTTTTCTACTAGATTCAGTATCCATCTGTCAATGTTAATGTAGGGACCACATGAGACATTAAGTTTGTATAATATAAACAGTGATCATGTTTTTTTGTATGGTTCGTTCTGCAAACACACACACAGACATAATTTTTAAATTTTTGATCCATCTTTTGATATGGGTGTGTATTATGTGCATATGTGTGTGGTTCCCACGAAGGCCAACAAAGGCTGTCATGTTCTCTGGATCTGGATTTACAGGAGGTTGTGTGAGCTGGGACCTAAACTTGAGTCTTCAGAACATCAACATTCATGGTTAACTGCTGAGCCATCCCTCCAGAATTATAACATCAATATTTTTAGCAGCCCCTGTAAGTTTACTTTACCTTTTGAATTGACCTTACTATGTAACCCAATTTCTAGATTATTTTAACTGTTAAGAGTATATTTATTTGAGGATACACCTTCTCAGATAACTGTGTTAGCTTGAGTGAGAGTATCCCCCAAAGTGGATTTGAATATTTGGTTGGAAGTTGGTAAGCTGTTTGGGAAGGACAAGGAGGCATGCCAAGCTCTTGTTGGGGGAGGTGTGTCACTGGGATTGGGGACTTGAAGTTTCAAAAGGCTATACCATTTCCACTGTCCCTCTGTCTCTGCCTCCAACTCCCCAGTAAGATGTAAGCTAGCACTCTAACAGCATGTTGCTGGCCTGCTCCCATGATACCTGCTGGGATGCTCCTGCACTCACCTTCTGCAATTGTAAGCTAGGCACCAATTATTTGCTGTCTTTTATAAGTTGTGTTGGTCATGTTGTCTCTTCACAGCAATAAAGCCCTAACTAAGACACTGTAATAATTTCTAAAGAGAAGAGTGTGTTTGGAGTTCATTTTCATATCCATTTTAACTATGAATGATTTTAGTGAAAACAGAACAAAGGAAACAGAAAACACAGAGTGTCATTACCAATGACATACATAAGAAAACAACACTGTGGGTTCCTGTCAGCATGTAGAGGATTCATTTCTACTTTTTCATATGCAGAGGTCATTCAGTTTACACCTGAAATGTAAAACTAGATCATTACTAATTAACTTAGTGTTAAAAATCAGTAATAAACTATGCATAATGGGGCCCAGATCCCAGATTACGAAGGTCGAAGTGCTCTGGAGGCAAGTTAGTTAGCTTCAGACTTACTAATTGTCAGAATTTTATGTTCTCAGAAAAACAATATATGTCTTAACCTCTGTCTTTTTAATTTTTAGCATGTTTTCTCATTGCAGTGGGTTGCCATGTCTCTATTTCTTTCTAATAATTTCTGATAAGCACATATATTGCATTACCTCACCATGAAGATGCAGAGTGGAAGGCAGAAGCATGGCATTGCCACCACTGGGGAAGGGGCAGTACTTTTATGTTGAAAATAAACAGCTATCACACACCAGACCAAGTAAGGGGTACATCGTCAAACAGGAAGAGCAGCAAGCACAGAGAGAATGTGGCAGGTGGGGACATCCCAGATGACAGTTCTACTTGTTTGGATATCTTTTCTAAACTCATTAGAGTTACAAAGATTGCCTAAAAAGGAATTGCTTTTCAGTTTCTGCAACTCATTTTCAAAAACAGCAAAAGAATATATTTGCTCCATAAAAAAAAGTATTAGTTGGCATTCACTGGTGCCAACTCGGGTCTTCTAGCTATCCCAATCACCTCCTATGTTTCTGCATATTTTTAATTTAGGA
The DNA here is from genome assembly GCA_036184795.1 of Tokudaia tokunoshimensis. Lineage (NCBI taxonomy): Eukaryota > Metazoa > Chordata > Mammalia > Rodentia > Muridae > Tokudaia > Tokudaia tokunoshimensis. The sequence goes on along the minus strand of BTHU01000009.1, from coordinate 10,720,278 downwards.
TAATTTTAAAATCTGCTGAAAGAAAACACACTCCAAGATTTATACTTTTCTCCCCCTATGTAGTGATAAGAGGATTAGAGACATACAAACTAGTCTTTAAAGTTTGAGTTAATCATTCCAATTGTTAAAGAAGGGTTGTTACTGCTGCCAACACATGCAAGAATACACACTGTCCATGTTTTTGCAGAGGAGTGGAGAGGAGAGGGAGAGGGAGAGGGAGAGGGGAAGGGGAGGAGTAAGGGGAGGAGAAGGGGGAAGAGGGAGAAGGAGAGGGGGAGAGGGAGGGAGAGAGAGTCTGGCTGCCTTGGTATGAGGTTTCAGGGACAATGATACAAGTTCTTCCACAGGTAATGTGAAAGGTAAGGGGAACTGTATTAAGAACTCTTAGAGAAAGCTAACCTGATAGATTTTCTTTCCACAGAGGCCTTGACCAAAAAGACTTTCATTATCTTTGTAGCTTTCTGCTCAGCCAAGGTATCTAGGGCCAGATAGACTCTCCCTAAAGTGTGGCTGCTGCTAGTTTTTTTTCTTATATTTTCACAATTGCATTTATCTTCTGTACACTCTGGCAACAAGAGATTTGTCAATGTCAAGCAATATACTCAGTGTGCGGGATCTGTGCAACACAACTTTGTTTGAATATAGGTGCATATAACATAACGTAGCATCGCATTGGAAAGCCTGTCAGAAACACCTTGGCTGAATCTGATGATTTAAAACATATCCTAAGCAAACAAGATTATTTTTCTAAATTAGGGAAATAAAAATATTCATGCATATAGCATTTTGAACATGGCCCCTCAAATAATACCTTCATGGCAAACTCTTAAAATATGTCATGTCAGTGTATGCATTGCTATCTGTCTCATGACAAGAGCTGAGGGTCACAGAGAGAAACAGGATTCCCAGAACTTTCCAGGCATGACACAAGGCTCAGCATCAGGGGATCTGGTGACACATTTGATGTCCACTTCTGCCCATAAAGCAATTTTTTTCCAGTCCTGTAAAGTCAAAGAATCAGACTTCTTAGACATATTTTCACAGGGTGGGTCTATGTCGCCGAGAAGTAGCAAATGCAGTGCAGCTTCTGAAGGCTGGCTATTATTTGAACTGAAGACAGAGCAGTCTATGTGTACTTTGTTGTGCGTGGCTGTACTCTGAAACATTTTTGGAAGTGATGTTTTTATTTTCCAGACAAGGAGCCTCATAAAAAGGGGTTCTCATAATTCTAAATTAAAAGTGAATATTATTTAAAGTTAAGTATAGTGATATCCTAAGTAAATTGCATTTATTTAGTTAGTTATTTAGTTTATTTATATTACTTGTTATTTTCACTTGAAAGACTCATTTTTTACGAAAGGAGACAACTTTTCTTAGTGTAATTCCTGATGTTTTAGATAGAAAACCTTGGTTAGACATCTGTGCCTAAAAGTACAGTTACTCTTGTCTGTGACTTTTGAGGAACCACCATGGATGTGAATTATGGTCCTCACAGTGAAACTTAGTGTCAGCTCGACTGCTTCATAATAAAATAGTAACAGGCAATGTGTTATGCTTGCATTTATAGGATAATCGTACACTTACATTTTAGTTTCTTTGATTGACATTGCCCAAATGGGAAAAAAAAGAAAATGTTTGCACTGTTATGCTGCAGTGTGTTTGTTGCTCGACTATTACATATATGAATTACATATATGCATAATTTCAATCAAGGCAGAATATATATTTATGCCTTCACCAAAGAAATGCTTTTACAAAGAGAACTCCTAGTAAAAAAAAAATGGAGTTTCAAATTTAAAATACTGACTGTAGCAATACATGTGACTCAGTTTGCTACATGTTAAAAAGGCAAGTCTTAATTAAGATAAAAATAGTAAATTGCCTAAATATTGAACACATGTATTGGAGTATATTAAATCAATGACTAATACATGCTTTTGAAATCTGGATAAATGTTTAAAATGTTTCTTTAATTAAAGCCTGCAAAAGATATAACCTATAAATACAACTGTTGAAACTGGCTTTCTTTTTGTTACTATAAATATGAAACACTTCATGTGCTACTAATAGTGTATTTTGCCAAATGCATTCTCTTGATGAAGCATATCCTGGCTCTTGAGTGGTGGGCAGCAGAACAGAGGGGACCCATCCTACTTCTTAGAAAGAAGGGAAGCAGTGCTACAGAACTGATGGGACGCTGACTTTATCTTATTCTTTTTGTTGTGGTCTTTTCTACCCTTCCCTCATCTTTCTTCTATTTTTCTTCTTCAGGTCTGGCATATAAAATAGGAAGATACCAGGAAAAGGGGAGAAATTGAGCTCTCAAACTAGTAATGGCAAATCATCAATCAAAATATGTTCACTAACAGAGAACTAAAAGGTGCTATGGGATGTTCTAATAAATACTTTAAGAATAGGAGATTCTTGGAGGAAATTCCATCTGTATAAGGAAATTTCATTCCCTTTCATTCTGATGAATTTTCTTAGATTTAGAAATTGAAGACCACACAAATCCTTCACAGTTTGGGCTCTGTATTCACGGAACTACACATCTGAATCCTTGCTCCTTAGATTATTCCCCAGCCAGATCATTTCCGGGATGGAGACTACAGCTCTACTTGTATTCACAGTGCCTTATTTTGTGTGGGTTTGTTTACTGATTTGATTTCTTCTCCAGCTGAAGAGGATGAATTCTTTCTATCTTTTCTTATCTATCACTTCACATTCTGCTTTTTCATAAGAACCACAATTGTATTACTGTGTCTGTAATACAATTCTGACAGACTTAAATGATTCCTTTCAAAAATTGGTTCTTTAACCATATAAAAATAAAGAGAAGAAGTGAAAATAGAAAATGAAATGTATCTAATGGTGGTGAACTGTACATATTCCCAAATTGACATATTCACTTATCTGCTAGACAGGTGTTTGTTGCTGATTATTCTGTACTTGACCATATCCTGATAATGCTTAAATTCCAATTAAGAGAGAATAACTTGTAAATTGTTACTGTAATTTCTAATTTAATAAAATATAGGTACAAAAAGCTCTCCTAATCTAATAAAGTGAGAGGTGTATGAATAAGTTCCACTAAGTGATAGTTGAATGGTATGAAGAAGGTATTCAGAAAAAATATCAGGGGTAAGAAACTTTCTAGTAGCAATAACAAGGACTATATTTAAACAATATGAGGAAAATGAAGAAGTTTAGTGAGGTGAATGACCAGATTCTGGAAGGCATAGCTTAAAATTAAGTTGGTGAAATGAAGGACATTGTAACATTTTCTGTGTCATCTTAAAGATTCTGAGATTTATTTCACAAACAAGAATATACTTGATTGTTTTATGGTATGTTGATCCAAGCTTTTAATTCCAGAATTTGGAAGGCTGAGGCAGGAAGATCAAAAGTTGAGGGCATCCTGGTCTATGTAGTACCATGTGTCTTAAATGAATGAATGAATGAATGAACTGATTAATTAACAAAACACTTTTAAATATGTATATTAAATATAATATACTTTCAATATAATCAAAATGTTTTCCTCCATTAGTATTACATATCATACCTTCTGTATATAACACATATATGCCTATATACATTACACGTATGTTTGTACATATATGTGTTTGTGTTTCTGTAGTCAGTGGGCTTGACATTAAGACAAAAGATAAGCTTTCTATTAATTGATTACTTACTATGCACTAGTCATTGATCATATAAAGGTAGTTAAGTGAAAAAAATCTCAATTCACTTTTTAATTCACATAAAGTTAAGTTTGACTGTTTTGAAAACTATTAAGATGGGATAATTTATCACTATCCACTGACATTTTACTTGATTTTGTACTATGATGCTATCTTGTGCATTAAAACTGGTATGTCCTGATAAATAGCTTAGTGAAATTTCTATACAGCTAAAATGATTTTTCTTTTTTTATTTTAAAATGAAAAAGTCAAAGAAATCACTATTAGTGGTATGAGATGTGAAACTACAGAAGACTGAGATGTCTTGAAATAGTTTTCTTGTACATTAAGGAAGAGAAAAAGCTTGCTTTTCTAGTGGTTCTCAGATCTCTTGTAGGAATGTGTGAATCTTCTTTCTTAAAATTCATTTTTCCCTTCTTTCCCCTTTCCGTTTTCACTGACAAGTATTTGGAAATAAAGAACTAATAAAAATTGCTTGTGAAGTGGTCCTTTAAATCTAGCAAACATTATTTGGTATGTATGCTGTTAATAACTATGTTTATTTGTAAGATTTTAAGTACAGAGCTCAGTCACTTAACTCAGCTCATTCAATGTGATATGGGAAACTTAATTAACACGTATTTTATGCAGTTCTTGTCCTTAGAGAAGTCAGGGTTTTGTAGTGACCTGGGTAACAGTGTTAAATTCAGAGTCAAATGCAGTCCACAGACTCCTTGGTTTTGTTTGTTTGTTTTTTTGTTTGTTTTAGCTCCTATTAGTTAATACAAAGTTCTTCAATGTGAAATAACTATGGCATAGGAATTTCTATTTTTAGAAGAATCCTTGTCAGCACTGATAAAAAACAACCAAAACTTGTAATGATGTGATGTTTTACTTTCAAGAAGTCATTCTGTTTTATTAATCAAGATGCTTTGGGATCCTAAAGTAACACATGTAGGGAGAAAAGGACATAAAGAAGTCCACTTGAGCACCATGGCAAGCCTGAGGATCTGAGTTCAATGTCCAGGACCCACTAGTACATGCAAAAAATAAGTAAATGTAATTTTGGAAATCAAAAAGGACAGAACCTGAATTAGAGAAATGTGTTTTCTGATGGAGAAAACAATTCAGTAAGACAAGTTCAGCTCCAGTGGCTCTCAACAAGAATGGCCATAAGGAAAGATAAAGATCCTGCCATCCTTTTTAAGAAATCTGGTGTTTCCTTTACTCCTTTGAAAGAAGTAACAAAACCATATATGCAGTCTACCAAAAAGTATACTTTTATTTTGGGGTTAATACTTCCCCTGAAGTATTATAGCTGCTTGATTGTACACCTGGGAGCCTCTGATTCCTCTCTGTGCTCCTTAAACACTTTTTCTCCTGGCCAAAGCCACAATCAAATGTTGCCAGTGGAGAAGAGCTATCCTGCTGTGAGCTTCCTCTCTTGTAAATTCAGAGCACATTTCAGAGGGCACATTTCAGGCAGTTTCTAAATAAGGTACCCATTGTACTTTTTCATTAAAAGGGACTATGAGATTTTATTCATATTTAAATATCTGAATAATTATATTTGTTTATATGGTAAAAGCAAATTTGAGGCAAGTGGCTTTTCAGCCAAAAACTGAACAATAAAAATCTTGGTTCAAATAAACCGTAGTTGGATTCAAAGAAGGAACTAATAGCGGAGTATCACATTTCCAGTTTCCTAGGAGGGGAATACAGAAATATTTCCATCATTTTCTAGTTTGTGTTATAGTTTTTGTTGCCTCAAAAATGTGCAGCATGTGAATATTCCCATTTAGTATTCATAAGAGATCTCTCCGGATCAGGTTTCCTCCCACTGAAAGAGCAGAGTGAACATGAGTGAACTTCAACCACACAATGATAACTATTGTATGGGCCATAGTGAAACCTTTTGGATACTGGCAGTTCATACATCCCAAATTATCAAGAGCAACACTTTCTAAGATACTCCCTGACTAACATTGAGAGTGCGCAAAAGAAGACACAAACTTTTCTGCATTGATTATGTAGACAGTCTAATTAAATCAAATAAATAATATGTACACAACATAAGGTGCTGAACTACTGGGATAATGTAGTTGAACTTGTCCCAGACATGGATATAACTAAGGATTTGTTTACACTTGTACAGTAAATCTCTATTATCAAGGACTTTTAACTAAGTATTAAAAATTCATTCTTAGCTGCAACTTGCCATTCATGGTCTCAACTAGGAAGCAATTTTGTTTTACAAATTTCATAAGGAAGGAAGAGGAGAGAAAAATTCTGCCTTGTAATTGACTTTTTCCCCTTTTATGAGAAATTTCAGCCATACTGGAAGAGGAAATTTGTGCCGTGCAATCAGAAAAATAAAAGTTCTTTCATTTCTATGTACATATTTGTAATATGTTTTCTTTCTTTCCTCAGTAGGGGACTCCTTTTATAAGGCGTTTGCTCTCTTGGGAGAGTAGACTTCCCTTGGAGCAGGTGTACTTCAAGGGGTCACACCCTTACAAACAACTGACTTGCATTCACATAACAGCTATCAGTTGTCATAGCTCCTTGGCTAGGCTTCAGAAGTTCTGTCCATCTTCAGATTTTGTCTGGTGTAAGGAGATTGATTGCATGCCTTCTTTGGATATTATGAGAGCTAGTTCTCAATGAGGAGGACCTAGGTTCAGACTGATTCCTCCAAATCTAGTATCAACAACATTTAGTGTCTTTAGTGACAAGATCTTACCATCTTTTCCTGGAAGGCACTAAGGGTACTATAAAATATGTAATGTATATATACACATATACCTTACATGCAAGTATATATGTATAAATATGCAATTTTAAGAAACAATAATATAATTCCCAATGGTTTTTCAAGTATCCTTAGTATGTTTTATCCCACTTTCTGTCCCTCCCCTATGTTGGTCTGCTTACAGTCTTCCCAGGTGAGATTCCCTACTGTATTTTCCCCTTTACTCCTTTATAGCAGCTGAGTCCTACTATTCCCTTCTCTGGTGCCCTGGTCCTTATTCCACCACACACCATTGCACTGAGCTTCTGTTCACTTCCTGGTACTTCCTCTGTCTATAAGTTATATACTCTCATCTAAAGGTTCAGAGGTGGCACCCACAAATAAGTGAAAACATATGGCACTTTTCTTTCTGCTTCTGGGTTTCCTCATTCAGTAAACTATTATCTATTTCCATGTAGTTAACCATAAATTTCATTGTTTTACATCTGAATAGTATTCTATAATGTATATGCACCATACTTTTATCATCTAATCATATTTTAAGGATATTTAGACTGATTCCATTTCCAAGCTATTATGAATAGAGTAGCAGTGAACATTGCTGAGCATGAGTCTGGAGGGTAGGATGCTGAGTCCTTTGGCTTTCTGAAAATTCTCCTTACTTATTTCCAGAATGGCTGTTTCAGTTTGCGATCCACTGCAAGTGCAATGGGGTTCCTAATTTCAGTACAGTATTTGTTGTCAGTTAGCTAGTTGATCTTAGAAATTCTGACTTGGGTAACATGAAATCACAAAATTTGTCAACTGGCATTTCTCTAATTGCTTAGGATTTCTTATTTTTTTTCTAAGTTTTTTTATTTACATTCCAAATCATTTCCCCTTTCCTGTTTCCTCCCACTCCGAAAGTCCCATAAGCCCCCTTCCCTCCCTCTTTTTCCCATTCAACCCCCTCTCCCTTCTCTGTCCTGGCATTCCCCTACATCCAGTCTTTCCAGGACCAGGGGTCTCTCCTTCCATCTTCTTTGAAATCTATTGATATGTGAATTGTGTCTAGGGTATTCCGAGATTCTGGGTTAATATCCCCTTATCAGTGACTGCATACCATGTGTGTTCTTTTGTGATTGGGTTACCTCACTAAGGATGATATTTTCAAGTTCTGACCATTTGACTAGGAATTTCGTGAAGTCATTGTTTTTAATTGCAGAGTAGTATTCCATTGTGTAGATATACCACATCTTCTGAATCCATTCCTCCATTGAGGGACATCTGGGTTCTTTCCAGCTTCTGGCTATTATAAATAAGGCTGCTATGAACATAGTGGAGCATGTGTCCTTATTGCATGCCGGTAAAGCCTGGCATTTCTCTAATTGCTAAGGATTTCAAACTCATTTTTATGATTCTACATTTTAAAAAGTAAAATTTGAAATGAATTCTTCTGAATATCCTATTATTTTTTTTTCTTTTTGCCCAAACCAATGGATGGGCAAAATAGAGCTCCTCTTGGCAGGTTTTCCTTTCATAAACTGCATGTACATACATCATAAATTTAATTAATAAAGATAATGGAAGAACTAATTGAAATGTTGACATATTGCCCTTAAGTGTTATATAATAGCATTCTTTCTTCAATCATCAAACTCTCTGTATTTTGAGGGTAGCATTGGAGAATTCAGAAAAAAATCCCAAGCAATAAAGCCTGCATGCTCCACTCTCCAGCTGGCTCAACACACACTTTTCCTAATTTCAGATATTTGTGATGAATTTCATTGGCCACAGTACCAATTATTGAGTGTTTTGATTGTTAATCATTACAAGTCCCCACTGGATTCTTCTGAATATTTCTAAGAGTTTTTTTTGAACATGCAGATAACAAAAAAAATAAAGAAAAATCTTGTTGAAGGCACATATTTGATGAACCCATATTTTTAAATTATAGTAAAATGCTTTCATACAATTGAAGTTAGTGGTGACAGAAATATTAAAAAATATTTTAAAAGGATGCTATTTTGTATTAACTTTAAGCATAAAATGATTATTTTTTGTTTTCTACTACATTTATAGCAAAATTAATAGCTTAAAATAACACATACATTATATGATATACTTTATGGGTTAGAAGTCTGGATATAACTTGGGAACTTTCATATAAATCTCGCAACATAGCAGTCTCCTTGTGATTACATTTCAATTTGGAAATTAGCCTTAACATGCAAAAGTAACAAATACTCATCTAAAATATTAAACAAAAGCTTCCCAGTTGTTGCCCTCAGTGTATAACAGCAAGTTCAGTGAAAAAGATGGAAATGAAGGATTGTCTGAGCAATCCATTTGTGTTTAATGTTAATGAGAAACTCTTTAACTTGAATATTAGGTATAGATAATTTTTGAAAATGGAACCGTTTATTTAAAAGTTTATTGTTAAGTTTATATAAGTGGATAGAATTTAGAATCACTGAAGAGGGCACAACTATAAGGGGTTATCTACTTTAAATTAATAGTGATTAAGATCAATGCTCAGTATAGGTACCATTCCATGGGCCTGCATCCTGGACCCACGAAAAGGAAGATATAGAACTAACCATGGGCTTGTTGTTTATTTCTTGACTGTGGAGGCAGGGTGGGCTGCTGTCTCTTGCTCTTCCCACCATGGATCTCCTATCTCATGGAACTATATTATCACAAAGAGTAAAAGTTTTCAATGTTTTGTCATAGTAGCAATCTGTATCAGACCTGAAAACTTTGCTTATGAGGACTAACTTGCATGGTACCAGAAGGCACCATGCAAACTTGAAAATAAAAAGAAGTAGCCAATGGTTCTATCCAGTTATGATGCCTATGAATTACAATCAGACAAGCCTGGCAAATAACCCTTAGGCTGCAGGAGTGGCACACATACCTTGGTGATAATTGAGTCCTCTCTTATTTAACTTAAGGCTTTCTCAACAAAAGGGAAATCATGCCTGGGACTGGAAAACTCAGCCAATAATCCTTGACCAGGGAATTCATGGATCTTGGAGGAAAACCTACAACTTCCACCACAATCCCTAACTACATTCTAAATATTTATTCTTACATGCACAGATATGTAAATCTCTTACTTTTTATCCAACAAACTTCACTTTAAAATAGTTAGAGACCATATAAAAACACACAATCAAAATTCAGAGTATAAGAAATTGTGTGTTGCTCAATCACAACTGATAAATCTACAACACAGCTCCTATACCTAAACCTCAGGTATTGCAGAAGTGAGGGTGGTAAGGTTGTAAGAAGCTGAGAAACAGGCTCTCAGAATGGGGTTGAATGAAAAGATGTTATAGGATTAATTCTTCAACAATTAATCATTAATCATTTACTACCCTCATAAAAGGTAACGACGAAAAGAAAAATACCACATAGTATTCTCAAGGTTATAAGGGAAATTAAAGAAATCTAAAATGTAATAATACTTTTGTATAGAGTACAGATCATCTTTTTAAAACCTTTAGTATAGAGTGAATACTCTATAAATAACATTTATTATTATTGAACACATTTATGATTGTACTGCTCTTTGTAACATGTTTGGTGTGTTTTTCCATAGTTTTCACTATAGGTTTGTTTATCTGCTTTTAGGTAGCAGTTGACCAGCAATATGTTAATAAGATTGTAAAAGTTATCTTCACATCATAAGCCCAATTACAAATCCGTGAGTTAAAGAGACTAAAGGCAGCTACAGGCTTTAATGTAGTATGAGCACATCTATTACGAATGTTCAAAGTTCTTATGATGGAATTATTCTATTGGTAATTACTTAAGATGCCATTTTGCTATTTAGTAATGTTTCTTAGGATTTCTCCTTGTTATTTTTAAGATTTTCAAGTTGTATGACATAGATATTGAGTTCATCCTTTGGGCTTTGCCTGGTTTGCATTCTTGGTAGTTGGGAAAAACACATCACATCTCTTGAAGAGAATAATAAACTTTTATTGCCACAAAATTGTAATTTGGCATTCAAAGAAAATTTCTAAGTCAATAAACATTTTTATTTTTAATGCATTTCTTTGATTTATGTGCATACTTGATTTTCTCATGACATTTAAAAGTTCTTTTAAGACATAAATCAAGGCTTATTTATCACAAATGAAAAAGAATAACAAAAGATTAGCAGAAAATATATAAGAGAATCTCAGAGTAGTTATAGTTCTGGAATAGTTAGAGGATATTCAACAACCTTTACTGTAGAAAAACTTATATACACTGTTTAATGGTACAACATGCAAGAGATGTAAGAGTCAAATAAAAATGTTTGAAAGGGAAAATATGAGTTAACCTCTCCCCAAAAAGTATTGTGTAATAGTTAAAATATAATGTCAAGACCCTCAAATTTACAGCAATTTAAATAAATCATCAAACAAAAGAAATAAGCAAGATGAATGTCTCATCAAGAAAAGTATAAAACAATTTATGTAGTCTATATTCAAGAAGATGGATGACCTTTAGCATTGGGTTACCAGTTAGTATACTTGTTCCTAGAAAATACTATTTCTTCCACTCTCAGCATCCCTTGGTTGCATATAATTCTTTGAGGAGGGTTGAGGCACTGAGGGGCTTTTCTTTGTCTGTTTGGCAAGTCTATTGGTGTCATTCTTATACAGTTCATGTTTAGACAATCATGTTGGTGAGACTCATGCATATAGTTTCTGACATTATTAGCAGATACAGTCTCACAAATTTGAAAACAAACATGAGGAACATTATACAGAAAGAGTAGGTTATATTTAGGAATATACATTATATACCTACACACATATATATGCAATAACAATGACAAAATAGTCCATAAATATGCAAGAGAACAAAGAAGAGTAGAATAGAAGGTTTGAAAAGAGGAAAGAGAAGGAAGAAATGATGCAATTATATTATAATCTCAAAAATATTTTTGATCTGTATCATGCACCTGTAAAATCTACAGAAATAATCATTTAGATGTAGTTTCTAAAGATCCTCAATCTGTTGAAAAATGTTATAAATAGAATTTCCATAGATAACCAGGGGCCAGGGGATCAATTAACCTAAAAACTCTTGTCAACACAAGCACACACACACACACACACACACACACACACACACACACAGAGTGAATGATAGTGGGCTTGAGGGCACATGTCTGTAATCTTAAAATTTGGGACGTTTAAGCAAAAGAATTGATTATGACTTAATGGCATATTAAGCAACATAAGGATTTTCAATTTAACCCATACTATATGGTAAAAGTCTATATCTAAACAAATGAAGAAACAAACAAAAAAATGAACACACAAAAGATGGATCCTAACTTCCACAAAGTGAGTAGAGTTTGGTAGTCTGAATGAGAATAAGCCTATAGGCTCAACCCCAGTTTGTAAAACTGTTTTGGGAAGCATTAAGAGATGTAGTGCTGAACATAGTGGAGCATGTGTCCTTATTGCATGCAGGGAAAGCCTCTGGGTATATGCCCAGGAGTGGTATGGCAGGATCCTCCGGGAGTGTCATGCCCAGTTTTCTGAGGAACCGCCACTCTGCTTTCCAGAGTGGTTGTACCAGCTTGCAATCCCACCAGCAGTGGAGGAGTGTTCCTCTTTCTTCATATCCTTGCCAACAACTGAGGCCTCCTGTGTTTTTAATCTTAGCCATTCTGACTGGTGTGAAATGGAATCTCAGGGTTGTTTTGATCTGTATTCCCCTAATGACTAAGGATGATGAACATCTCTTTAGGTGCTTCTCAGCCATTAGATATTCTTTAGGTGAGAACTCTTTGTTTAGCTCTGTACCCCATTTTTTAATAGGGTTACTTGGCTCTCTGGAGTCTAACTTCTCGAGTTCTTTGTATATATTGGATATTAGCCCTCTGTCGGATGTAGAGTTGGTAAAGATCATTTCCCAGTTAGCTGGTTGCCGCTTTGTCCTTTTGACAGTGTCTTTTGCCTTACAGAAACTTTGTAATTTTATGAGGTCCCATTTGTCAATTCTTGATGTTAGAGCATAAGCTATTGGAATTCTGTTCAGGAAATTCTCCCCTGTGCCCATATGTTCAAGGTTCTTCCCTAGTTTCCTTTCTATTAGTTTCAGTGTGTCTGGTTTTATGTGTAGGTCCTATAGCAGCCTTAATTATAATAACCAGAAGCTGGAAAGAACCCAGATGTCCCTCAACGGAGGAATAGATTCAGAAGATGTGGTATATTTACACAATGGAATACTACTCTGCAATTAAAAACAACGACTTCACGAAATTCCTAGGCAAATGGTCAGAACTTGGAAATATCATCCTTAGTGAGGTAATCCAATCACAAAAGAACACACATGGTATGCAGTCACTGATAAGGGGATATTAACCCAGAATCTCTGAATACCGTAGACACAATTTGCATATCAATAGATTTCCAAGAAGATGGAAGGAGAGACCCCTGGTCCTGGAAAGACTGGATGTAGGGGAATGCCAGGACAGAGAAGGGAGAGCAGGTTGAATGGGGGAAAGAGGGAGGGAAGGGGGCTTATGGGACATTCGGGGAGGGAGGAAACGGGAAAAGGGAAATGATTTGGAATATAAACAAAAAAACTTAGAAAATAAAAATAATAATAATAAAGTATTGTAAATGAAGATTATATTCAAGAAAAAAAAAGAGATGCAGTCTTGTTAGAGTAGGACCCTTACTGGGGTTGGGCTTTGAGATTTCAAAGACTCACAACAGACTCTGTCTCTGTCTCTCTGTCTCTCTGTCTCCCATCCCTGCCCCTCTCTGCATCAGTCTGTGCCTCCTGCTTGGCTCAACTAACCTTGACCACAGGGAGCTCACAGGGACTGAGCTATTAGCCAGACAGCATACCTGGGCTGGTCTGAGGCCCCCAACACATATACAGCAGAGGACTGTGTGCCTAATCCTCTGGAGACTTGAGGCCCCAGTGAAGTGGGAGGCTTGGTGGCAGGGTGGGTTGGGGGCGGTGGTGATAAACCCTCTCAAAGGCAAAGGGGAGAAGGAACATGATGAGGAAATGTAGGAGGGGGACTGGAAGGGGCACAATTGCTGAAATGTAAATAAATGAAATAAGTTTTTGAAAAAAAAGAGGAATAAAACTGTACTATTTACAGAGAAATGGATATAACTGGAGGTTTCATATTAAAAAAATATCCAAGTGCAAAAAACAAACTAGGAATTACAGTAAGAGAGAGCCCCCAGTTAGGAAAAGCCTATATCAGGGCATATATATATATATATATATATATATATATATATATATATATACATGTATATAATATTAGCAATCTAAGGTGATATGGAAGGCAAGGCTAGAACTGGATGAAAGAACTCTAGTCTCTCTATCAGCCTGAACTCTGTAGCATGGTGGCATAAACAAAAGAGATGCTGCCTCAAATATGAGATAAAATGTGAGAACTGACTCCAGAAAGTTTTTTTTTTTTGAAATTCACATCCATGGGTATGTGTACATAATACATGCACACACACACATGTATGCTGAAATAATCAAATAATGAATAAATAGACAAATAAATAGAAACATTTTTAGATCTTACTTCATTCACTTCTGCTAAAAAACAAAAGTCTAATCTTGTTTCCATTTGTAACACCTTCTTGGAATCTAACCAATAAAAATGCTCCTTTCAATATGTCCATGCAACTTCAAAATTTTCGAAGTCTTAAGTAGCTTGTTTTTTTTTTTTTTTTTTTTTTACAAAGGAAACATCTGAGTTTGAACTCTACCTGACATATTTGTGAGCTATGTAACAACTTGTAAGTATATAATCTTTCTGCAGTCCTTAGTCCATCAACTAATGAAAGTAATGGTCATGTATTGCATGGCCATTTTCTAGATAAAATTCAGCATCTCTTACAGATGGGTTAAGAACAATAAAAACACTAGCAATTACTATTATTATGATTATATATACACATTTTAATTTATTTTTCTTATTTCTACACATGAACACTGAAAGATACAGAAAGCTTTATGTACTCAAATTTTTACAAAGAAAAAATTTAGGTAGGGAATTGTTTCAAATTCTGAAACTTAGAAAAAATAAATTTGAAATTAGGATATTGGATTGCATAGTGAATGCCCATCGCACCAATTCCTCTACATTACTGATAGTCATTTCACTTTTGCTTAACCTAGATAGCAAAATCTAGACAAATAACTTTTTTCTGGACTGTCTGGCTGAATCAGACATTTTATTGTCATGGTTTATTTTGCTGGGGAAATCCCGTGGTCTTTCTCATTATTTTTGTTCTTCTTTTGCCTTTCTGTGGAATTCAGGTGTACTAAATAGGCAAACACTATAGTTTTCACCCTATTTTAAACTTCTCAGGAATTTTTCCGTCATTAATGATTTTAGTGAGGCTTCTGAACTTCTAAACTCCTAGACTATGGTTAGACTTGTACAATAAGATGTATAGCCGGCTTGGCATTCTAAATAGGGCTATGATTAATGTTGAGAAATGCTTTCTCTGGAAAGGTAATGTCTCCTTGAGTTGACTCAGAACATTCTCAGCAAACAGTGTCTTGAGGAATTTACTGGGATAATATATGTTCTTTCTTGCTTGACATGAGTTTTCTAAATGAGTTTCATTAAAACTTCTGTTATCTTTCATTGGATGTTCCAACAATTGTTTTAATATAAATCAGTGAATATTTGTTGATGGTGTTAGTTGGGTTATAAATACTTACAAGCGTGAATAGTTTATTGATTTAAATAGTATTTCCTTTTTGGATTCTAATTTAATGTAGATATAAATGATGAAGGTGGTATGCTTGTGAGCACTGAAGGAAAAGATTTTATAGACGCTCATTACATTCTTTTTCTTTCTTAGAAACATGTGCCACAGAGACACCTCTTAACAATAAATGGATCTGAGTAAGGATTAACATTAATTGAGAGGTTTTAACAATAAATTGAAAATAATCAAATTATATGCATCTTTTCTTTCTGTACTTTGTGGCTGAGAACATATTGAAAGAATGTTATGAAGACATTGCTTTTCACGTACATTCATTAGTAATTCAAAGATTTAGTAGCTGATGGTGATGGTAGTGTAATTAGCAGGGAAAAATGGAAGAAATGCATGTTGCTATAGCAATATGTTCATCATGAATGATCTACAGCATAAACACCCAGATTAATTTGCAAGATGCCAGGTAGAAAACTGCATGGCTGACTAGGCTACTCAGATGCCATAGTATTTGTTTTTATAAAGTATAAACATTACAGTGGGGCTTGCAAGGTATGTGTGCTTGTCACTGTCAATCACACTGGGGTTGCATTTCAAAAGAGTTTTCAATTCATTTAAAAAATTTAACAGGTGAAGAGAAACATGCTTTTTTTCAGAGGAAAAAAAAAAGAAGCATGTACAAGAACAGATGACATTTTGACACCAAAACAAGTTTAACAATTTTCTTGTTCATGGCCACAGTAAGTGTCTGTGTCATCTTAACTCACATCTAGCAGTGTGGTGCACATTTAAAAACATCAAAAATGGAAGTGATGGTATCAGGAATCCTTTCAAGAAAGCATTTGATGATATTTTAAACCACCATTGTAGAGACTTAAGGAATAAAAGTGCATCCTTACCTCATTAGGCACGGAAATGTGATATGTGGATATATATAGGTGTGTATTCCTGAGCATGTCTGAAAGACACAGTTGCCAAATGGATTCTGGTTGAAGATGGTACTTTGAGGACTGGGGCCAGACACATGGGATGGTCTTAAAGACTCACATTCTTCAGATTGGTTTTGGATGGTTCTATAGTCTTGGCATAAGCATGGAGCATGCTTATGACCTCCCCATTCCATTGTCAAAATAGATTAACTAAGAAACTGGACAAACATTAGACAGGGCTGGAAGCCCAGATAGGTTGAAATAAAAACTCATGCATTTTCTAGTATGTGTAGCTTAGATAAGCTCATCTTCAATTTGTAGCATTCATTTATGATTCCTTGGTGATATAAAGGTTGGATATGAACTGTGTTGATGAGATTCAATGGATAAGATTTTTATCAATTTATTCACACATGTAAACAGTGCAAATTCTGAGATATGATTGGATTTGCTTAATGATCGTTTAAAAGAATTCAGAAAGTATGGAGATGGCATGTTCTAATGGGACATCAATGCATGGTGTCCACAGTCAGTCACCCTATGCTTCTAGATCACCTACGTTAAAGAAAGGCCATTGTTTCTGGGAGGCATGTAAAGTTGTAACCCTTCCCCCCCACACACACCATGCAAAAATCCTAGTTGTGTGCCAATAAGTTTGAGGTCAGAGTCTTCAAGGATACCGAGAACTGTTTTCTCTTTAGTCTAGAGATGGATTTGGTCTCTGGGACTAACTCCCAAACATCTGGCTAAACCATGTATGTTATGAGACTTGGCCAAGGGAACTTTTAAACTTCAAGCCAGGCCTGGCATTCACCAATACCATGAGATTTAGCCTGGAGGCAAGAGGTTGCCAAGCCATGTTTAGAGCCCGCATTGCGTATACTAGAGAGACAGACACTGCATGGATGAAATGAACAATAAACATGTTATCTTCTGGGCTTCTACAAAGGAAAACAATAAACTTGTTTCAGTCTTGGATCCAAGAAAGGATGGGTTCCTTTAGGCTACTGTTCAAATAAAGACTGTTGCAGGAGGCTGGGAGGCAGTCCTTGAAGACACAAGCAACTTTCCTTTCTCGCTCCACCCTGTTGGGAAGCCAAGGCTGGCCACCAGTGAAGCTGGTGCTAATCTAATCAGGATGATTTCCTTTCACTTCTGGTGTGGCTTGACGTCTGGACTGAGAAGGAAGAAAGGGTTTTATGAATGCTACAATTCCAATTGAAATTGTTTATGTGGGTGTCTCTGCCATTGAACCAACACAAGTTTTAACTCAGGAACATTGGTTTATGATAGATTTAGACTTTTTCTAACCTTATTAAAAACACCAAACAACAGTTCTCAATCTGGGATAATTTTGTGCTTCCCCCAGAGACATTTGGCAAAGTGTAGAGACATTTTCAATTGTTATGACTGGATTGGAAGGACATGTGTGCTGCTGGCATCTAGTGGGAAAGATCAAGGGACTGTGCTAATGTCCTATAATGCACAGCACAGCTCTCTACAGCACAACTTTGTCTAGTGTCAACAATATTTAACAAAAAATTCCATCTGGTACACTTATATAATGGATACTTAATACTGGCACAGACTACATGCTAAGGGAAAAAAAAATCCAAAGGCATATCTAAAACCTAAAGTCATAAATAATGTTTTCATTATCACTATCAAGTGGCATATACATACATTTACAAGTTATGTGTGTGTGCATAATTTTAAAATTTAATTCATTTTTTTTCTTTATTCAATTTACACCATGCTCACTGCCCCCACTCTGGTCACCCTCTCCCTCAGCCCTAGACCCCAGTGTCTTATATTCCACTAAGTTGCCTTTGAGTTGGTATTAATATTAACACTACCAGATGGATTTCTAGGTTTGTGAAGAACAGAGTTACACAATGCAGAGGGAGGATAAGAGCGAGTCTCCTTTTCTATAACTCTCTGACATGACTTTGCACATGTCTTTAAAGTCTACAACTGTCATCCTTATTATTGTGTGATCTTCAATAACTTAATATTAGTCTTTTTCTCTGAGTATCAAGAACTCTTCTTACATTAAGCCCGATTTTAAGGGGTCATAGGAATTTCAGCAGAAATGTGTTTGTGTGTGTGTGTGTGGGGGGGAGGTACATGTGTGTGTGTTTAATATGGATGACAGTGAAATCTGGCCACCCAGGAGAGGGTGAGAAAATTTTTGGTATGGAGGAACAAGCAGTGACTTTTTCTGGAAAATTCAGACAAAACTCAATTGAGTTTCTGGCCCACTGTGCACTTTTGGATAAAATAATTTCCAAGACTGCTGTTTTATCATTTGTATGATGAAAAAGTTGAAGGCAGTATGAAGATAGGTGAGCAAAATTAAGAAAGATGGAGAAAATGAAGGAATGTATGAGCTATGACGACACAAGGTAGCAGGAGAGGCAGTGAAGCAAAAGAGTAGGAGTGCCCACTTTCCTGAGTTAAAGAAAGGTTGTGGCAGTCTGTTTCTAAAATTTGTTAAAACTTTCCATATGAACATGCTATGCTCCACTATGTTCATAGCAGCCTTATTTATAATAGCCAGAAGCTGGAAAGAACCCAGATGTCCCTCAACAGAGGAATAGACTCAGAAGATGTGGTATATTTACACAATAGAATACTACTCTGCAATTAAAAACAATGACTTCAGAAATTCCTAGGCAAATGGTCAGAACTTGAAAATATCATCCTTAGTGAGGTAACCCAATCACAAAAGAACACACATGGTATGCAGTCACTGATAAGGGGATATTAACCCAGAATCTCAGAATACCCTAGACACAATTCGCATATCAATAGATTTCCAAGAAGATGGAAGGAGAGACCCCTGGTCCTGGAAAGACTGAATGTAGGGGAATGCCAGGACAGAGAAGGGAGAGGGGGTTGAATGGGGAAAAGAGGGAGGGAAGGGGCTTATGGGACTTTCGGGGAGGGAGGAAACAGGAAAGGGGAAATGATTTGGAATGTAAATAAAAAAAATACTTAGAAAATAAAAAAAAGAAAAAAGAAATACAATGAGCTTTCATAATTACACTAAAAAGAGAAAAAGAAATTCAAAGTGAAAAGTAATTACCACCAAGGGGAAGCAAAGTGAGTGGAGTAGGATTGTTGTAGATATCTTTGCATTATTCTATAAGGAAGCCCATTGTGCTTGACTCCACACAATAATCTGAAAGAGAAGCACAATACTAATAGGATGATAATGAAGATGGACAGCAAGTGTTTTCTGGGTGTGTAACTAATACTTCCATGGATATCATGTTTCCTGAGGTATTGGTATCAGTGCTCATTTATAGATGGTTCATAAAATAAATGTGCTACCCTAGGAGTCAGACAAAAATTTTCTTGGTATAAATTAGACTATGGCCAGCCAAATATCTGCTCAATAGTCAAAAATATTTCCCATCTTATAGTAAAGCATAAAGTTCAATTCTGAGCAAGGCACTGAGAATTTTTCCATATATTCACATCCTTCTCCCCAGCTGAAGTTATTTGCAGTATTATTCTCTTAACTGTCTCTGGGACAACTCGGGCGCCCTCGATTTTTCTTTTCTTTTTTTTTTTTTTTTAGACCAAAGCTCAGTCTTTTATTTACATATCAATTCAATTGTCCTCTTATAGGTTCCATAGGCACCTGTATTCACACACATACTCACACCCAGATACACATAATTAAAAAGTAAACTTTTTGTTTTGTTTTTCAGAGACAGGGTTTGTCTGTATAGCCCTGGCTGTCCTGCAATTCACTCTGTAGACCAGGCTGGCCTCAAACTCAGATACACTTGCCTCTGCCTCCTGAATGCTGGGAATAAAGGCATGTGCAACCACTACCAGGCTTAAACATTACTTTAATAAAGGTAGGGGTGGGGGTTTTAAAACAGGCCTGAAGGTAGGTCTACAGTCCCAGATGCTTGTGGGAGAGAGGCAAAAGTTTAACAATTTAAGATCGACCTGAAATCTTGCCTCTGACTCTCCCCAGTGTGCTCTCAAGTTCTGTAATTGCTGTAAAATACTTTTGTCCATGACTTCCTACCATTTTCCTGGCTAGCTTTGAACTTGTCTTTTTGGAGCCTCCTGAGTGCTGAGATTATAGGCCTGTGACAACACATCCATCTTAAAATTCTTAGGCCTGCCTTGTCTACCATAGTGAGCACAAGACCAGCCAAGTTATATAGCAATCCACTGTCTAAATAAACAAAAAATGAAATTTCATTACACTTCATTTGTTTAGGGGTACATGTGGAAATGAGAGGACAGATGTGAGAGCCATCAATAGTTTTAGCAGCAAATACTTTAACCCACTAGTTGTAAACTTATTTACATTTAGCTTCTTTGATGTCATATCTAAGAAGTCATCAATTCACCCAAGATCACTTTTATATTTTTATATAAATGTTTATATCGTGAAGGGACCAAAGTGAACCTATTTTGAATAGGAGTCAAATAAAGTTTAAGTTTCCAAAACCTTCTGGAGTAACTGACATTCTGCTTGAGAGAGAGAGAGACATTTTTGTGGGTAACTGACATCCTAGACCACATTATGTACATTATGCCTCAGTGTTCACATCAAATCCACATTCGCTTAAAACACATTTTCTGTAACAACTGATTTGATGAGCTCCCTTGACTGTTTCAAATATCTGTAAGAGCCTTACAACCATAATGATGCTCAGCTTTTCCCATCCTACCTATTTTACTACTACCCATGCTCTTTAGATAATTTTTAGACTACTCTACTTGGTCCTTATATTACTGATTTATTTTCTGATTCCCTCAAGAAATCTATATATCTCTTCTGCTTTTGTACTGCCTAGAACTGTACCCAATACATAGTTTACACTCAAATGCATTTGTTCAGTGAGATCATGGAGATGCTGTGTAACTCTTTTTGTTGGGACATTTCTCTGGGCCAAATTTGGATGATTGTATTTAATTTGGTCATATGTAGCTATTAATATAAAAATAAAAATACTTAAATTTTTTTAAAAATTAGATAGTTTTATTGGAGTAAGTCATAGTTTGAATAATAGCCCCCATTCTTGTTTATTTAAACTTAATGAAATGTGAAATAGAACATGTATATTTACCTGATAATATTGTGTATTTAACATTGTCATAGATCACATCATTTAGATTTGATGGTTTCCTTGCAGAATACACCAACTGTAAAATTCATTGACTATTAATGAAATGTCTTACATTTGTATTTATTGATGGGACTCTAGTTATCTTCAGTCAAGTACTATCTGCTATAAATAATTAACCATCTGTTTCTATTTGAGAATTTTAAAATAAAAATATAACTAAAGGAAAATAATGTGGAAGGCATGATAGTTTGAACTTAGATATTACTTCAAATCTTTAAACATTTTGCTATACTGAGGTATTGATTATATATTAGTAGAACAAAAATATCAAGCAAGTATGAACATATACTTTTGTGATGAAAATGAAGCATTTACTGTCTGTGTATTTATATAGAATCATGTGTAACTGCAACTGTGTTTGTTCCATAGCATGTCCTCACAGTTAAGTATTTATAACACTTAATTATGATGAAACCAATAACCAACTGTGCTGTGGATGTTGTAGTAAGCACCTCATGTGCCTGCAAATCTTCATTGGCATAAAAAACAAACAAAATACAACAACAAAACAACAAAAACCAGGATGGTCAAATTTATTCACCAACTTCATAAAAAAGTGTAGCATTTATGAATTCTCTGTCTCTGTCTCTCCCTCCTTCCCTCCCTTCCTCCCTCCTTCTGTGCCTGTGTGTGTGTATGTGTGTGTGTGTGTGTGTGTGTTTGTGAGTGTATGTATAATTGAAATGAAAGTTTTATTTTCCTTGAATGACCTTACATGATTTTAAAGAGGGTGGAGAACATTCTTTAGATACAAAGTATGCACACAACTGAAACTGTGCATTATTCAGAAGTACAATGAGATTTCATCATATTTCTTCTTGAGAAAATTAACACACCACGAAATCCATTTCTCCACTGTAGTTACATGACATTGCTTTTTCAGAATAATTGCACACAACAATTTTCATACAGTAAGGAGAGTAGGGAAATGTCCTTTGGGCATGTACTACGCTATCTAGAGAACAGACTATTAATTTTCCTTAGCATTTTTCTCTGTTGTCTTATCCAGAAACAATCTTAATATCTGTAATTTTTGGTAAGCCAGTTTTAGTGAAGACTTTTGAGTGTTATATTGGGCCTTATGCAACACCAATGTTTAAGTTCTTCTTTGAGAATGTGGAGTCAGATAAGAGAACAAAAGCAGGTTACAAAAGAGCATAGGTATGTTGTCATGGAAACGAAGGGAAAGGGATACATAGAGAAGGTAATGGTCAAGAGAGAAGGGTGTTGTCAAGAAGATCAAATGCCACTAAAGCCCTTGGGTCACATATTTTGTAGACAGCTGTCCCGGCTGCCATTTCATCTTTCTAAGTTTCTGTTCAGGTCATAGAATCATTTGGAAACATGCTAAAATTAAACCTGGGATCAACACCTTAGTAGTTTTGTATATATACAGATGCTTTGCAGGCAAGGTTAAAAAGGTAGATGTAAATCAGAGAGCTCATAAAGACTGGCAAAATGAATATTTCTGTTACTTACAACTAATATGTGTCATATCTATACACTGTACGATTTTTGCTACAAAATTATTTTGGAAAAAACAGTATTGCACTTGATTCAGTTACAAAGTTGTATATGTATGTATATGTATATATGAATTTGAACACAAATGCATATATTTCTATGCAATTTTAGGCAATCAGTAGTTTTTTAAAAATGCAAAACCACTTTAAAGAACCATAAGAAAAAGACAAGTTGTGGGATTTAGTGTCAAAAATGATAAACAACCTTTATTTAGCTTTAAAAAATTGTCACAATTTATCTTGATTTTTATTATCTCGAAATGTATCATTCATAACCGTTTTGATTAATAAGTTCTATAATTAAGTTAATATATACTGCATATTAAGATGATCTTTTCAGTTTAATAAGTATATATACTATATATATATATATATATATACTTATATATATATATATACTATATATATATATATATATATATATATACTATATATATATATATATAGTATATATCTATATATATCTTAGTTCAAATACATTCAACCCTTTGTAACAAAAATATAGCATAATTGAACAGGTGATTGAATGTATAGTAAGGGAAACAGATTGGGTGTTCATAAAGTATAAGGTAAGATAAATCATTTTTTAAAATTCACATTATATCCTTTACATACCCCAGAATATGCATAATTGCTTAAATAATATCATGAATATTAAACTTTATCATGAAGGACACTGATAATGAAAATTTTAATGTTTTGAAAATCATAGTATATTTATATTAATATTCTGAAAAACATAGTATGATAAAAATTCTGAGCCAATATAGCTTACTTTGTAGGTTTTCAGTTCAACAGTATGGTTAACCTGATTCTGAAAATCACAACAGACTTGGTTTTCTTTATAAAGATCATGTGAAGAGCTCTTAGCTGTTAGTTGTTCTAGAAGGTGTGAAAATGGGATGACCCTAAGGCAGCATTGTTACTATGCTGCAGGGAGACATCTGCAGGAACTCCTTCTGATATCAGCCTCCACACTAACTCTGTGTCCTACCAGACCAATCTCCACATTTTTGGCTAGCCTTCTCCACATAGTTAAAATCATCTTCATACCCACTGTTATTTATGCTTATTGTATACTATTTTTTAGAGATTTTAATTTGATGAGGGAACCTGTCATGTTTACTGTCACATCCAGGGTCTAGTGCTGTACCTGACATATAGTAAAATTCAATAAATCTTTTGTTTAATAAACAAATCAATCATTCTACACTTTCTTCAAAACTAATCGACATAATTATAGCAACACTTTATTTTCTGAATTACCTTTAACTGTAGAATATAAGATGATTTAGAACATTGAAATTGAATGTAGAATTCCAAATGGTAAATGCTGAAAATGTAATGCAAAAACATATGGATCTAACACTTTATATTTATGAATATATATTATATATGTTTATAAATATATATGTCTATATACACTCATATGTATTAAACATTTATGACTGAAACACAATAAGGAGGCCATGAATTGAAAAAGAAAGACAAAAAAGTATATGGGATTTGGAGGAAGGAAGGGGACAGAGAAATATTGTAATTATATTTTCGGCAAAATTAAAAATAGATGAATAAAAAGAATAATGGGGAAAACAAGTTTTAGCTGATAATCTGTGTCATAAAATTTCCAAAAAAGGGCAATAGCACAAATTTACAAAACTTTCTTAGTCTCAAGTAAGCCTAGCTGTTACTAAATATTGTTGTTTTAAAGTAATAGGGAGGTAATAAGGCAGATTACTCTTCAATTTGGAGCTACAGATACAAAATTCATTGTTGACCACATGCTTACAAAGCAATTTGTTTAAACAATGACTTCTGAGCTGAGGGAAGAGATTTGATGCAGACTTCCCTTTAGGGCTGAGTGCTTTTTTCTCTATCTCTCTGGGAGGTTAGCAGCTCATTTCCCAGTGTCTTTCTGGCATTTTCTGCATTCATTCATTAGCACTTCCAGTACTGTGTGGTAATGAATCAGTGGTAGTTAGAGCTCACTTCCGGATTATGGGTCAATAAGATCCATGTCTAAATGAAAACATTTTTCCAAGCTTAGCCAACGGCCTCATACATAGTGAACTTTTAATATTTACAGGCTATGAGAATAAAACCCTTGGTTAGTCTCCATGGCTGCCTTGCAGAGCCTTCTTTCTGCACACATTCTCCCTCACATGTTCTTTTAGAAAGGGGTGGTACCAAATATCTAGCTTCTTGGTCCTCACAGAATTTACAGCTCCATGTGTAAACATTATTTATCTTCCCCAAATTCAGATTCACTTTAAGGGTTATAATTTTCTTCCTTCCTTCCTTCCTTCCTTCCTTCCTTCCTTCCTTCCTTCCTTCCTTCCTTCCTTCCTCTTCCCTCCCTCCCTCCCTCCTTTCTCCTCCTCCTCCTCCTCCTCCTTCCTCTCTCTCTCTCTCTCTCTCTCTCTCTCTCTTTTCTTGAAACACTTTTCTTACCTCAAACTGAAGCAAAGCCAAAAAGCAATAGGAAGCCTACCATCTCCTTGTCTGTATTTATTCTGTCAGAAATAGCACTGAACTTTTGTTATATGAGGTTTTCACATGATTTGAGGGGGAAAATGTTTTAACCTGCTGCTTGGTTTAAACAGTAATGGCAAAAACTAAAAATAATACAAGATTCCAAATGTGTATATGGAAATTAAAACACAATTTTGGGCAATTGCTGTAAAAACTTCCAGTCTCTTTATACACCTTTAAACTTAGCCCAGTCAGTCCTGCCCACAAACGCGACGGTTAACTGATAGGTCTACTCTGTCAAAGGCCTCTTCCAGGGGCCACATCTTGAAGGGTTTGGGGGAAGGGAAATGTGTGGTTCTCTTTAAATTTCATCCAGAACTTCTCTCCTCATCTGACCCTGGAAATTGCTGCAATTTTGGCTTCCTGTGGCATGCAGTTAAAAAAGAAAAAACTAAATAAGAAATGGTTGAAATACACTTTACCTACGAAGGGAGGTCATAAACTCACTGTGCTTCGGCTGGCTACATATCAAAAACAGCCCAATTCAGTCATTACCAGGCATCAACTGTTCAGACTCCTTGAAAATTATTCAACAACCAGGGCTACTGTCGTAAATGTACATACATAAAAACATGCATGTACAAATTATAAATGATGTATATGCAGTTCTTATAAAAATAAGAGAAGACAACTACATTTATCATAAGACATTATTTAGGAAATGTCTTCTCTTGAGACGACCTGACTAAGATTGGAGAAAGGCAGTGTGGCGAGGAAGACCCTGGCAGGGGAAGCAGTGTGAGTAGGTTGCCATAAAAAGAAAGGTCACCGTGAATCAGCCAGCTAAGTAGCCTGAACTAAGAATATCCCAGGACTGCCTGTTGGACTAAGATGGCTTTGATGAAAAATGACAAAAGAGATTGACAGGGGCATGTGAACCCTTGCAGCTGTCCCATCTCAGGCATTCTTCCCCAGGGTGGCTACTCCTTGGATTTTACCAACAGCAGCCATTTAAAGAAGTGGACACCGTGTCAAAATCACCTTAGAATGCAATTTGCAATAGAGGATCCCTTTGATCAGCATGTGTAGATCCTAACCACCTCACTGTTTGCACTGACCTCTTATGATGGTTGTTAATTTCCCCTGTTATCTTCTATTGTTCTAGTTCATTATTTAACTTAATCTAAGAACAGTTTCCAAAGTTCAAGGTCTTTAAATATTTCACCACTTAAAACCCTGTATTAATGTAAAACAGTGTAGTATAATTTGAAAACCCTTGATGTAAACATGTATTTTTTAATTTAATTGACAAAATATTTTTACCTATTATTTATAACAAGTTGTTCAGAAATTTGATATACAAATTTAGTAATTGCTAAATGAAGCTGATTATGATACACATTATTAATAAAGTGAAGTGAGGTGTCTCCTGGATGATATTGGGGTAGTGTTAGGCAGTCTATAGTCTTGAAGGAGCATCATCTTGCCATGTGGAGTAACTGCATTAAAACTATGTATAATTAAAAGTGTGACGGTGCATGAGATTAATACCAGCACTGAGTTTGAGGCTAGCATTGTCTACCTAAGGAGTTCAGAACAACCAGAGATATATAATCAAGAGACCATTCCTCAAACAAACAAAATACCCCCAATTATTTATAATTAACAATTACATCTATACATATTAGTGTATTTTAATGTAAGCTGATAACTAATATCTTTTCCTGAGATGCTTTCACACAGCCTACTGTCCTTTGTTCCTCCCTGTTGTTCTTCCTCTGTATTAACCTCCAGTCCCTATTTCCAAGGAATACCTCACACGTTTCCCTTCCCCTCTCAGAGCATCTGTCTTGCTATCCCCATGGGTGGAGTATGTTTTCTTTGTATAATATCAGATGCCTCTGTAATTTAAATGTAAAATTGATAAGCCAATCCCTCCAACATTACTCTTTTGGACAGTGTTGCTATACCTATCTGGAGACTTCCAAGCTTCCAAATGAAGGTTAAAATGTTTTGCTCTATTTCTCTGAAGAATGCTGTGACATTTTAATTGTAATTGAATTCATTTTATTCTTTTCATAGGTGAAATATGAAATTCACAATATTAAGTCTTCTAACATATGAGTGTAAGAGACCTTTCCATCTTCCAGTGACCTTTTTAACTTCTTTCTTCAAAAATTAATATTTTTCATTGTAGAGGTATTTCGTCTCCTTGTTTAGGCTTATTGCTGGGTATTTCCATGATGCTCTTTTTAGAAGGCTCGCTATTAGCTTATAAAAAGGCTACTAAATTTTGTACTTTGTATTCTGCCACTTTGCTAAAAATGTTAATCTTTTCTAGAAGCTTTTTTGGGGGGAGTGGAATCTTTGAAATTTCTTCTTGTAATGCCCTACTTCAATCAGGAACCACTTTTTTTTTTCTAATTTGTGTCCGTTTGATTTCTTTTCTTACCTGATTGCTCTTACTAGATCTTCATGCAAACTAATTAGACTGAGTAGTGTGAGTGTGTGTGTGTGTGTGTGTGTGTGTGTGTATGCTTGTATATGTAAAAGTTTATAAAACAAGGGTGTTAATTTGAAAGGAGTATTCTGGATGACCTGTGGGAGAGGTTGGAGGGTACAGTATACCCCTGTATGGAATCTTCAAATTAGAAAATATACATTATCTCATGTGCCATTCATTCTGGTGGTGAAAATAGTTAAAATTTATTTTTAACAAACTTCTAGAATATCATTTCATACCATACCACATCACATCATATCATATCATATCAGATCAGATCAGATCATATTATATCATATATCTTACACTTTGAATGTTTTCATCAACTCAGATTCACATGTTTGAAGTTTGATTGTCAAAGCAATAACATCAGGAATGCATAATGAGAGATATTTAGGTCAGTTCTGTGCTACCATGATAAGATGAATGCTGCTATAAAGAATGTCTAGGAATACTTTCACATTATTCTGTTCTCCTATATGAGTAATAGTGTCTTCTCCACACACTCGGAGATGCAGGAGCTTAGGAGCTTAGGACCTTATCTCCAAAAAATATCTATTAGCACCTTGACCTTGGATCTTGCAGTATCTAGACACATCAAAATAAATTTCAATTGTCTGTGAATTTTCCAGTCTCTGGTACTCCCCTACAGCAGCACAGGACAGAATAATGTGTCCTGCAATACACTTACTTGCAGTTGTTACCCTTGTACCAGCAATCTCAAACTTATTTCTCCTAAATTCAATTTGGTATTCTGTAATTACCATCTTTTTAACCCTCTTCTCCACAGTTCTGGCATCATAGTCCTATTTGATAGCTGTAAGACACAGTCTGCTCAGTTTGTATAATTTTTTGCATGAATGTTTCTGCGATGAGCATTTGGTATTAGATAACCAATTGTAATGCTCTTCCTTACAATTTCCTCTTGAATCAATGGCCTCTTTTTCTTTGATGTGTTTGTCATGCATACACCTAGTGTGTATGTGTATGTATACAAGAATATGAATGCAATGTACTGAATCCATTTTTTGTTGAACTAACCGTTGACCACCAATTACAGGACTCATCTCTGGGAGAGGTTAAATTTCCCTCTCAGCAGTATTTAGGTACTTTTAGTTATTTGTCTTGGGATGGGATTCAGTGAGACTTTCCACATTCTAAGTTAGCACATTAACATCAATACTGTAGTTGTTCATCTCTTTTATAGGCAACCATTTCTAGGAGACACAGTCTCACAGAAGACTTCCTGATCATCATCTTTTCTGTGATTTTCCTTGAACTTTAGGTGCAGAAGTTTATGTCTATTGCTTTTGCATGGTGTCCATTTACAGTTTTCTGTAATATTTCCCATTTGCTGTACAGAAAAACTACTTTGATGAGGGCTGAGCTACACTTACTTATGAGTATAACAATAATTTTTATTCATTCTTTGTTTTCTATCTGTACCATATGGTTTTGATTACTATAGAGCTGCAATTTATTTGAGGTTACTGCATCCTCCCTCATGAAAGTGAGTAAAATTGTACATCATAAAACCATGGATGAAAGAATGATTTCTAGAAAATGCTTCATTATTTTAAAAGACTGTATCTAAAGTATATATCATATATAATTTTATTGTAAATCTTTTTATAAATTTGGGGAATATTTTAAAAAGGCAAGTTCAACTTTTGAAATCCATTGGGGACTCAAGCCCTTTACCATATATATATATATATATGGGTAAACATCTGAGAACATGCATTTGTACTTAGCACATAGAGTGCCTTTTCCTTTACTTTATCCTATCAAGAACAACTGGTATTCATATACCAGATATACTCAATTTCATGTATGAATTAAGCAACCAATATGTGTAATATTATACCATTTAGTGTGCAAGATGACTGGCAGAATCAGTCTCAATCAATACTGAACTGAAGGATAATTCTGGTCCTGTACATACTCATACACATGATAAATGTGTATACCTGATGTTCAGGTAGAGATTGACTAGTTACTGTAAAATGAAAAAAATCCCGACTGCTATCTATAGATTTATAGTTGCTGTTAAAATATCTAATGTGTAAATAACATGAAGACTAAACAGTTGCATAAAGCAAATATTTTAAGTACAAAACAATAAAATGCCTTTTTCTTATTCAGTTTTGCCATAGTTGTTTTGACATGTGTTAGTAAATCTCTTAGGAACATGTTAGAACATGAATCAAGTTAGATCAAGGTACTCTGGACTAACAAGTACCTCCATGCTGATGATGTTCAACTGACCATTTTGTAACAGTGAAAGTGTTTAGTAGTATTGAGATCAAGCTTTGTTAAGCTTATCTGTATAATCACAGACATTTCTCTTGTCATAATGTAGTTAAAATGGTTTTTGTAGAAACTGGATAATTTTTACAATCATGATGACATTGGTAGGTTTGCCTGACTTTTATTCTGAGGCAGTACCTTTTTTAATTTAAATTTGATTTGTTATATTTGGTTTAAATACCAGTATACTGTTTATTACCCAACAAGTGACTTTTTTCCTGCTACTTAGAATTAAATAAACCAAGATTCAACACATGTCTTAAAACCACAATAGTTTATTTATGCAAAGAAAGACAGCCTATCAAACTTTCCACAGGAATGTTAAAAATTCACTGGGACTCTAAGCCTTTACTTTTTTTCCATTCATATAATTTTGGTTTTGGCCTAACACTTAGTACAATATTCACTTCAAAGGAATATCCCTTGCATTTAAGTAAACAATCATTGTTTTACACAGACATTTAATTTTTTCCCTCTGCCCTTTGCCTATTTTCTTCCACTCCAGTACTTGCTAGTATTACTTCCCAAACACATCTATTGTTTGGTTTCATACTTTGATACGAATGATTTATGAAAGACCAAATTGTTACATTTGCTTCATTTACAGTGACTCTTGACATATACAGTTTCTTAACATTTTGAAATGATACTTTTATTACAGAGGATGAGAGTGAAAGAAGTAACTACAATTAGAATGTAATATGTTTGGCTTCAGGAATCTAAAATCAGTTTGAACATGATGTAAGGCAACGAAATTTCTTCTTGGGGCTCAAATTCCGTGGTTCTGGATAAGTCAAAACATATGCTGTTAGAGAGGTCTTAGTTTCATTCAACATGGGTCTCATAAAGTAACTTAAAATCTCACTTCCAAGGAAACTCCTTAGCAATAATCAAGTGAGAGTCAAAAATCAATATTTGCACATTACAAATCCTGGCACTTGCTTTTTTGTCTCAAGAACAAACAAACTGTGGGTCTGACTGTGATTGACAGCCAGAGCAGTCTAAAATACATAATGTTCAGCCATGTCAGACCCATTCAGGTATGGAAATTTATTTTTGTTCTATTTACCATAAAAATCCTAAAGAATTGCATTCTTATCAAGAAGTGTGGCTCACAGAAGTCTTAATATGAATGTTATACTTTTTAGGAAAAACACATTTGGATTTGGCAATAAACTAAAAATTCTTTCATGATGAAAGCAATTACTTTTGTTGTTTAAAAATATTGGAGTAAGCAGTATCTGGATAAGTAGATAACTCCTTTGAACCTTAGACTCATCACAGACCTTCCAATTTTTCCTCATAGGTAATCACCTAAGTCTCTGGCATAAATAATGTTGTTCCCAATCTTACTTCATATTATCTATCCAAAGGTCTTTGAAAATAGTCTTGGGTGCATTAAAATATGAATTTATAAATATGTATCACACTCTAAAATAAAAATATATAATACATATATGAATCTCTTAAAATATATGAGATTTTATTGTTTTTATTCATGTATTCTTTTTTTTAATTTACATTCCAAATCATTTCCCCTTTCCCGTTTCCTCCCTCCCCGAAAGTCCCATAAGCCCCCTTCCCTCCCTCTTTTCTCCACTCAACCCCCTCTCGTTACTCTGTCCTGGCGTTCCCCTACATCCAGTCTTTCCAGGACCAGGGGCCTCTCCTTCCATCTTCTTAGAAATCTATTGATATGCGGATTGTGTCTAGGGTATTCCGAGATTCTGGATCAATATCCCCTTATCAGTGACTGCATACCATGTGTGTTCTTTTGTGATTGGGTTACCTCACTAAGGATGATATTTTCAAGATCTGACCATTTGCCTAGGAATTTCGTGAATTCATTGTTTTTAATTGCAGAGTAGTATTCCATTGTGTAGATATACCACATCTTCTGAATCCATTCCTCCGTTGAGGGACATCTGGGTTCTTTCCAGCTTCTGGCTATTATAAATAAGGCTGCTATGAACATAGTGGAGCATGTGTCCTTATTGCATGCAGGTAAAGCCTCTGGGTATATGCCCAGGAGTGGTATAGCCGGATCCTCCGGGAGTGTCATGCCAGTTTTCTGAGGAACCGCCAGACTGCTTTCCAGAGTGGTTGTACCAGCTTGCAATTCCACCAGCAGTGGAGGAGTGTTCCTCTTTCTCCACATCCTCGCCAACAACTGCTGTCTCCTGTGTTTTTGATCTTAGCCATCCTGACTGGTGTGAGATGGAATCTCAGGGTTGTTTTGATTTGCATTTCCCTAATGACTAAGGATGATGAACATCTCTTTAGAACTCCACCAGAGAACTCCTACAGCTGATAAACGACTTCAGCAAAGTGGCCGGATATAAAATCAACTCAAGCAAGTCAGAAGCCTTCCTATACTCAAAGGATAAGCAGGCTGAGAAAGAAGTAAGAGAAATAATACCCTTCACGATAGCCACAAACCATATTAAGTATCTTGGCGTGACTCTAACCAAACAAGTGAAAGATCTGTATGACAAGAACTTCAAGTCTCTGAAGAAAGAAATTGAAGAAGACCTCAGAAGATGGAAAAATCTGCCATGCTCATGGATTGGCAGGATTAATATAGTAAAAATGAGCATCTTACCAAAAGTAATACACAGATTCAATGCAATCCCCATCAAAATCCCAACTCAATTCTTCATAGAGTTAGAAAGAGCAATTCAAAAATTCATCTGGAATAACAGAAAACCCAGAATAGCTAAAACTATTCTCAAGAGTAAAAGAACCTCTGGGGGAATCAGTATCCCGGACCTCAAGCTGTACTACAGAGCAATAGTGTTAAAAACTGCATGGTATTGGTACAGTAACAGACATGTAGATCAATGGAACAGAATTGAAGACCCAGAAATGAATCCACACTCCTATGGTCACTTGATCTTTGACAAAGGAGCTAAAACCATCCAGTGGAAAAAAGATAGCCTTTTCAACAAATGGTGCTGGCTCAGCTGGAGGTCAACATGCAGAAGAATGCAAATTGACCCATCCTTATCTCCTTGCACTAAGCTCAATTCTAAGTGGATCAAAGATCTCCACATGAAACCAGACACACTGAAACTAATAGAAGGGAAACTAGGGAAGAACCTTGAACATATGGGCACAGGGGAGAATTTCCTGAACAGAACTCCAATAGCTTATGCTCTAAGATCAAGAATAGACAAATGGGACCTCATTAAATTACAAAGTTTTTGCAAGGCAAAAAACACTGTCAAAAAGACAAAGCGGCAACCAACTAACTGGGAAATGATCTTTACCAACCTTACATCAGACAGAGGGCTAATATCCAATATATACAAAGAACTCAAGAAGTTAAACTCCAGAGAGGCAAGTAACCCTATTAAAAAATGGGGTACAAAGCTAAACAAAGAGTTCTCACCTGAAGAATATCTAATGGCTGAGAAGCACCTAAAGAGATGTTCATCATCCTTAGTCATTAGGGAAATGCAAATCAAAACAACCCTGAGATTCCATCTCACACCAGTCAGGATGGCTAAGATCAAAAACACAGGAGACAGCAGTTGTTGGCGAGGATGTGGAGAAAGAGGAACACTCCTCCACTGCTGGTGGAATTGCAGGCTGGTACAACCACTCTGGAAAGCAGTCTGGCGGTTCCTCAGAAAACTGGGCATGACACTCCCGGAGGATCCGGCTATACCACTCCTGGGCATATACCCAGAGGCTTTACCTGCATGCAATAAGGACACATGCTCCACTATGTTCATAGCAGCCTTATTTATAATAGCCAGAAGCTGGAAAGATCCCAGATGTCCCTCAACGGAGGAATGGATTCAGAAGATGTGGTATATCTACACAATGGAATACTACTCTGCAATTAAAAACAATGAATTCACAAAATTCCTAGGCAAATGGTCAGAACTTGAAAATATCATCCTTAGTGAGTTAACCCAATCACAAAAGAACACACATGGTATGCAGTCACTGATAAGGGGATATTGACCCAGAATCTCGGAATACCCTAGACACAATCCGCATATCAATAGATTTCTAAGAAGATGGAAGGAGAGACCCCTGGTCCTGGAAATACTGGATGTAGGGGAACGCCAGGACAGAGTAACGAGAGGGGGTTGAATGGAGAAAAGAGGGAGGGAAGGGGGCTTTTGGGACTTTCGGGGAGGGAGGAAACGGGAAAGGGGAAGTGATTTGGAATGTTAATTAAAAAAATAAAGTAAAATAAATAATAAAAATAAAAATAAAATAAAATAAAATAAAATAAAATTGAATAAAATGAGAGAATATACAAAAAAAAAGTTTTGAGATGTGTGGGTGTACCCACCCTCCACTGGGGACCATGCCCATCTACTGGAGGTGGTTTCTACAGGTTCTCTCTCCCTTTTGTTGGGTAATTCTGCTAAAGTCATTGCCATTAGCTTCGGGGAGCCTCTTGCTTCCCTGGAGTCTGGGACTTTCTAGTGGCTACCCCCTGTTACCCTTCCCCCACTGCTACATGTTTCTATTCAATTTCTTGACCCTCTGTACTTCTCTCCTGTCCCTTGCAATACATGTCCCTGTCCCCCTTTTTCCCTCCCTCTCCTCTCTTCCTCCAAAGTCCCTCTCTCCCTCTACTTCCTATGATTATTTTGTTCCAAATTCCATGTAGGATTGAAGCATCTACACTTTGGTCTTCCTTCTTCTTAAAGGGCATATGGTTTGTGGATTGTATCATGGGTATTATGAGCTTTGGGGCTAAAATCCACTTATCAGTGAGTACATAGCATGTGTGTTCTTTTGTGTCTGCATTACCTCACTCAGGATGATATTTTCTGGTTCCATTCATTTGCTGACAAATTTCCCAAAATCTTTTTTTTTAAAAGCTGACTAGTACTCCATTGAGTATATGTACCACATTTTCTGTATCCATTCCTCTGTTAGGGACATCTGGGTTGTTTCCAGCTTCTGGATATTATGAATAAGTCTATTAAAAACATGTGGAACATGTGTCCTTGTTATATGTTGGAGCATCTTTTGGGTTTATACACAGGAGTGGTATAGCTGAGTCTTAGGTAGAACTATTTTCCAATTTTCTGAGGAATCACAAAATTGATTTCCAAAGTAGTTTTATCAGGTTGCAGTCCCACCAGCAATGGAGGAGTGTTTCTCTTTCTCCACA
The DNA here is from genome assembly GCA_036184795.1 of Tokudaia tokunoshimensis. Lineage (NCBI taxonomy): Eukaryota > Metazoa > Chordata > Mammalia > Rodentia > Muridae > Tokudaia > Tokudaia tokunoshimensis. The sequence goes on along the minus strand of BTHU01000009.1, from coordinate 10,685,096 downwards.
TCCATGCCAACATCTGCTGTCAACTGAGTTTTTGATCTTAGCTATTCTGATTGGTGTGAGGTAGAATCTTAGGGTAGTTATGATTTGCATTTCCCTGATGACTAAGGATGTTGAATATTTCCTTAAGTGCTTCTCAGCCTTCTGAGATTTCTCTGTTAAAAATTCTTTGTTTAGCTCTGGACCCCATTTTTAATAGTGTTAGTTGGTTATCTGGAGTCTTCTTAAGTTCATTCTATATTTTGGATATTAGCCCTCTGTCAGAAGTAGGGTTGGTAAAGAACTTTTCCCAATATGTAGGTTGCCGTTTTGCTTTATGTACTTTCAAAAGTCATTCTTGTTTTTATATAAGCAACAGTTTCCAGCATCTGTTTATAGTTCTAATTGTCTCATGATTTAACATCTCATTTTGGGGTTTGTTATTTATTTTCCTAGTGATAAACACTTTAGCTCCATTATTTTGTGGATGACAGCTCTTAGAGAGGCATGAGAGTAAAATGCATGTTGGACATGCATATGATTAAAATTATATTTACTAGATGAATTTCTGTCACATGTTATAAAGATAATTCATGGATTTATTGTATTTACTTCCTCTTCACCTGCACAGTTGTTGCTAAACAGTGAAGGATTTCTGTTCTATAATATACTTAGAGGTTCCAACCTCAGTTACCATTGAGATATCAGAGACTCTATTTTTTACGATGCTGTATTTTTACTTTCTTTTGACTGGAGACTCTTACTAGTCTTCCAATGACATTGAAAGACAATGAGATTGGCTTTCTTTTATAAAGTTCTTTATCAGATATTCTCTAGTTTACCTCACATTTCATAACTTCCCAAGTGTATGTGAGATAGGGTAGACTAGAATAGATGGTCAGCAAATGTGTGTTAACAAATTAACATAGCTGTGTCATGCATAGGTGCAAAATGTGTGCCCTTGCCTTTCACCTGTAACTAGTACAATAGTGTGACATTAGACATATGTTTTACTTTGTTTTAGATGTGTTTAATATGCACACTGCACTGTGTTTTCCTTCCAATTAGAAAGGTAAAGGCAAACTTCCAGGAGTTTGTTTTATTACAAACTTGGAGAATGTGTAAATGCTTATGACTTTATTTTTTCCATAGATTTATAAGTCACAGTTTTGCTTTCAAAAGTAGCTTTATTGGCACCACTACAAACTACTTAAACAAGAGAATAGTGCTTTGAAGTAAAAAAATATCTGGTTTTGTTCATATAATACACAGTGAAGCGTTATGTATAGTTTTGTTCATTTTTGCCTACTACTGTCTATGTAATAGATACTAGTATTGTCTCTGTGATTAGATGTTTTTCAGGCATTTGTCTTCAATTAGGTTTCCATATGTTTAAGGCAATGAGTTACAAACACAGAATTTTGGCATTCACATGCATTTTATTCTACTACAAACTTCTATAGCATCTGTAATTATTTAATGATCAAAACAGTACTTGATCTTGTCAATATTGTTATTTCCAAACTAACATATGAAAGTAGAGATGTCCTTATTTTTAACCACCTTTTCTCATATTAATTATCACATGAAATTGAAAAACAGAGTGAAAAAAGTTATCACTCTTAAGTAATTACTGCTTGGAATCCTAACCTGAGAAGACTTGAACTAAGTGAAGAACATTACCATTATAAACACAAAAATTTAAATTAAAGTCACAATTTAGGAGAATTCTGCAGATCAAGTTACCTTGAGTTAATAAAAGTTATATTTTCTACATTTATCACAAGAAAATTTAACTGAAAGAGCTCTATGTACCTAGTTTGTTTAACTACTGGATTATGCAAGAGTCTGAAGATTCTGTGATGTTATTTCAAGGCTCATAAATAAAAATAATATCATGTTTCAACACATGGATTCACAGATCTTTCTATAATAACAGCATTATAACTAACATGTCTTATGTAAGTAACTGCACTTCATTTGATTTTGTTGTTTATTTTTGAGACTATAATTTGATTACAACCTTTCTCTTTCCTTTCCTTTCTTCAAATCATTCCACAGAGCTCTCTACTCTTCTTCAAATTCATGACCTCCATTTTCTCTAATTGTTGCTGCATTTCATTAACAATTTCACAAAATTTATAAAACCTTCAATATAATACTTTACTTCCTCTATGACTGATTAATGTATCTAATTATGAAAATTCAAAGTTAAGAACAGCAACCATCCTATGTGTTTGTGTACCGGAATTACTATGTCAAGCAGAAGCCATGAAGTTGGCATGAGTAGTAAGTAAAATTCCCCTGGGAGAGTAAATGAAATGCTCTATGTAAGGCCCAGATGAAGAAGTTAAACTTTTAACTCAGAAAAATGACAAGACTTTTGAGGAAAAAAAAAACCCAGTTGGTTAAAATAAATCAATCAAAAGATCAAGCGTACAAATGAGGAAGAGAATCCAGAAATAGGAAAAGATCATAGGCTAAGTAAGCTACTAGACTGAAGACACATATTCAAAAAGTTCAAATGGGGCAGAAGATTAAGCAACATAAGAAGAACTGAAGAGAAAATCTGCATATAATAAATGTCAAAGCAAGCGAAAGTTTCAGGAACGCCAAAAGACCAAATGATACAGAAAGGACAATGAACAAGATACAGTAGAGATAATTTTAGAATGTTGATAACTGCACAATAAGAAAGGATGATAGATTATAGTGGATTACAGAAGAAATTTACGGTATCAGTTAAGAAGAAATTAAACAGCTTAAAAGCCTATAAAAATCTGTTAATTTTGAAGTAAATTTTCTGTTGAGTCTGATTTTGAATTTCTTAATATCTGAATAGCCACTCAGTGACATAAGGAAGACACTCCAGAGCTCTCTTTCAAACTCCCATCATGCCTTGCTTTGTGATGACAAACTCTAGGGCTATGGTCCTCCTTCCTCCCTTAAGATGATTTCAGAAATTTTCTCAGTCTTCGCTAGAAACAAGTCCATTTTTTTAGAGGTGAGGATTGAACTAATACCTTGTATTCCTGTGCATTTCATGTAATGCCATTTTTTCTATTTTCAGGACTGTAGAAAGGAGACTGAATTATTTTAGGGCTTTTTTTTCTTGGACATTGGCAACCAAAATATACTGTAATTGTTTGTTCCTTTCTTGTACATCAAGCTATTTCTTTACACCAATTTTCTATCAATTGCAATCATTACTATGCATTGTCCTTCATCATTAAGCTTTAGGTCCGCTTGGTTCTTTATAATTACTACCACAATTATTTAATGATAACATTTACTAAGAATCGTTTCTTTATACAGGCTGTACTTCATGTAGTTCAGTAGATCAAAGGAAAGTTATTTAAATTCTTCTGTCAGACTTTTAGTTTGTATTTTTGTCTCTTAGGGGTTTCTCTGTTTTGGACTTGGATAGAGTTGTAGGCTTTGAGCCAGCTGGAAGCTGGACTGATTTCTATGAGTGGAGCCACAGCACTCAGAAGTTAGTATAGAATTACAGTGGTTTTCTGTTTTCTATTAAACATTTAAGAAACACTCAAATGTGATTAGCATTTTGAAACATAAGTCTCTATAACATTGGTAGCCCCTGAAGTAGCAACAGCAAAATAGGACGCACAATGAATGCCCATGTTTTGAGACACGCAGAACTATATAAAATTTGGTCAGGAAAGATAGATGGTCATGAACCCAAAAATATATCAGGAAAAGTAAAAATGGAATTGATGAACTTTCTTTTTTTTTTTTTAAGAGGACACAGTGTAGGATAAATTAAGTAGGAGGTGGATTTGGGAGGATTTGGGATTGGTGAATATTATCAAAGCACATTATGAGATTCTCAACAGCCAATAAGAAGAGGTAATTGTTTTGATTCCCTGTTTAAAAGTACGTATGCCACATAATAAGGTCAGACCACTACAGTGACCAAGTCTTGAAACTACAATGATAATTATTTTCTCATAAATTAGTTGTTAGGACTCAATGTATTGTCTTAACTGTAACTGATCTAATGAATCAGAAAATTCTTGAATAAGATACGATGGCAAGGCAACATTTGAAACCCTCCAACCCTTTCAGTTTTCTCTTTTAGACTATCTCTATTCCTTTGTGTCACTTGCCTACCCAAGGAAGTACTTTCTACCAGAGACTCTCAGTGGCCACATTGGGTTGGGATGCAACCAGATGATTTTTTTTATTCTTGCTGTCTTCCACGATGATCTTGCCAGACATATTTTTAAACCTGTAGAAGCTTACTTACAGAAACTTTACCTTCTACCCCACTTACATTCCCAAGGACTCTGACATTCCATATAGACCCTAATACCCCTCGAATTTTACTGAAGCTCTACTAAAACTTCCCTTCTAGCATATCTCCATTTCTTTTTATCTTCTCCTGACCTAAAGAAGTATATTCTCTATCAGGCACTTACTGTCACTATATTTGCATAGCATCTAGAAAGGGCAATAGCAAACAAAGAACAGAAGGCCCACACAACAAAGGCAAGGCCAGAGAGAAGCACCACAGTCATCTCAAACATCTTAATTAGAGATCATAGCACAAAATACACCTAGAACAGCCAAGACAATAAGGGTCCATCACAAGTCAGTGACACTTTTGCAGTAGGGCCTAAAAAATGTAGTATATCTGCATCATAAGCCAAATACAGCAAAACAGTGATTGCATATATGTTCAAATACCTTAAATAGGATTTGAGTAAATCTACTAATTAAGTCCATGAAAACACAAATGAATACAATAACAAAAACAAGATATGAAAGCAGAATTTAACAAAGAAATGAAGTCATCCTCTCCTCTTTCTCTTTCTGTCTGTCTGTCTCTCATACACATTCACATAAATGAAATAATATTACAAATGGAAATTTTAGGCTATCAAACAATACTTCAGTGGCAAGCCTCACCAATAAATTACAGAACAAGGAAGGGAGATTCACAGATGCTAGACATAAGTTAGAATATAAAGAAAATGTTAAATCTAAAACAATGAGGTACAAAACATGTGGGAAATCTTGAACACAATGCAAAGAACACATTTATGAGTAATAGAGATAGAGGAATGAGAAGAAACCCAGATTAAAGAGACAGAAAATATATCATAGACTAAAGTTCCCCCAATATAAAGCCTGAGGTCCTTATCAAGGTAAAAAAGAAGAACACAGAATACCTAATAAGGCCAGAAAGAAAATTCTTTATGAGATATAATCAAATATTAAATGTACAGAACAAAGTATGTATACGAAAAGCTTCAAAAGGAAAAGACCATGCAATATATGAAGGCAGACCCATTAGAATAGCACCTCTAGAAGCCAGAATGGCCTGGATGCATTTTATACAAACTCAGAGATCACAGATACCAACCCAGACTACTATACCTATAAAAACTATCAACTAAAATTGGCATGGAAAGCAAAATTTCCCAGGATAAAACCAAATTTAGGAAATTTCTCCCTTCTAATTGAGATCTATGGAAGGCATTAGAATGAAAACTTCAGTCTGAAGAGGTTAACCACACCAAAGAAAACATAAGGAATAAATAATAGCAGGCCCATAAACTAATAGAAGACCCAAAACCCCTTACCATAATAACAAAATAACAAAAGCCAATAAATACTGTAATTAAAATTCTTAATATCGATGGTCTCAGTTTCCCCAATGAAATGACACAGATTAACAGAAAACAGAATCCATCCTTTTTTTCTGCATTCAAGAAAAAAATCTTTACCATAAGCGATTGAACTCACCTCAGGATAAATGATGAACAAAGGTTTTTTAAGCAAATGGACTCAAGCAGCAAGAAAGTGTAGCAATTTTAATATCTGAGAAAATAGACTTCAAATCAAAAGCATCAGAAGATATATGGAAAGAAGCTATATACTCATTAAAAATTCATCTAGAGGATATTACAGTGCTCAATATTCATGCAATCAGCACAAGGGAACACAAGTTCATAAAATATACACAGCTAAAATCACACATCTACTTACACACAATGATTGTGACTTCAATATGCCACTCTTGCCCATCCAGACAAAAACCAAATATTGGTGTTAAACCATGTCATGAATCAAATGGACCTACAAACATCTACAGAACATTCTACACAAAGAAAAAGAATATACTTCTTTTTCAGCAGCTTATGTACCTTTCTCCAACACTGACCATATTTGATAAAGCAAATCTTAACAAATAAAAGAAAACTGCATTCAATCTGACCACCAAAGATCCCAATAACAACAAAATGCAAACAAACACATGTAAACTGTAAAACTCACCACTTAAATACAAATGCGCATAGACAGAAATCAAGATAGAAATTAAGAACATTTTAGGATTGAATGAAAGCAGCAACAGCAGCCCAGCATGCCCAAACCTATGGGACAAAATGATGTGCTGAATCAATGAAATGAAGAACTGGTTGTATAAGAAAATCAATAGATTGACAAATTCTTAGTCAAATTAACAACAAGATAAAAAGGAAAGACCCAAATAAAATTAGAGACGCAACAGGGGATATTGCAATGAATATAGGACATAAAGAAAATTATAAAGACATACTTTAAATATTTGTACTTCACCAAAACTGAAATCTTAAAATAAGTGATTAATTTTTACCCATCAATTTTAAATTAATAACACATAGGAAATTTATTGAAATAGAAGCAGCTTTTCAAACCTCCCAATCTAAATAAATAGATACATAGATGATAGATAGATAAATCGATAGGTTAATTAATTAATTAATTAATAATATAAATTCCTGAGGCCAGCTGGAGCAGGGACAGAATTCTAGCAGATCTTCAGAATCTTCAATAAATAACTAATAGTGGCATTTCTTAAACTATTTTGCATAATTGAAGCCGAAGATTTTTTTCCAATTCTTTACATGAGGCCACTGTTATCCTGATCATTAAATCACATAAAGACTCAATCAAAAAATTATTAACCAATATCCATTATGAAAAATAGATAAAACATCTTACTAAAATACTTGTGAGGTGACTTTGACTACCCATCAAATGGATTATTTATTATGATCCCAGAAATCCAAGAATGTTTTAGGATATGTAAATCTATAAATGTAATCCATCATATACTTGAAAGAAGTAAATACAATCCAGTACATATTGAAAGAAAAATACACCACCCAATTATGTCATTAACTGAATATAGGTCCTTTGACAAAATGCAATATTCTTTCATAATTAGTCTAGAAAGGTCAAGTATACAGGGGATATTCCACAATATAAAAAGGCAATGTATAGCAAGCTCACAGACAAAGTCATCCTTGATGGAGACAAACTCAGAGCATTTCCATCAAAATAGAAACAAGACAGGACTCCCGCTCTCTATTCAGTACGAAAACATTAGCTAGATTAGTAAGACAACTGAAGGAGATGCAGGAGATACAAATAGGAAAAGACAATGGATCTTTATCTGCACACGGCACGACTTGCATATAAAAGATGGTAATAAGCTGCTAGCGCTGAAAAACACTTTCAGCAACATATCAGGGTATGAAATTATTATAAAAATCAGTATCCTGCTTATATACGGAGGACTGAAGAAATCAGGGAACCAGTGCCTTTCACAATAGTCACACGCACGCAAATAAGAAAGTATTTTGGAATAAGGCTAACTGGGCATGTGAAAGAATTGTATAACAATAGTTTTAAGACATTGAAAAGAAAAGGGAAGAAGTCACGAGAACATGATGAAAAGACCTCTTGTGCGCGTAGATCAATAGGATTTATATTGTAAACATGACGATCCTCCTCAAAGCAGTCTACAAATTAAAAATTTCCATCAAAATTTCAACACAATTTCTCATAGAAATTGAAAAAAAAACTATCCTCAACTACATAGATAGGTATATGTATGTGGATAGACGTGAATTCAGCATAGCTAAAATGATCCTGTATAATGATGGTGGTGGCAGTGGTGATGATGATGGAGATATTAAGACATTATCATTCCAAATTTCAATTTTTAGAACAGAGTAATATTAATAAAAATATGTTATTGACGTAAATATAGACAAGTTGACTACGGAAACTGAATTGAAGATACAAACAAATCCAAATACCCAATTGACACCTGATTTTTTTTTAACAAGCCCCAAATAAATACTGGAGAAAAGACAGCATTTTCTTTATTTTTTTGTTAGATATTTTCTTTATTTACATTTCAAATATCAGTCACTTTCCTCCTTTCCCCTCTGAAAACCCCCTATTTATGCCCCCTCCCCTGCTCGCCAACCCATCCAATCCTGCTTCGTGTCCTGTCAATCCCCTACACTGGGACATCGAGCCTTCACAGGACCAAGTCCATCCTCTGTTAAATATGTAGCTGGAGCCATGGGTCCCTCTATGTGCACACTTCAATTGGTGATTTAGTCCCTGGGAGCTCTGGGTGTACTGGTTGGTTCGTATTGTTGTTCCTCCTATGGGGCTGCAAATCCTTTTAGCTCCTTGGGTCCTTTCTCTAGCTCCTCCATTTGGGATCCCGAGCTCAGTCCAATGGTTGGCTGTGAGCACCCACTTCTGTTTGTCAGGCACTTCCAGAGCCCTTCAGAAGACAGCTATATCATACCCCTGTCATCAAGTAATTGTTGGCATGCACAATAGTGTCTTGGTTTGGTAACTGTATACGGGGTGGATCCCCAGGTGGAGCAGTCTCTGGATAGCCTTTCCTTCAGTCTCTACTCTACACTTTGTCTCTGTATCTCCTCCCATGGGTATTTTGATCCCCCATCCAAGAAGTACCAAAATATCCACACTTTGGTCTGTCTTCTTCTTGAGCTTCATGTCATCTGTAAATGGTATCTTGGGTTTTCTGAGTTTCTGGGCTAAAATCTACTTATCAGTGAGTGCATACCATGTGTGTTCTATTGTGATTGAGTTACCTCACTCAGGATGATATTTTCTAGTTCCATCCATTTGCCTAGGAACTTCATGAGTTCATTGTTTTAAGAGATGAGTAGTACTCCATTGTGTAAACATACCACATTTTCTGTATCTATTCCTCTGTTGAGGGACATCTGGGTTCTTTACAGCTTCTGGCTATTATGAAGAAGGCTGCTATGAATATAGTGGAGCATGTGTTCATATTACATGTTGGAACATCTTGTGAGTATATGCCCAAGAGTGGTATAGCTGGATTCTCAGGTAGTGATATGTCCAGTTTTCTGAGGAACCACCAAACTGATTTCCACAGTAATTTTCCAGCTTGCAATCCCACAAGCAATGGTGGAGTGTTCCTCTTTCTCCATATCCTCACCAGCATTTGCTGTCACCTGAGTTTTTGATCTTAGCCATTCTGACTCTTGTGAGGTGGGATCATAGGGTTGTCTTGATTTGCATTTCACTGATGACTAAGGATGTTGAACATTTCTTTAGGTGTTTCTCAGCCTTTTGATATTCCTCAGTTGAGAATTCTTTGTGTAGTTCTGTACCCCAATTTTTAATAGGGTTATTTCTTTCTCTGGAGTCTAACTTCTTGAGTTCTTTGTATATATTGAATATTAGCCCTCTATTGAATGTAGGATTTGTAAAGATCATTCCCCAATTTGTTCATAGCAGCTTTGTCCTATTGACAGTATCCTTTGCCTTACAGATGCTTTGAAATTTTATGAGGTCTCATTTGTCAATTATTGATATTAGAGCATAAGCTATTGTTGTTTGGTTCAAGAAAATTTCCCCTGTGCCCATGCGCTCAAGACTTTTCCCCACTTTCTTTTCTATTAGTTTTAGTGTATCTGGTTTTATGTAGAGGTTCTTGATCCAATCCAGCTTGAGCTTTGTACAAGGAGATAAGAATGGATCAATTTGCATTCTTCTATATGTTAACTGCCAGTTGACCCAGCAACATTTGTCGTTTTCCCACTGGATGGTTTTAGCTCCTTTGTAAAAGATCAAAGTGTAGGTGTGTGGGTTCATTTCTGGGTCTTCAATTCTATTTCATTGATCTACCTGCCTGTCACTGTACCATATCATGCAGTTTTTATCACAATTGCTCTGTAGTATAGCTTTAGGTCAGGGATGGTGATTCCGCCAAAAGTTCTTTTATTGTTGAGAATAGTTTTTGCTATCCTGGGTTTTTTGTTACTACAGATGAATTTGGAAATTGCTCTTTCTAACTCTATGAAGAATTGATTTGGAATTTTGATGGGGATTGCATTTAATCTGTAGATTGATTTTGATAAGATGGCCATTTTTAATATATTTATCTACCAGTCCATGAGTATGGCAGCTCTGTCTTCTGAGATCATCAATTTCTTTCTTCAGAGATTTGAAGTTCTTGTCATACAGATCTTTCACTTGCTTAGTTAGAGTCACACCAATTTGTTGGTTGCCATTTTGTCTGATTGCCTTACAGAAACTTTGTAATTTTATGAGGTCCCATTTGTCAATTCTTGATCTTAGAGCAACCAACAAATTGAAAAAAGATCTTTGTCAACCCTACATCCAAAAGAGGACTAATATCCAAGATATACAAAGAACTCAAGAAGTTAGACTCCAGAGAGCCAAATAACCCTATTAAAAATGGGGTACAGAGCTAAACAAAGAATTTTCATTTGAAGAATATCGAATGGCTGAGAAGCACCTAAAGAAATGTGCAACATCCTTAGTCATTAGGGAAATGCAAATCAAAACAACCCTGAGATTTCACCTCACACCAGTCAGAATGGCTAAGATGAAAAACCCAGGAGACAGTAGTTGTTGGTGAGGATGTGGAGAAAGAGGAACACTCCTCCACTGCTGGACTCCCCGGCATGCAATAAGGACACATGCTTCACTATGTTCATAGCAGCCTTATTTATATAATAGCAAGAAGTTGGCAAGAAACCAGATGTCCCTCAATGGAGGAATGGATACAGGAAATGTGGTTTATTTACACAATGGAATACTACTCAGCAATTAAAAACAATGAATTCATGAAATTCTTAGGCAAATGGTCAGAACTGGAAAATATCATCCTAAGTGAGGTAACCCAATCACAAAAGAACACACATGGTATCCAATCACTGATAAGTGAATATTAGTCCAGAAGTTCAGAATACCCAAGACACAATTCACATATCAATTGATTCCCAAGAAGAAGGAAGGAGAGGCCCCTGGTCTTGAAAAGACTAGTTGCAGCAGTGTAGTGGGATACCAGGATAGAGAAGCAGGAGGGGGTTGACTGGGGAACAGGGGGAGGGAAGAGGGCTTATGGAACTTTCAGGGAGGGTGAAACCAGGAAAGGGGAAATCATTTGGAATGTGAATAAAGAATATAGGAAATAAAATTAAATAAAATAAAACTCAGTAAAACTAACAAAAAAAAGAGTCACCCCAAAGTATTTTATATGATTTGTGACTATTGTGAAGGGTGTTGTTCCCTAATTTTTTTTTTCAGCCTGTTTATCCCTTGAGTAGAGGAAAGCCGCTGATTTGATGCTGGCCACACTACATGGCACTTTAAAGAGAACAAATAGATATATATTGATTACCCTGCACAAAACTCAGCTCCAAATGTTTCAATAATATTTAGATAAGAGCAGATATCTAAATCTGATAAAAGAAAAATATCGAATAGTCTTGAAACTCATCAACACAGACATGGGCTTTCTGAATAGAATATCAACAGCAACGACACTAACAACAACACTTAGTAAACAGAACCTCATGAAACTGAAAAGCTTTTTTAGAGCATAAGACACCATCATTCAGAAAGCAAAAAGCCACAGAATGAGGAAATATCTTTTACAATTATATATCTGAAATATATAAAGAAGTAAACAGATTGAACAACAAATCAAATAATCAAATTTTAAAATGTGTGACAAAACTAAGCAAAATTAGTTATAAAATAGCAATGAAAATAATTTTGTTATTATAATAAACTACAACATAATAAACTGTATTAAGGGTCAAACCATTAGGAAGGTTGAAAACCACTGGATAAGGGGAAAAGAGAGGATCTCCCTGAAAGGGGAAATAGAATATATTATAATGGAGATACCAAGGGGAAACTAGACTAGAATTAAACAGAATGGGGCATCGAAGATAAGCATAAAGAAGTATATGCAGGGAGAGAGAAATAACACTAAAAATCATTTGAAAAAAAACATGGAAATTTAGTAGTGTAGAAGATTCCTAAAATATATATGAATATGACAGGAATCAAAATGGAGTCACCAAATAAGGAAGACAAGGCCCCAACTAGATATCTTAAGCCACTAAATAAAACCTTCAGTCCCTTGAATGGGTTACACCTTTTTGAATCTTTGCTTAAACCATTTCCCTTGGAAATCTCCAAAGAACTCAGGCTTTTCCCCAGGCCTCTCTCTACTATCTGATGGTAAGACCCTATTGTTGAAGACAACACAATGTATCTAATTAAACGTGAAGAAGTTCATAGGGTGCCTAGAGGATTCACTCACACTGACTATCATTCATTTTACTGGGAGGTACTGTGTCTGCTACTGAAAGATAACATTCTCTCCTCAGTCCAAATCTGTGACCTACAACAGTGAACTCCCAGTGCTGGTTCAATAGTACAAATGGGGGAATAAACACTTACTAGTTAGATATAAGGCTCATTCCAAGAGATGGAATTCCTATCAAATATTGCTCTACCCGTATATCACTGTTTCACTCAGCCCCAAATGAAATGTCTTTATCAAATTCCATCCCTCAGGAATCAGGGATCCATGCAGAAGAGGAGGTAATGAGATGATAAGAACCAGAGGTTGTAGACAACTCCAAGAAAATTGTTTTTGTGAATTTGTAGGTGTGTATGTTTCTTTTCTTTTTTTATTTGAATTTTGTTTATTTCTTTGTCTTAAAGAGAAAGAGAAAAAGAACATAAAGATGGTTGTGCTGAGAGATGGGAAGATCTGGGAAGAATTGGGGGAGGAAAAATATGATCAAAATATATTGTATAATTTTTTTCGATAAAAAACAACCAGCACTTGCCAGGCAATGGTGGATAACTCCTTTACTCCTTTACTCTCACTAGTCAGGAGACAGATGCAGGTGAGTTTGATGATAACCAAGTCTACAGAGCTAGTTTTAGGACAGACAGAGATACACAGAGATATCCTGTCTTGGAAATAAAGAATAAGAGAATGAGAGGAAGAGGAGAGAGAGAGAGAGAGAGAGAGAGAGAGAGAGAGAGAGAGAGAGAGAGAGAGAGAGAGAGAGAGCACTGAAAGTAGAAAGGATACAGAACATATTATTCCTTTGGTTTATACTTATTTAATTAAATTATAAAGGCAAAATTATAATACCTATACAAGTTTGTTTTCTATTTTTATGATAAACACCATAACCAAAAGCAACTTAGTGAGTAAAAGGTGTATTTAAATCTTATCTCTTATAGTCTACCATGGTGCGAAATCAGGCAGGAATTTAAGGCAGGATCTTTGAGGAAGGAACTGATTATATGCCACATAAATTACTAATTACTAGCTTGCTTCCCATGACTTGTGCGAGTTGTTTTCTTATACAATCCAGGACAACCTTCCTAGGGAGGGTACTTTGCACAGTGGTATTGGATATCCTTCATAAATCACCGATCATGAAAATGCCCACAAACCTGATCACGGGTCAATAATATAAAGATGTTTTCTAATTTGAGGTTTTCTTTAGCCAGATAACCCAAGATTGTGTTAAATTAATGAAAAATAACCAGCATCATATATAATATTTATTGTTTATTATATGACAAACATTGTTACAAAAGTGTTTAATGCTTTACTTATGGACTTTTTCTGATAAAAAATATTTTAGATAACTTAACTCCCTTAAGAAGAAAATAAAAAATATATATGCTCTATAATATGCATAAAACTTAAAGGCTATTATTGGTGCTCACTGAATATAACCCTAATTATTCTAAGTTATTTACATTAGGTAATTGAAATGACTAAACTCATATTTTGCTGTTTGTCATTCATTATCAACTATGCTCATATTTTAAAAAATATTTCTCTTAATTTTTTAGATTATAATATAATTAGATCATTACTTTTTCCTTTTCCTCCCTTTAAACCATGTCATATATGCCTCCTTTTTCTCTTCAAAACCCATGGACTCTTTTTACATTAATTATTGTTATATGCATATTTGTGAATGTGAATCCATAGATATACATTTAACCTATATATAACCTGCTCAGTTTGTATAAAGTTACCTGCATGTATGTTTTCAGGGCTGTCATTTTGGTATTGGAAAAGCAATTGATGTGTTCTTAATTGGTGAAGGCTCTTTCTTCCTTTTTCCTCACTAAACAGTTATCCACAGTTGCTTCTGTAGAATTAATATTCCTGGGCTTCATGTACTCCTACTCCCTGTTTTTATATGCAGTTTATTGGTCTTCCTCCTATTATTCTTCCCCACCTGTTTCCCTCTTTTCTCCTTTACCTCTAGTAGTCTTATATCCAATCTCTTTCAATCCATATTATTATACTCCCTGCTCTTCAACACTTCTTTTGGTTCTTTGTCTTCTTTCTAGTTCTAGCACCTCGGTTCACATATATGCATCCCCACATATATGCACATATAGAAACTGAACAATACACTTGATCTTAGCCAAAAGGCCGAGAAGCGATAAAACTGAACAACACAGATAAATTGATAGGAATTAAAATATTCCTAAGTTGATTGAAAGTAAAATTATAAACATTTTCTGATAAAATTGAAGATTTACATGGAAAATATTTCTGATAAAATTGGGAAAATATATGGAAAAACATTAAAATTGAAGATTATCATGGAAAATTATACAGATAAAATGATAGGCATAAATATATATATAAGTTGATTGAAAATGAAATTATAAACATTTTCTGATAAAATTGAAGATTTTCCTGGAAAAAAATCTCTGATAAAATTGAAGAAATATATAAAAAACGCGTTAAGATTGAGTATTTCATGGAAAAAATTATACAGATAAAATGATAGGCATAAAAATATTCCTATGTTTTTTGAAAGTGGAACTATAAACACTTTCTGATAAAATTGAAGATCTACAAGGAAAATATTCCTGAGAAAATTCAAGAAATATATAGAGAAACATGTTAAAACTGACTATTATATGGAAAATTATACAGATAAAATGGAAGGTATAAAAACGTTCCTAAGTTGATTGAAAGTAAAATTATAGACATTGTCTGATAAAACTGAAGATCCACGTGGAAAATACTTCTGACAAAATTGAAGAAAAATACAGAGAAACATTAAAATTGAAGATCATTTTGGACAATTATACTAACAAAATGGTAGGCACAAAAACATTCCTAAATTGATTGAAAGTAGAACTACAAACATCCCCCCCCCCGACGAAACCAAAGATCTACATGAAAAACACCTCAGACAAAATCGAAGAAATACACATTAAAAATGTTAAAATTAAAGATTATCATGGAAAATAATACAGTCAAAATGGTAGACACAAAAAGCATTACTGAATTGAAAGAGGAGTCACAAACATTTTCTGATAAAATTGAAGATCCACATGAAAAACATCTCTGTTAGACTATGTTTTTTGTTGGAGAATTGAGTCTATCGACATTATAAAATATTAAGAAATAGTGATTGTTGCTTCCTGTTATTTTTGATGTTCTTTTTATGTTTGTGTGGTTACTTTCTTACTTTCAATCAACTTAGGAATTGGATTTTAATTCCTACCAATTTATCTGTATAAATTTCTTCAATTTATCAGAGATGTTTTCCATGTAAATCTTCAATTTTATCATTAAATGTTTTTACTTCTACTTTCAATCAATTTAGGAATATTTTTATGCCTACTATCTTATCTGTTTAATTTTTCATGAAATAATCAGTTTTAATGTGTTTTTCTATATATTTCTTGAGTTTTATCAGAAATATTTTCCTTGTAGATTTTCAATTTTATCAGAAAATGTTTATTATTCCACTTTCAATCAACTTAGGAATATTTCTATGCCTACCATTTTATCTGAATAATTTTTCCATGAAATAGTCAATCTTAACGTGTTTTTTTCTATATATTTCTTCAATTTTATGAGATATTTTCATGTATATTTACACAATGGAATACTACTCAGCAATTAAAAACATTGAATTCACGAAATTCTTAGGTAAATGGGGAACAGGGGGAGGGAAGAGAGCTTATGGAACTTTCGGGGAGGGGGGAACTGGGAAAGGGGAAATCATTTGGAATGTAAATAAAGAATATAGAAAATAAAATAAAAAATTTAAAAATAAAGAAACTGAACAATAAGATCAACATATGAAAGTGAACATTCAGTATTTTTCTGGGTCTAGTTTACTTCAAATTTTCACAATAACTGAGGAAAACCTAACTACAATTGTTTAAAGGACAAATTGTCCTCAAGAAATGAAGCTTATCAAGAAGTCATGTAAAGCTTAGAGGTAGAGAAGATACACGGTTCTGTGTAGGTTTTAATCTGTATAGGTGAACACTGAAAAGTTTGGTTTTTTTTTTTAATACAGCTCAGATCTCTATAGCAGTTGGTACAATCTTTAAATTATAGGGAAATTTAAAGAACAAAGAGTCTGGGTTTCAATAAGTTGGTTTTTTCAATAGTATCAATGTTAGCAAATATAACTATTTATTTGGTTGTTTGAATGCTTGCTTCATTTCTTCATTGGTGCTCTCTGTATAGATGTTCTTCCGAAATTATTAAAATTCTATGTCTATAGTGTTTTTTCTTTTCTCTAAGATGCCGAGAAGTTGTATTCATTTTGTGAAATGATCTGTAAATATCTGTTAGATCCATTTGGTTTAGAACACTTGCTAGCCCCAGTTCTCTATTTAGGTTTGTCTGGATGACCTGTTCATTGTTGAGAGTGGCATATTAAAGTCTCCCACTATCAATGTGTGAGAGTAGATGTATGAACTAAGCTTTAGTAAGGCTTCTTTTACAAATGTGGGTACCCTTGCATTTGTGTCATGGATGTTAAGAATTCATACTTCGTCTTGGTGTATTTTTCCTTTGATGAGTATGAAGTGTTCTTCATTGTACCATTTGAATAATTTAATTGACCATCTATCTTTTTAGACATTAGAATGGCTACACCAGCTTGCTCCTCAGTCCATATGCTTGGAAAATCATTTTCTAACCCTTTTTGCTAAATTAATGTCTAATTTTGATGGTCCAATAAGTTTCTTGTATGCAGCAGAAGGAAGGATCCTGTTTTTGCATACAGTCTTTTTGGTCTGTTTCTTTTCTATTGGGGGAATTGTATTCATTGATACTGAGAGAAATCAATGACCAATAAATATTATTTCCTGATATTTTGTTATCACTGTTGCTGGTGGGATATATATATATATATATATATATATAATATATATAATATATATATATTATATATATATATATATGCCTTCCCTTCCTGTGGCTTTGCTGGTATAGGATTATTTATTTCCTCTGTACTGATGTGTGTAACTTCCTTGGGTTGGAAGGTGCTTTTTCTAGTATGTTTGGTAGGGCTGGATTTGTAGATGAATATTATTTAAAATTGACATTTTTATGCAATATCTTTTTTCCCCATCTGGGGTGTTTGAAAGTTTTGCATCATATAGTACTCTGGACTGACATTTGTCACCTGTTAGAGTCTTTAAGCACCTGTCCAGGCACTTTGGCTTTTAGAGACTCCATTGAGAATTCAGGTACAATTCTAATCGATCTGCATTTACATGTTACTTGGCCCTTTTCCTTTGGAGGAATTTCTTTTTTGGTTCCAGCTATTTGGAAATTTGTATGCTTTTTGCATTACTATAGGCACCCCCTTCTTAAGGTCAAGGAAATTTTCATCTATGATTTTATAGAAACATTTTTTGAGCCTTTGAGCTAAGATTCCTCTCCTACTTCTATTATTCATAGGTTTAGGCCTTTCACGGTGTTCCAGATTTCCAGGATGTTTTGCAACAGGAAATGTTTAGATCTAATGTTTTCTTTGACCAACTTATCTATTTACTTTATTATATCTTCTGTAGGGTTATGGGTACCGTGTTCAAGTCCACTCTGCCACTGGGCATGGGTGCATGGGGAGGTAGAACATGGGAAGACAGACTGTGCTTATCCCACACAGCACAGGTCTGGTGATGGGCTGCAAGAAAGCCAAGGGACACTGCTGGGGTGCATAAGCACAGTCGTAAGTGTAGGATGGCCCAAGCTGGCTCAGGGTCCCAGGACCTGTGAAAAGCCAGGGGCCATGGAGTTCCCAGGCTGACCTCTACCATTTTCTTTCTTTCTTTCTTTCTTTCTTTCTTTCTTTCTTTCTTTCTTTCTTTCTTTCTTTCTTTCTTTCTTTCTTTCTTTCTTTCTTTTTCTTTCTTTCTTCCTTTGTTTCTTTCTTTCTTTCCTTCTCTTTCTTTCTCTCCTTCCTTCCTTCTTTCTTTTTCTTTTCTTTGTTTTTTTTTTTTTTTGAAGAAAGAGTGTGTTTCAAATACCTGTACAAGAAATAACATTACATAGAACAGGTAAAGAAAACAAATTATTCTTTTTTTTATTAGATGTATTCTTTACATTTCAAATGTTCCCTTTCCTGGTTTCCCCTCTAGCCCCGAAAACTCATAATCCATCTTCCCTCACCCTGTTCCCCAATCAAGCCTCTCCTGCTTCCCTGTCCTGGTATTCCCCTACACTGCAGCATCTAGCCTTTCCAGGACAAAGGGCCTCTCCTCCCTTTGATGTCCAACAAGGCCATCCTGTACTACCTATACCTCTGGAGCCATGGGTAACTCAATGTGTACTCTTTGGTTGATGATTTTGTCCCTGGGAGCTCTGGGAGTACTGGGAGACTCATATTGTTGTTCCTCTTATGGTGCTGCAAACCCCTTCAGCTCCTTGAGTCCTTTCTAATTCCTCCATTGGGGACCCTGTGCTCAGTTCGATGGCTGGCTGAGAGTGTCCCCCTCTGTATTTGTCGTGCACTAGCAGAACCTCCCAGGTGGCAGCTATATCCAGCTCTGGTCAGCAAACACTTGCGAACATCCACAATAGTGTCTGGGTTTTGTAACTGTATATGGGATGGACCACTAGGTGGGGTAGTCTCTAGATGGTCTTTCCCTCAGACTCTGCTCCACACTTTGCTCCTGTATCTCCTTCTGTGGGTATTTTCTTCCCCCTTCTAAAAAGGACCAGAGTATCCATACTTTGTTCTTCCTTCTTCTTGAGCATCATTTGATATGTGAGTTGTGGCTTGGGTATTCCAAGCTTCTGGGCTAATATCCACTTATCAGTGAGTGAATACCATGTGTGTTCTTTTGTGATTGGGTTACCATACTCAGGATGATATTTTCCAGTTCCACCCCTTTGCCTAAGAATTTCATGAAGTCATTGTTTTTAATAGCTACGTAGTATTCCATTGTGTAAATATACCACATTTTTCTGTATCCATTCCTCCGTTGACGGACATCTAGGTTCTTTCCAGCTTCTGGTTATTATAAAGAAGGCTACTATGAACATAGTGGAGCATGTGTCCTTTCATAAAGTTGATTTTAAGGTCTTTTTCTTATGCTTCTGTTGTACTGGAATATTCAGGGGTTCCTGTGTTAGGATAGCTGGGCTCTGGTGGTGATATGTTGCCCTGGGTGTTGTTCACTGTGTTCATCTGGGCATGTGGGTTGAGGGTGATTGTAGGTCTAGGTGCCAATTTCTGGATTTGTGTTTGTTGGATGGGTGGGGTTTTTTGTTTTTTGTTTTTTGTTTTTTTTTTTTGTTTGTTTGTGTGTTTCTGTTTCCTCTCTGGTCTTATATCTTGTGTGGTCCGTGATTGAACATGGGGTCTTCACCCAAGTTAGAGGCTGGACTTCTGGTGACTGGCATAGTCTCTTGTCATGCTGGGGGTTTTTACCCAAGTTGGGGGTTGGAGTTCTGGCAACCTTCATGGTCTCTGATCCAGCAGGGAATCTATGTCCAATCTTATGGCTGGTACAAGAGGGATAATGTGGGTGGAGAACACCAAAAGGGTAGAGGATTATGGGTGGGCAGCCTACCTGGTCTTCTGGAAGGTGTGGCCTGTGTTTGGGCAGTGGATATCCTCATTTATGTAGTTTTAACTCAGACTTTATTTAAGGTCTTGGTTATTGGAAAAGTTAGCCTTTTGCATAATATTATGGTAACATATTAGCCTTAAAAGAACACAGAAATCAGGGACATAGAGTAGAGTAGAGACTGAAGGAAAGCCATCTATAGACTGTCCCACCTAGGGATCCATCGCATTTGCAGACACCAAACCCAAACACTATTGCTGATGTCAAGAAACGTTTGTGAACATGAACCTGGTATAACTGTCCCCTGAGAGACTCTGCCAGGGCCTGACCAATACAGATGTGGATGCTGGCAGCCAACTATCAGACTGAGCATGGGGACCTCAGTGAAAGAGTTAGAGGAAGGACTGAAGAAGCCGAAGGGGATTGCAACCCCTTAGGAAGAACAATATCAACTAACCAGATCCCCCTGATCTCTCAGAGACTAAACCACCAACCAAAGAATATACATGGAGGGACCCATAACTCCAGCTGTATTTGTAGCAGAGGATTGTGTTATCTGACACCAATGGAAAGGGAGGCATAAAGGGATGATAGATCATGGAGGAAGGAGTGGGTAGGTGGGTGGAGGAGCACCTTCATAAGGGTAGGGTGCAGGGGAATGGG
Source organism: Tokudaia tokunoshimensis (assembly GCA_036184795.1). Taxonomy (NCBI): domain Eukaryota; kingdom Metazoa; phylum Chordata; class Mammalia; order Rodentia; family Muridae; genus Tokudaia; species Tokudaia tokunoshimensis. Next base: position 10,664,438 of record BTHU01000009.1, on the reverse strand, counting down.
ATGAGGGTTCATGGAGGGGAAATCCGGAAGGGGAATAACATTTGAAATGTAAATAAATAAAACAACCAATAAAAATAGCCATTTTCTTCTTGTAATTTGTTTTAATGTGTATAAAGTTCTGGATGGAAGGTACATATGAATGCAGTATTGCATTTCAAGTTTCTATGCACTGCTAGAGAAGGAGAAAAAATAATTTATGTCTCTTAATATTACCCAAAACAAGCCAAAGATTGTTTTCTTCAAAGATATGCCAAATTTTCATTCTATTTGGGCTTATGAGAATATATATATTCTCATATATACATATGTCTAATGTACTAATATATGAGGATATATATGTATATATATTTATGAATAAACATGTATATGTATATATGCACATTGTATATGTGTGTGGGAGGTGTGTGCATTCATAGAAAGCTTCTGAAATTAAGAATATCCAAGATATTTAATATTACTTCTTATGTTATGATTTTGATAAAGCAAAGACAGGCTGGATTGCAACTTTATGATGATGTTACTGCCCCTCAGGAAATTAGATACAGATGAAAATTTCTCAAATGGTAGTATTTACGTTACTCACTGGGCAGGTGGGGAGGGGGTTATGAAGTGAAAATTCTGGTTTAGCAACTCCAAGATTGAATTGAAATTCTGGATATTGTGCAAGCTTCCAGACAGTGACAATACTCCTTTCAGTTTTTCTTACTTTGTAAAAAGTGACGAAGAATTATAGAATCACTTGGACTTGGCGCTTGCCGTTAAGTTGCCCTTCTTTCCTAATCCAGTGTTTCCCATGAGTGCAGCAGAGTTGCTTTGTAAGCAGCGTTCTGGTGTCCCTGCTCCCACTCCACTCCTAAGGACTTCATACCTGCTTTCTAAGACCACTTAGGAGCTCACTTGTCCCTTAACTCATGGCCGTGCTTGCATGTCAGCCTAACATGCTTGCATGTTTTCTTATTCAAGCTTGGCCTAGAGATTTCTACAGCACACCACTGTCACTGTGCATAACATTTATTTCATTTACACACTATTAGAAAATGCCTGTTTTCCTCATTAACTGGTAAAGTCTGTGACATGAAAATATCATTGGTTTGAGTTTTTAGTTGGCTCCATAATTTCTCTTTAAACCATGTAAACAAACACTCTATGCTGATCACAGTCTGACAAGGATCTAACTTTATGTGCTTTATTTGGAATTTATTAACTCTCATGTTAACACTTATGAGCTATGTGGATTGAAGTTCAATTGTACATACACAGGTTTTGTTCCCATTACATCTCTTTAAGTCTTCTCCAATACCACATCAGCCCCTTCCCACAGCAACAAACTATATGTGATTGCTTTTGGAACTCAATAGGGTCATACTGGGGCATCCCACTAGCCAAAGTGGAATTTCTTTAAATCTTGTGATTTGAGATAGTCAGAATAGCACTTTGGGTGTTTTGATGAAACTCAAACTGTTTAAAAAATATAAAGGCCATGAAAATTGTTCTAAGGTCATGAACATACTGAGAGTAGTCTTGTTCACCTTAATCATTACTATGTATTTTTAGTTACTCCAACATTAAATGAAAAGCCCCCAAGTCATACAGTGTGGCAAGATCTAGAGGGATGATGCCAATTCTGACACTGATAGAGTCTGTAGCCCCAAGGTATTTTTTGGATATCAGGTAATCCAAAGTATCACAACCCAAGTCACAAATATAACAATTCCCTGAGCCACACTGGTGAGGTAGCACACAGCAGTTTGTCCACATTAAGGCCCAGCCTATATTCCTCTGGAGTGTTTACTACTCCCTTATTCTTTGCTGTGGCACTGATATCACAGTGTGTGTTCCATATGTGAGACACAGCTCATGAAAAGCTGTCTTTTTCCCTCCAGAAGTCTGTACTTACTATATTGAGCTATAAGTGTGATGTCTGAAGGTAAACCTATGTGAGTAATACAATCTGACATGCTGCATCAGGATCTGGTACAAAGCAAATTCTGCTCTTGAGAATGACACCTAAAAGAGCAGTGTTCTCACAAGTAAGTCATGTTTGTTACTCATGTTACTGGCAAGATGTTTTCAGGGTGAATGTAACTGGAGACAATGTTTCCTTTTGCTCTTCTAACCTGGCATGGACTGCCTACAGAAGCCAGGGGTTCCACTTAAACAGGACAGTTTCTGGGATATATGGCTTTTGTGTTGCAAGAAAAGGAGACACCACTATTCTTTATGTGATTTTTTTTCCCTCTGAACATTCTTGGCAAGTCAAGTTTAATTCAATTGATTGAGAAAAAAAAAATATCCGTTAGCTAATTTATACATTTCTAACCAGAACAGATTCAGTCTCAAGACCATGGTCTTAAGAGGTGGAGGCAGTGCTTGGAGACCAACTTCTCTTTCTTTAGAGAATACTAAATTTTGGTGTACAAGGAGCATCATTAGATCTAGAAAATGAGGTCGTTTGACCTTTCTGGTCTATGATTTACCATAAAGTGTCTTTCTCAAATACTTGTACCCAAGATCTGGAAGACCTCGGATTTCCCTTTACTTTGTGTCCCTATCACCATCATGTCAGGTAGACCAGTTGTCATTTCTCTGAACTTCTGACATTACTTCCCACTCACTGGTCTCCTCTCCCTGTTGTTACCTCTTATCAGATAGAATTAGTCATCCTCACAATGGCTCTGATAACCTTGCACTTCTGAATAGACTTGTGCAGGGTTCTCCCACTATCTCTGTGCCCCAGAGCTCTTATGTATTCACTGAATTCTATTGCCTTCCATAATTTCTCCCCTCTCTTGAGTTTGAACTGCAGGAGCAACATTAGGAAGAGACAATTGGGTGTTAGGAGAAATGTGATGCTATGTCCACCAGGCAGGCTGTTTCACAAGAGCAATATACCTTTGTCGAAAACCCAGTTCACTTGCATTGCTCTCCATTCCCTGACAGTTACAGCTCTGCCCACATTCTGGATCCTCATCATTTGCTTTATCTCTCTAAGTACTGTGTCAGGTGCGAGTGGCAGTACTTCCTCCCTATTGCCAACAAATACATCTCACACTGTCCAAAGTTAGCCTTTACCCTTCCTGATGCTGACCTTATCACTTTCCTTATTAAACACTTTAGAAGTGTAACCACGATTGGATCATGCACTGCCTATCCAAATATTAAGAGAAAGGAGAATAATTTATATTCCATGAAAGTCACAATTTTAAAGTGCATCATCCAGTGGTTTTTAGTTTATTCATATTGTGAAACTATCATGGTCTGAAGCTAAAATATTCTTGGAAACCTGAAGGGAAGCCAGCATTAGTCTGTAGGCAGTCTTGAGTTTCTCTTGCCCCAAGTGTCCGGCTAATACTAATCTAAAATTATGTATCTATTCTTTAAAGAAAAATTGTGATAATTCCAGTGTTCCAAGATTTATCTGCATTGTAGTTTGCATTTTATTCTGTTCTTTAAACTCATGATATTAAATTTTATAGATTTATAATGCCTTGTTTAACCTTTCATCAATGGGTGGAAAATTATGTTATTTCTACCTCTGAGCTATTCTGGATACTGCTTCTATCAGTGCTCATTAGCAATTCTATTGAATGAACATGCCGTTTTAATTCTCTTATATATACACCTAGGGAGAGAATTACTGGATTCCAAGAGTGATAATGTATTAACTCTTTCTAAGAGTGACTGCACCATCTTGCATTCTTTCAACAACAAATAAACATAACTTTTCTACATTTTAACATTCATATTATTTTTTAAATAATAGCCATTTAATGGATATTTCTGATATTTATCCGATATTTAACTTTCAGCTCCCTAATTGCCAATAATGTTGAGCTCAAGGCTTTCTTTTTCATTTGTCCTTACTAGCTATTTGAGGAAGTTCTTAAAAGAACCGCACTTAAATTTCTTCCTAAAATTCCTTCATTGTGGAATTGTAATAACTTTTGTAGTGCTGCACATTGAACACAGACTGGAACGTGCTACCCAAGCTCCCTGCAACTAACTCTGTCCAGCCCTGAATTGGTTTTCTATTACTATATTTTGTCCCAGGTTGATGAAAATCACCTCACCCCTTTGTGATGACACTCTTTAATAGGTGAGCATTTTCAACTTTCCCGAAATCCTGTGTGACAGCCTTTTAATTGTTGGTTTTGTTTTTTGAGTCATATGTAATAAACTACTTCTTAAACTAGGGTTATAGAGAGGTCTAAATGAAATTTCACCTACAGTTTTACAGTATTAGCTTAAATTTAAGTCATTTGTTCATCTTGATCTGATATTTGGACATGCTATATAGTCATGAAAATCTGTTATTTTTCATGTGGTATTCATCTTTCAGAAAAATATTTTTGAAAGACTGTTCCTTCACACTGAATGGTCTTCACAACCATTCCAAACATGAACTGACCATAAATACATGTCTCCTCCGAATTCCATTCTATTGATATGTGCATCTTTCCTTCCACAAACTTACTTTATCTTGAATGCAAAAATTAAGCTTTCTCAAAGTTTGTTATTTAGGAGATAATTTTAGCTATTTTGGGCCACTTGCCACTCCGTATGAAGTTTGGGAATAGTTTTCCCATCTATAAAATAGGTAGTTAGAATTCTGATGAGATATTATTTGCTATCAACATAGGGAGGTCTGACTTCAATATGTTCAATATTAAGGCCCACAATCTAGATCATAGATGTACTTTCACTTATTGAGCTCTTTATTTCAGTGAACACAGTTTCAGTTATTAAAGGACAAGCCTTGTACTTATTTGGTTAGCTGTTTAAGTAGTTATTATATTATCATAATTGGATTTTATAATTTACTTTTTACAGAGCTCATTGGTCAACATATAAATACAGTTGACTTTACCTCCATTTATTTTGTATGTTATAGCCCTATTGAGCTTGTTTAAAAAATGCCATTTTAAATGTTGACATACAGAAGTTTCATCAAATATTAAATTATTAATAGTCATAAGTGAGATTTTGATGTTTTCCCCAGGACCACACATTTAATATTTCCATCATGTTATAGTGTGAATTGGGGTAAGAAATAACTTACCTGGTCAACAGTAAGTGTAACCTCCAGTGCATGCTCTTTTATGCCCTTCATAATGCTTATATTTATAATCATAGGGCTATGATGGTTCCTGTTTTACATCTTAGGAAACTGGAGCACAGAGATATTAAATAAGTCAGACAAAGGGATGTGGCTGAAAAGTGCTAGATACAATGTTTGAAGCCTAGCAACCTGGATCCTGTGTCTGTATTTTTGTCCACTATGCTCTATTGCCTATTGTAATGATATGGAAATAAGTCTGCAAAGAACTATTCTTGGTGGCTGAAGAGAAGCTAGACATTTTTAGTGCTTTCACCATTCTTCTCCAGTACTTAAAACATCAAAACTACCCCAAGGATTATCAACCATGCAGGGAAGAGGGATGGAACACCATCTGAGCAAGATCAGAATGATAGAAATAGCTTTGCACATGTAAGAAATGTCTCTTTTATTTAAGGACAGTTTAGGAAAACTATGAAGACAGCCTTGAAGTCTCTATGCACTTCTCCCTTTCCTTCCATGCCTTGTGACAAACCACTGGAATTCTAATAGTCACTCATCTAGGAAATGCATTTTTCTCTTTCAAGATTATTATTTGCTTTCAGTTTATGTAGCTCTAATATGGTCCATGTCAATTTGTGTACTAGTCCTGATCAATAATTTGGAGGCCCTATGGTCTGTGGGCTTAATATTTGTCATGAATTTTGGAAATATTTGTAGCCATTATTACACAAAACATTTTTCTACTTCATTCTCTATTGTAAAATTTGCAAAATTTATATAACTTTCCAAATTGTTATAGTTATTGATATTTCTGATCTGGATTTTTTTATAATTGTTTTTCATTTTATTTCAGTTTGAGAAGTTTTTATTGAAATATTTTGAAATGCTTCGATTATTTCTCTTGACATGTGTGACCTACAAGTATATCCATCAAAAATATTCTTTATTTCTTTGTATTATTTCAGATTAATTGAAGTATAATTGACAAATCGTGTTTTAAGGTATACAATCTAATATTTTGGCAAACATGGTTATGTTAATTAGCACACACATCACAACTTTCAAGTATTAAATGATATCCTATCAACTATATTCACCATGTTATACACTAAGCATCTTGAACTGAGTTTTCCTGTATAGCTGAAACCTTTTTCATTTTAGCCAGTATCGCCTTCTTTTCTACATGGTTAATTTCTGGAATTAACCATTTAATACTTTTCTATGTATTTGACTTTTGGGTTTGATATGTAACAGACATTATGTAATACTTGTGTGTCTAATTTATGATACTTAGCATAATGCCTTTTGCATGCATTCACAAGTCACAAGTAAGATTTATTTCCTGATAAGAAGAAATAATACTCCATCATGCTTCTGTGGTATGCTACCTGTCTTTATTTTTCCAGGCAGGATTTCATGTAGCTCAGGTTGTAGCTCTTGACTCTCCTTTCTCCAACTTTTGAGTGCGAGAACTAAAAATATGTACCACCATGCTCCACACATATTTCCTCTATCCATTAATCCACTGATAGTGACTGTAGCTGGTTTCAAATGGTGATATATTGAATAATGTTGCAATGAATATTAATATATTGATCCCTTTTGAGATATAATTTTATTTATTTTGTGTGTAGACCAGAAATGAGTTTGCTGGATTACATGCTATTTCTATATTCTATTTATTGATGAAAATTCTACTCTTTTTAATAATAAACATGTAAGTGTACACTACAAAAGTGTTAGTTCCTATTTTCATTACTGTTACAAAATAATGGACAATAAGAATTTTAAAGGGCATTTCTTTTTTTAATTAGAGGATTTTTTTCTTTTTTGTTCTTTTGGGGGGAGTTCACACATCGAGAGCACTCTTTTATGGCAGGGAGGACATGAAGGAAGCTATGTGATACAGCTAACTAACTTTCTTTAATATTCAGCCCAGGACCACATCACTTGACTTGGTATTACTCACATTCAAAGAATAATGTCTTACCTCAAGTAAACATCTCAGGAAGCACTCTTAAATGCATACTTAGAGACATCTCTCTAGGTAATTCAGAATCTTGACAATTATGGCTTGTGCCTCCTATTGATTTATTTGGTTCATGCATTTACCCAACTCTTCTTAGTTGTCTCTGTATTCTTGCATTTAACTGAACTTTTATCTTATTCTTAGTTTTTAGAGAATCTCATTCAATCTGTTTGTTCATATTTATTTAATGACTTTCCCCAATTCCTCCTAAACCCATTCTCCTTTCCTGTTCACCCTACTTTGAGTCTTATTTTGTCTTTGCTTGCTTTGTGAAAACTGCATCAAGTACAATTTGTGCTATCAGTTGACTGTTGGACATATAGTCTTCCATTGGAGCTCAGTTGACTTCTTACCAGGTCAATTCCCTTAGAAAACTGACTTACTTTCTTTTAGCATCTATTAGCTGTCAGTCTCTTTAGCTAGAGTTGAACTTCATGCATACCTCCTTATTCACGTCTGGGTTTCTGTATGCCTTGAGCTTACTCAGTCTTATGCACGCTCTCCAAACTGACCTGATTGCTTTATGAGTTCTTATGTGCTACTACCACACTCTATCTGGAAAACACTGTGAATGTCAGCTTTGAATATTCTGTCACATGTGTTCCATTGGGAATACCCATAGAGGCTGAGAAATTCATGATAAAACAATGGGGTGGATAATTAAAGGGAGGACAGATATATTAGAATGCAGTGGTATAAACAGTGAAAGGAGAATATGCAAAAGAAAGAATTAAATGAAGGGATGAGAGGACAAGATAGGTGATGGAATGGTTAGAAGGGTAAGTAATGCAAAAGACATTTTAAAACAGAATATGGAAAACACACACACACACACACACACATACACACACACACCAAAGAGTTAAACTATAGTTACATAAAAACAGGACAACAAAGCTCTAAACATCATAAGGAAAAAAATTCCAGTGATGAGATTCCATCTTTAGAATTTGTCATTCAGTATGTCCTATAACATTTCAACATTATAAACTATTAATAATGCTCTCATTGACCACTCTCACAGACAGACAGACAGACAGACAGTCAGACAGATAGACAGACAGGCAGGCAGGCAGACAAAATGTGTTGGTAAAATCATACTCCTGAAGATACCATACACATAGAATACGGCGAACATAATCACAGAATGTGGAGAAATCAAGCTGGCACTGACATGGAATTTTCATTCCTACTGGATAACTTTCTACTAGAGGAGAAAAGGAATCCTGAGTTTTTTCCAATTGTGAATCCTGTGAACTACAATATCTACCAGTCTGGCAAGATATCCTCACTGTTACAATAGTGGCAAAAATGTCTTAGGGGTAACTACTACTTCCTGATTAGATTTAAGGCTCTCACCATATAAAGAAACTTATGACTTTCGTTGTTATATGGTACAGGAACCTGAAGGTAGACAGGTCAGAGTCCCTAGGAAATCATCTAAAACTATTGTTCTTCTAAATGGACATAGTATTAAATAAATTATTGAAGACTATTGTACCTATAAATTAGCACATCTCAACCCTATTCAGAGAAGGGACTTATTGTCATAGATGGTGAGTAAGAAGGAGACTCATTTAAATGGATTAAGGTGCAGCAAATAAGCTGTGGAATTTTCAGCCACAAATGGGACATGTATATTATACTTCCTCTTCCCAAGATTCAAGGTTCATTCAAAAAGAGGGGACAGAAAGATTTTAAGAGTCAGAGGTGGTAGGTGACAATCATTAAACTTTTTAAAGTTTTCTTATTTTAAATTTTAGTGTGGTTGATTATTCTCTGTATCTTTGGGATGCACGGTGGTATTCTGATTTTTGTTTTCTTTTGAGACATTACGTTTCTATGAATAGTCATGATCTTGTGGCCTATCCTACATCTTTGTATTGGAAGAAGTAGAAACATTTTTAATGTTCTTTTAAGACTAGCTCTCATTTATAGTGCTTTAAAGATCCTATAAAGTGCTATAAAGATTGGTCATACTGGCAAGGATAGAATGCTTCTGAAGTCTTTAGTAATTTTTTTCACCCCTTGTTCAGTGAGATAGAGGATTTTGCTACTATGGCAACAAAGGCTAGCTTGGCTTCTGTGTCTTAGAAGACAGGTTTGAAGCCTGGATACATGTAGATGGACCCAGAGTTTAGATGAAGACAAGATTCAATAGTCCTCTATGATAAACTTGGTGAATAAGCTTTCATAGGCTTAGATACTCAGGTTAGTATCTAGGTGTGTATGAATGTTCTTAAGGCTGTATCCATATATATGGCTAGGGCTCATTAGAAGTGATTTAAAGCTAGAGTCAAAACTGCCATGCTTCAAGGAAAGACTTAGAATCCTGAGGCCTGAATCTCATCCTATTGGTGTTAGTCTGGAGCCTGGGATTAACAGAACCAACCTTGGTCTAGAATGGCCTTAGTGTGTGGGATTTTAGCATAAGACCAGAAAATGCTTTTGGGGTGGGGATTGTTGGCATCAAATAGAGATTGATTTTTGGAAGAAGGCCTGGATCTTAGGTATATGGGGAATAGCTTATAATATAAGGCTTTGTAGACCTCGCTCAACTGTAGTGTACCAAGATCCTGGAATTTTGGATGCTGTTATGGTACTCATCTTCATATGAAGATACTTGAACCTAGCACATGGTGTGGGTTTGGTGTGGAATCTGGCTCTACAGAGGTCTGTGACTCTGATGTTAACTAGGGATACTTAATCCCTGAAGACAGTCATAGGCTGAGATCTACGGGCTGGCCTAGAATTTGGATGACCTTGGAACATAAGCCCATGATACAAAACCAGATGTCTGCCTGGAGGTTCAAGTACTGATCCAAAGCCTGAGGCCTCATGGGTCAGCCTATTTCTAGAAATGGGCAGAATCTTGAGGTCACAGTATTTAGTCTAGTACAGACCTAAATACTATGTTTATAGGTTTATTCTAATTTTGATAAGGTCTTGGAGTCTGAATCTTTACTAGTCCAGTACTATTAAATGCCTATACCTGAGTTTGTGCCAGGTAGTCTGGAGTCTGAGCCAATGGGAGAAGGCTTGAAATGTAAGTCCTCAAGAACTTTTGGCTTAGTGTCTGAGGGATCACCCAGAAGTACTGCAGGTCTGAAGCCTGTAGCTATGGTAATCAGTAAAGTTCTTCACTTCTCTGGGCTGGACCTGATGCTGGGATTCAGAGTAAAGCCTAATGACAATTCTTTTCTGTATGACTCTGAATCTTTAAATTTCTTATCTTGGTTTCTGAGAAGGGATATTTTATCTATATCTTCACATTTTTTTTTCTGGTTTGTTTTAAATCACTCTATAAGTAAAATTTCCTAAGATTTGGTCTCATGTCATAATTAAAACTGGTAGTCACTCATCCATATTGCAATCCTGAAATACACAATGAAGTTGAACCTTAGAAAAATTAACTAAGAATAGAATATAAAGATGGGTTATTCCTTTTCTTTTTTTTTTAAGATTTATTTATTTATTATATGTAAGTGCACTGTAGCTGTCTTCAGACACACCAGGATAGGGCATCAGATCTCATTACAGATAGTTGTGAGCCACCATGTGGTTGCTGGGATTTGAACTCAGGATTTTCTGAAGAGCAGTCAGTGCTCTTAACCGCTGAGCTATTTCTCCAGTCCCGGTATATTTCTATAACTATGTAACCATTGGATTTATTGCTGAAACTACATGTGGCAACATCAAATCAGAAGAAAAATTATTTTATCTCCATAAACTATATTGGTTAATACTTAGGTAGTTGATGCAATTTACAATTTATCTTCTTAAGCATAAAGAATTTTGCTTTAATTTCTCTTTTGTCATGGTAGTTTTATAGGAAATAGTGTAACACTGGGTGACTCATATTTTTTCTATGATTTGTTTTATCATGCAAAACAGTCTTCAAGAGAGCACAGTAGTGCCACTTTCACTGAGATGTCACATGTTGGTGCCCAGTTAATGTTCACATCATGGATGCTTCTTAGTACATCAAACACTACTGGGTGAATATTGTTAGATCAAATGAGTATAAAAGGTCTTATATGGAATGATTTTGATGTGTTCTTACTGTTGCCCTGGATTTTTGACCACATTACATAATCATTATGCATTTGACACAGTATATCACTTTTGAAACAGCTTTATGTTTAAGGAAGCATGAAGACAGGATTGCTCATAAAATCAGGAAGATGATATATATAATTCCTGCCTGCCTCTCTCCCTCTCCCTGCCCCCTCCATTTGTGTGTGTGTTTGTGTGAGTGTGTGTGTGTTGCAAAAAGTAAAGCATTCCACCTTTAGTGTATAGTAAAAGCTTATGCTGAGTTAATGTTCTATCATTAAGGACTCAAGATAAATAGGCATTAACAGTTATTTTACATTATGTGCTTTCTCATTTGATGAGGCATTCCTATTTTTAAAATCTATTTATTTAAGAATTGGAAAAATTCCTGTTTACTCTAAAAAGCTAAGTATGAGAAGAAAAATGTGCCTATATATATATATATATATATATATATATATGTATGTATGTATGTATGTATGTATGTATGTATCACAGACTAGCTTCTAACGGTTCTACTTCAAGGGAGAAGAAAAATTAGCAAGGACCCTTCTCACACACACACACACACACACACACTCAGTAGATGGACAGGTCTCTAGCAGGACTGATGAGTGAACAGAGAGAGGATAGAGCTGTCCACATTGCAAAGGTGTTCTTCATACCCTTGCACACACACACATCTCCCTTTCCTATCTTATTCCTTTTTCAGTGTAATTAGATTTAATTGGGAGCAGTCACCTCAACTTCAAAGGCTGTAGAACATACTCAGAAATCACCCTTGGAATCATCACAAACATTTCCTTCATTTTTATGCTGCTCTAGCCATGGACTTCTAGTATAAATATATGGTTTATTCAGATGGACAGTTTGAGACAAATCCAAAGATTAGTCCTGAGTATATTATACAACTTTTGAAATTTAAGTCTCTGCTCCCTATTTTTTTCATTTTAAAATTTATGTCTAATTAAATAGATTTAAGTTTTAAGTTTCATTTAGAGTAGTAAACTATATGAAGTGTCTACTTACATCTAACCATGATCAATACTATCATTTCGATAAACAATGGTGACAAAGAGCAGCCTAATGAAAACAAACATTTAGAAAACAAATCCTTTTGGGATCAGCCTTTAGAAATACTCCTTAGAAACAGAAATTAGAAATACTCTTTAGAAATAGTCTTTAGAAATAGAAATAATACAGTGAGTCATACCATCTTTAATTATTAGAATTTTAGTAGTTTTATAATCCAGTTGTTAAAGGCTTTGATTGAGACATTTTAAGAATGAAAGGTTAAAATGAAACAATCTAAAGCTCACATAATATATTGAAGGTATTATTTCCTGATTAATTTACTGAATAGTAAAGCATAGTATTACAGATGTTTTTGAAGTTGCTCATCTCTCTTGTGCCATGCAGAAGAAATTGATGCAATATCCTGTTATTGGTTATGTTTTCTTAGCTAGCCAATCATTTACTTTTCCATGGTAGGGACATTGAAAGCTTGAAAATCACCTCATGTTACAACTGGGATTGAATTCCTGCTTTATCAACTTCATAATCTTGAATAAATGATGGGGAAAATGTAAAACCTACAGTTTAAATTTAACTTCCTTTATATCCTATATATTTTGAATAGCACAAATTTAAAGAAATATTTTCCAATTTTTAAAAACTAGCCTTTAATTCAATGAAATTGCTCAAATATATTATGGACAAATGAGTGTAAAGTTGTATATATGACCTTACAGTTACCACACTCATGTATTTATCATTGGGACATTAGATGTTACTTAAGATTATTATAAATGTATAATAAACTTGTATACATGGTTAGATGCTGTCTTTTGCCCCAATAAACAGTGCTGTTTGCACAGGAAGGCTTCTAGAAGCACATGAGAGATGCTCATTGGGCCTATGTTTGAAAGGTGCTTCAGAAGTGTTGGTGTCCGCTCCATTGATATGAAGTAGGGGAACAAAATTTCACAACATAGAGCTAACTACTGTGAATCCAACAAACCAACACATTTACTGAGTTGCCAAACTGTTCTCTACTGTTCCTAAAGTAATATCAAATTCTCTTCTCACCTATGACTTCAAAAGTTGTTGTAGCTATGTAGACTCCACCTTCCAGCCCTTCTCCATAGCTGTTTGGGGGAAGGGTGGTTGCACTGGAACAGTCAAATGAAACTTATCAGAATTTTCTTAGCCTGTAGTGCTACCATTCAGGACCTTTGCCGTTGATGTATGTCTTTTATCTATTTGAAGATACACATTCTATACTTGAGAAAATTTTCAATTTTAAATTATAATAAGCTGCTTTTTGGTCTCTTTTTATGGAACATTTTTTTTCCTCTAGCTACTCTTCTTTAGTCAATACTCAGCTGTCATTCACATTTGCTTTATTTAATATATAGCTGCATGGTTCAGAACAGGAACATGGGTGGAAAGCAGCAGATTTATTAGATATTTAGTAATAACCTTGCAATGGTAAAGGGAGCTTTCTCATACATTTCTTCACATCTGAGCTGAAGAGAGAATGCTCAGAAGATGAAGAAGAAGCTTCAGTCAAAGGTACAACCCCCTAAACCCCCCACAGATATGAAAACTAGTTTGTTCAAAAAATAATAAAGGAGAGGTATCATTGTATAGAGGACATTCTTCCTAGAAAGAATATTGTCTACATTGTTGGAAACAGTTGGTGATTTGGTCAGAGTTTTCTCACCTGTGCAATAAATATCTGTTTTAAAATGTTGTATCCTGTCTTTGGGGAAGTGGACTGTGTTGTTAAATACTCTGGCAAGGATAGAAATTATAGAAAGTTTGCTTAGTGCTCCTTAGAACGTCTTCACAGGTTTGGGGATTTTTAATAGTATAGAATTGTTTATGGATGATTGGTATTTCAGACATTTACCTAGCTCTGTTAACAGTGTAAACATTTTCAAGAATTTGGGAATCCTTTTAACAGATTTGACTATTACAAATGCAGTGAATTACCAGGAGTATATTATTTATTTTGCACCAAGTTGTTTTCCTTAAATAATATGTATAGATCGTACTCTTGCTAGTAAAAAGACAACCATTTACATTTTACCTTTAAGACTAAATGACACTCAAAAGTAGAAATAAAACCACAAATTTCAAAATGGTAAATTATTTCAAATGCAAAAAAAATTCAATCTCATTCTAGTTTCCACCCTTGTCCGTCGCTTTGATTAGCACAGTCTAAAGACTTGTACCAGTCTTTGTTCTATATATTCTCAGATGTGTCTACATGTAGATATATCTGAGTGCATTGTAACTTGAATTTGATGTGGGTAAGGGCTTTATATGTGGCCATAAGCTTACTGAGAGATTAGCTTGAAAATCTGTGCTATTGAGTATTTTGTGTGCAGTATACAAGGGTTTATGAGACTCCTTTCTGAAGTATTGTGTCTTTAAAACAGAGAAAAAGAAAAACAAGATTTATCAATAAGGCATAGGATTAAACAAATTATAGTGCCTCTATAAATGTAGAATGCTACATTGGTAGAAAAAACATACACACATGCTAAAGTGTTAAAATGGAAATATAAAATCCGTGGATTGTGAGGTGAAAGACATTAGGGAAAGTGTATCTAAACGATAATCTTCTTGATAAGCTATACAAATAATATAGATTTTTGAATGCCCTTTTACTTGGATATGTATATATGTATATGTATATATGTATATATACACACACTATACACACTACTTGCAAACACACATATATACAAATTTATCATCAAAGGAAGTAAACAAGAAAATTAAATGATTAAGTTTAAGAATTAAAATGGGCCATTTTAGTGAAATACAAATTGAAATAATGGAATAGATAAAAATTAAGAAAAATGGGAAATAAATTATGCATGTCTATATAACATTATGCAATGATAATATTATGACCTTGGAATCTTTTTCTGAATTATAATTTACATAAAGGAGAAAACACTGGTCAAGGGTGGAAATGACCTTGTATGGGTGCTACATCTGTAATGCTATAGTAGAAAATGCTCATAATGGTAAATCACAGTCATTAAAGGTGGGACCATTGTTAATTTTTATTTTGTTTATTACATAATTCTTTATTTTATAAAATTTTACCACTCATTCCATATTGCTAAAAGAGGTAGAAAAATAAACCCTTTAAAAAATGATGGAAGTTCTTCTCAGATAGGGTAATTGAAGACAATGACTCCCTTTTTGTGCCTTTCTTAGTTGGGAGTTGAGGACATAATGCACTCTTGGGATGAAGGTGACTCCTCTCCCCCTCATTTCTCAATCCCCCACCTCTTTTACTTCCAGGGTCAAATAATTTAAGGCTAAATACTTACTTAGTTCAGTAGCTCAGCATCTCTGTAGCTAGAAGGGAACAATACAGAATAAATACTTACAGTTATCACCCTACAGCAGTCATGTTTTTAAAGAAGCACATTATAAAATACACTAGAAAATTGGCTTTATTGTATTAATTTTAATTATTCATGGATATGTTAAACATCCTAGTGAATAAAATATGTTCCTGTAAGGCTAAACTTAGTTGAATTAGGCAAAGAGGTGAAGAGATTTGAAGGTCAGTTATATAAACATTTCAAAAAAAAAAAAAAACAAAATTAGTTCAGCCAGCGCAGAAGGAAGGCACGATTGTTCGCAGTCACAGAATAATGCTTGCTTGTTTCCTTCTACGACGAGGACAGACTGTCTCCAAGTCCAAGAAAGCATCTAACAAGTGTCCTCCTGCTTTGAATTTATGTAGTTTATGTCTTTGTATGATGTTCAGTTTTTTACACTAAATGGAAATTGAGATGATTTTCTATTCCTCTCACTACAAAATGAATCAATAAGAAAACCAAGCAGTTTTATATTCTATTCTTCATCCAAGACACTTTCTATACCATTTTACCATTTCCTGATTCACTTGATCATCACCTTTGCTTGAGATACTTGTTACCCTTCTCATAAAGTTAGATTCCATACTAGCATATTTTATTTCTATCAGTTTCCTATGTTATAACTTAATTTCTTTAGAAAGTACCTGAAGCAACCACTGTGTCCCAGTGATGAGCACAAACAGTGAAATACACTCCAAATACACCAATTTCTGTGGAGCTTTATTCTTTCATTGTGAAAACTCTCTTTCAGTAAGTAAGTTGTTAATGCTTGTCCATCCAGTTAGACTAACCCATTCTTTCTGTATTTCCTAGAAAGTCATGCTTGGTGTTTATCTGATGTTCGAACTGATTCTTTAGTTTATTTGGAAATTTCCTGGACATCCTGTCTCCTAATATATCCTGTTTTCCAAAATTTGTGGTTAGGATCCCAGTGACATTTATAAAGTAGTGCTTGATCACATTCTTTCTATGGGTGCTATGTTTGGAAGTTTTAGTGATTTTGTTTTAAGTTCTCTAGTTCTTTATTCTGTTCTGTACATTTAAGGACCAATTTTGTTAGATTAAGAAACACCCAGAAGACTCAGGTGTGACAGCACATACTTGATATCCCAGTGCAATGGACACTGAGGTAGGAAGACCCTGCCCTACAGGCTACCTGGACTACATGAAATGCATTTTGATAAAGCTTTAGAATGAAGAAAACAGTAATTTCAGCAAGTATAAGAATCATGTGGGAGATAACCTCAAGAAATATATACAGTTCAAAACTATGGGGATGCTTATTATTTATATGTTATTTAATTCTTTTTTATCAGATATATTCTTTATTTACATTTCAAATGTTGTCCCCTTTCCTGGTTTCTCCCCCCGCCCGAAAATTAACTCTTAATACAATTTGTTCATTTAACTGTGCATAAAAAATACATCCTCTATAGAACATAAACCTTGTCAGTTTTAGTTATTGATATATCCCCTAAAATCTATATCCTTGTCACATAGAGTAAACACTTAGCAGTTTAATTCATACCTTGGTGACTGAATTTATATAAATATTTTGGTGGGGTATGAATTATCTAATCATTCTCTTTAGAACCTTGTGATGACAGAAACTATTCTTAATTGTGGGCGGTTAGGTGACAAACTCGTGACTGGCCATGAGAAGAGCTATTCAGTGTTATCTGACAGATTACTCACTACCTTCCCACCAAAGCAAAGCAGAATATAAGCAAAAGAAATGGCTATCAGAGGCACCAATGGCAGATTCTTATGGATTACCTAATGTGTGCCACATGTGTTAAAAGCAATTTATGTGGGATAGCAAGATGGCCTCTTAAAGCACTCATTGAAGGAGAGAGATAACTCCTGGAAGTTGTTCTTTGACCTCCACATGTGTTCTGTGGAATGTGCATACCCACATGCACACAAAGATACACATCACAAGCAACAAATAAACAAAAGTAATTTTTATATCTTAATTCACCTCCTGCAACAATTCTGATGACTACTTTATTGCTATTCTATTTTGACAATACCATCAGCAACCTAAACAACATAATCACCTTAATTTTCAGTCCATACACCATTAATATTGCACAGACACAGACACAGACACACACACACACACACAACCTGGCTTTCCATGAATAAATAATGTGCAAATATGATGCATATATAATACATATATTCATAAATATTTCCCCATGTTGCTTATATGTTTAATAAGTATAATCACATTATTTGCATACTTTTGAAGTTTGATGTTTAACTATTTTTGAAAAGCACTACATTTTCTTACACCCCACTTTACTTTGTTTGTTTTACTGTAATCTATCTTTCCATTGTACAAAACAAAAACTTGACTCTACTTGACATGGCTCACATTTGTCTTTTCAATTCTGATTTTCTACTGCAGTTACCACTTGAAAATACTCTCTATCTCTATCTCATCTCTATCTCTATCTCTACCTCTACCTCTACCTCTCTCTCTCTCTCTCTCCATATATATATATATATATATATATATATATGGAATTTTTATTCATCTTTACATCAAGTGCTATAGTTACTTATCTTGTTTGATGCATGCTCCCCTTTGTCTTGAGTCAGTGAAAGTGCACTTTACTTGATATCATTAATTAGTATTTGCCACTTAAAGGTAGGTATACCCAAAGCCCTGTTTTTGTACTCTCTCATCTCTCATATCCTGAATGTCAAAAATTTATATTCAGTTTGTTTACAATTGTCCACCAAACACCACCAGCTGAATGTCATACTTGACCTAAATTTGCACTTCTTTCTCTCAAATTTGTTCATCTTTCTCTGCTTCCTTTTTAACTGGCTGCGGCACCATCTTAACAATCATTCAGGCTCAAAAGCTTGGAATGATTTATAAGTCCCTTGGGCCTCATCAGTTGCCAAGACCTGCAAATTACTGTTCCATTCATTCAGCCAAATTGGTTCCTACTGCTACTACCCTAGTTTAAGCACCATGACTTCTAGACTTGTCACAATAGCATAGCTTGTTTTCCTGCTTCTAAGTGTCTTTCTGCTTCCTAGGCTTCCTGCTTGATTAATTTTCCTAACGCACAATTCTGTTCATAGTATTTCCCTGTTTGAAAGCTTTTAACAGCTTTCTGTTATTGTCAAATAAACTCTATTTACTTTAAGCTGAAATTCTGGCTTCTTTGAAAACTGACTTGTTTATCCACTCAAACTTATTACTGCTTTATTTAATATGTCACATATGCCTATCAAATGGAATATCTCACTGTTTCTTTACCTGTTTGTATGCTCTAGGCCAAACTGTGACAATAAGTCACTGTAAAATCTTTCTAAAAATGATGAAGATTTATTTCTCACAAACTATATGTAGTACTTTCATCTCAGCAGAAATGTCTTTGTTTACTGCAGCCACTCAAATGCCCAGGGTATGGGACCATCCATGTTCTTCACTGTCGCTGTTTGGAAAACATGTTAGAGGATTCTACACTAACAGATGCTATAGGAAGGGAATGACATATATCACTTTAACTGACAGCTCACTGACCTGAATTAATCACGTTTCTAATTGATTCTAAGGCACACTCGAAAATTCAAACAAGTCATGTGAAATAAAAAAGACTCAAGATCCTCTTGGACAACACTAATAACCACTCTTATTCTTATATTTATTTCTGGCATTTTCCCCTGAAAACTATTGCTCATCAAGCTTAAAATGCATTTTATTATCTGTTTGTCTTGCATGTGTGGTTTATTCTAATTCCCAGTATAGCTTACATTTTTTCAATGAGTTCATTGTGGGTTTTTTCAGACATATATTCTCTCTCTGCTCAATTTTACTATAGTCCTTAACTGTTGAAATAATTATTTATGAGTTGACATTTCAGTCTTACAGACCAAACTGTATGCTTTATTCACCATTGAATACATGATCATAAACAATGAACACAAGAATTCATAAATCCAGTTGTATATTGTGATCACTTATAGCTCTGTTATTGGAAGGGAGGAGGAAGAACTGGCTTCTATTACTTATTTATGAGGAGAATATATTATTATTCTCACTATGTGTAAGGACGGATTCTACACACACATATAAAATTGTTTCTACATGTATGGTATATGTATATTTATATATCTTATGTATATACATATAGTTAGCAGATCTTAGCTTGTACGGTACAAATATAGAGTAAATTAATTATGAATCTGCCTTATTCTCACTCTGAAATTGCTGGCATTGCTATTATAACTCTTTTAACTCTTCTTTTTCC
Organism: Tokudaia tokunoshimensis; assembly: GCA_036184795.1. Classification (NCBI taxonomy): domain Eukaryota; kingdom Metazoa; phylum Chordata; class Mammalia; order Rodentia; family Muridae; genus Tokudaia; species Tokudaia tokunoshimensis. Next base: position 10,644,608 of record BTHU01000009.1, on the reverse strand, counting down.
TTTGACAAATGGTTTATTTTACCATGGCTCTAGTATAGTAATAAGATATAGAGTCTAGAGTATTTTATAAGCAGAATATTTCATAGACTACCTATAAAAATCTGAGAGAAAAGAGAAAACAGTGATGTCCAGTTGTCATATCTTTCTTATTCCTTTATCAAAGTGTTATGGACATGTTGCCTGGTTATGCTACTGTAGTAAGATATAATGTTGGATTGGGAGTCTTGGGAGAAATATAACACCTGAAAAATCCATTCATTCTACTAATGTGGTTCCTCATGTCAAAGCAGTTCACATGTACAACAGTTCCTTCAATAACTGAAGTTGGAATCAATATTTCTCCAACAGTACACCTGGTCTGGGTTGATTAGGTTCTCATTCACAGTTTAAATGTCACATTCTTTCAAAAGCCTACTTCATTTCCCAGATATTTCAATGGTGTTTAGAAGAGAGCAAAGAACTCAGTAAACTTTGTACAGTGAGTTTTCAAAAATGTGTGAAGTTTTTAATTCTCCAAGAAAAGCAAAAATAAAGAAAATTGTTCATGTTAACTGGTATGAAAAATGATAAAGCAAACACAGGTATCTATGAGTAAATCATTATTTCTGGAGCTTAAATTATTTGAAAAATGTTACATGAAAAGAAGTTAACAGTTGTGCAGGAACCCAGTTTTGAATGACTATATACCAACAGGGTACTATTAAAGCATGTGAAAAACTGAAATAAATGACCTGATTTATTCTATAGCAGTTAAACTCTTGCTGGATTATGAGAAATAATATAATGATAAGGGCAGTAGAATTTGAAAGGTATCTACAACATTTAAGAAACATTCTACAGTGATAAGGTGAAAGGATATTAGAAGGAAAAGAACCAAACGATTTAAGAGGAAATATATTATGACAACTGCTTAAATAAGCAAGGGAGCTTCCTGGGATGGGCTGAGTTAGTAAAACTGAGATCTAATTATTTCCCCTAATGGATTCTAATATTTAGTATGGAGGAAAAGAATAGATTTTAGAAAGATGCTTCAAGCACAATGACAAGATTTGAGGGAATGGGAGTGGGGAATGATAGAAGAGACATATCACATTTGAGAACAGTTCTGAGGTGAAAATTTAAGAGTGTAAATATTTAGAAGACTCTGTCTGCAGATCTATATTGCTCAAATGCAGAGACAAATGGGTGGATAAATGATAAATGATAAATCTAACTTTAATGAAATGTGATAAAAAGATATATGTGCAAAGGAGCTGATACTATTTGAGTCTATATAGTGAATTAACCGAGGCAGTTAAGGAGGAGGATGGATTCATGAGATGTTACAAGGACTCTATCAGGTACAAGAGGAAGTATAAAGAAAGGTTCCAGGAAGCAGAAGAGTGTGCTCAAAGAGAGGGCCTAAAGTTCTTATGTCCAGGGTGAGCTTTCTTTTCTGGGAATGTCAGGAAGGAAGTTGAAAAGAGACTTGGAGTAAAGACTGGTGGAAAGCTCACTGGTCCTGAAGGGGTTGTTGGTGACTACAGATGCATACCAGGGAATTCACTACAGGACGATAGCATTCAGGAGGATGATAAGCATCTAAGCAGAAGGTGTGTGTGATCTAAGATCTGTTCATTATTTGTGGGAGCTATCACCTAGAGGCCAGCTATGCCGAATGAAAGGGCATGGTCTGTTGTGAGAAACTGATTCATTTGTTCCTATTGATTCTGGGCAAGTATCATTATTTATATAATTGGTTTTAAGCTTGTGATACCTTTGCTTTCTGTCTCTTAAGTGATGGTCTTACCAGCACACATCACAGTTCCATAGATTTTGTCTTAGTCAGGGTTTCTATTCCTGTACAAACATCATGACCAAGAAGCAAGTTGGGGAGGAAAGGGTTTATTGAGCTTACACTTCCATATTGCTGTTCATCACTAAAGGAAGCCAGAACTGGAACTCAAACAGGTCAGGAAGCAGGAGCTGATGCAGAGGCCATGGAGGACTGTTTTTTACTGGCTTGCTCAGCCTGCTCTCTTATAGAACCCAAGAATACCAGTCCAGAGATGGTACCCCCCCAAGGGGCCCTCCCCCCTTGATCACTAATTGAGAAAATGCCCCACAGCTGGATCAGCTGGATCTCATGGAGGCACTTCCCCAACTGAAACTCCTTTCTCTGTGATAACTCCAGCCTGTGTCAAGTTGACACACAAAACCTGCCAGTACAGATTTCTATAGAAAATACTTGAGTAGATAAACTTACAAAGAAGAAAGATTTATTAGCCCTCATAATTTGAGTCCATAGTAACTCATATCTGTGAGTTGGAATCTGTGGTTGCCAGAATAATATGATGTGGAGTGTGTGAAAAGATAAAGCTATATATCATATAGGGTTGGGAAGCAGAGAGAAGAGACAGGGAGAGCTGAAGAAGCTGTAATGCAAGTAGAGATATTGGGAGAAAATGTGGTTTAAATTGGATCAAGATCTGATAGCACCCTTTTGTGTCTTGTAGTGATGATTGAAGAATTAGTATTTATGCCCTGAGATTAATGTAAACGGAAGGAGACAAAAGAAGAAAAAGACATATAAGTCGTCGAGACATTGTCTTGCTTCCTTTTGTGATGTTTTGAATCTTTTTGTCCTCAAAGTATTGCATTATTCATTAGTTCAATGGATTAAAGAACTAACTCATAGAATCTTGGCTGAGAATTGGGCATTTGGAAGAAGCTGGTCCTTGGGGTCATGTCTTTGTAAGGTAGGTCTTGTCCCTACTGTCTCTCCTGACTGCCACAAGACATCAAATTGCCCTTATCTCCAAATGATGAGCCACAGTAAAATGTTCACCTTTAAGTCCTTTGTCTCTGGTATTTCACCATGGTGACTAAAACCTCTTCATATCAGACAAACTGTAGCACTATACTAATTTCATACATATTTAAATTATTTTAAAATAGTTCCAGTAGTGTGGGTTCTAGATTTTTAGATGGGAGAGGACAAGAAAATCAATGGTGGCAGTATGAGGTGGTGTGAGAATATGTTCAATGTACAATGTACACCCATAAAAAGTTTTTGATGTCAAAACAAGCCCAGTTTAGGTCTTTAGAATCTGAATGCTTAACATATGTCATGTCACTGTATTAAAGTCTGATAAGTCATAATAAAACTTATAAAAGACCTCAAAAGTATTTTTGAACCTTGGTGCTCTTTGACAATAAGACTACCGGTGGGGTTGACATCAACTTGGCAGACAAGTTCTCACCTCAACTCTCCATGTCCTCCGAAAAATCACATATGCTTTCTACTGATAGAGGACTGGAAAGAAGGGAACTTGGTGGGAGGACTTCTTCCTACTGTTTGCGTACCACCACAGCCTGGTGTGTGCTTCTGAATCTTGGGATCCTCTCATATGTCCTTACAGTTTCACAGCACATGGTTGATAGAACAGAGAGTTTGAGAAATTTTTGCCTGAGTGTCAATAATAATTCTAGGACTGGGAAAAATGGAAGTTGTTAACTCACCTCAAATTTTGAAACTTTAGAGCCCAGTAATTTTGGGGCTAGAGCCTACCTTTAGGTAGGAAACATGACTAGAAATTGGTTGAAACTTCATACTAGCGTGGTTATAAAATATGAGCGACAGAAATAATTTAGTCAAGAAACAAGAATGGTATCTCAGAAATGACAATGTTTTTATTTTAGATCTACCTTAAAGAAAATTAAGGCGAAAAATATTGTTATCAGCATTGCGTCATTATATAACTAAATCAATGTAATATTTTCCTATCAATTTGCAATCATCATTTGAACAATCAATTCATGTCAGCATTTAGGAAAACTATGTTACTTTGGAAAATGTATGATAGTCTTTTAAAGAAGGAATTTTGTGTGCTTGTTCATTTTTTAAATTCAAAACTCAGAGGGAAGTTTTAAGATAGTTCCTGAATTTAATTCCACTCATACATAAATTTAGATTAATAAACAATTGGAGTTTTGTTAAGAATGTTTGTCAGTTTATCAGAAAGCATACTGTTTTCTAATTTCCAACATGTATAGTTTGAGTATATTTGGAATTAAGCATTTTATCTAGATGTATAATCAGTGACATCATTGTAGAAATGTATGGGTTGAAGCTTACACTTACATATATGTGTTGCCTTTATGATTGGGTGTATTGTTAGCATGTACTTGTAGCATTTAAATATATATTCAAAGAGAACCTAATAATAGTAATTCTTGATCTCTTTAAAATAAGAGAAAATACAAAACTTGTAGTTAGCAGGAGTTCCAATTCCATTCTGAGGCTGTGATTGGATGTTTTCTTTAGATCTGAAACACATATTGGGTCCACAAAAAAGCAGACCAATCAGCCGTAAAGGATGGATAAAGGAAGCCTGTATTCTGACAATAGTCTCCAAGTTATTCATATTGACAGGTGAAAGTTTGCAAAGCACATGCTTCTAGGGAGAGTCAAATGTAACTGGGACAAGGTAAAAAGCTACAATTCAAGGTCAGGAGGTGAACTGGAGCTTGATTTTACTCAAATTAAAGCACATAAACCCTAATATGTCATTATAAAACAAAATGCTGATTATTTAAACCAAATCCATGTTACTTACAATTGCACAATTCTGACCAGTTTGTAGATTTCTTCTGATAAAACAGCATGAGTTCATAAATCAAGTTCTTTGCTTTGCTTTCAATTGATACTAGAAAATGTTCTTGGAATGAGATTGTCTTTTAAACTCCTAAAGTAATATTTTTTCTGAATTTAATATGTATTTTTAAGTTAAGTTGTATTTATAATACAGAAAAATTCTTGTTTCTTTTTTTTTAAAGAAATTATGTGACTAGGTCAACATGAAAGTTTCTGTCACATTTTTTTTTGTAAGTTGTAATCCTTTGTCAGTCATTCACTAGTCTTCCTAAGAATAGAATACTAATAATTTCTGCCTGCAGAGAATCATGAAGACTTGGTAGTAAATGAAAATGAACTATGGAAAAGAACTAAATCCAACACTTTCAGCTATCTAATTATCTCAGCATAATTAACTGTTTGCTAGATTTAGTGCCCAAATCCTTTTTTTCAAACTTAAATTTCAGAGTCCTTTTGATTGCGCAAATATGATAGTCTATCATGTATGTGAACTACAGAGAGCACATAAGGAGTAATTAGATTCACCTGGATTTCTTTCTTTCTTTTTAACTTCATCTCCACCCCCTAAGCTTCAAATGCAAATTTAAAATATTGCTTCTCTACATACAATCACACCGTCATTATTTCTTCCTTTTTACTAAATCGCAACCTTGAAAATGTGTCTAAATAAAAACAAAGAAATCACACATTTGAAGATAATTAATGCTTTTGGTTGAGAAAGATGTATCCGTTCTCAAGACAGGTTTCCATGTCCACAACAATCAGCGTTAATCACTTAGATACCTTCAGATTCTCCATCAGATTTAACAGTTTTCTCACAGAAGTAATAGTTTGTAATTCATTAATTCTTTTCAAAGTTCCAAGAAGGAGGGGAGCAAGTCACCCAGAGAGCTTTCTTCTTGACCACTAACACAGACATGTGAGAAGCCGGAGAAATGGCCAGTGAATGGGGGAAATGCAAATATTCTTCACCCCCATTGCTGTTTTGACACAGCAATTAGATTTGTGCAGAACAGCAAGATTGTTCCAATTCTATTCTCCCAAACATAAGTCTTAAAAAAAGAGGTTACATTTGTGACTGTAGCTCATGGAGCATCCAATCTGGCATCCTGGAAATCCATATGTAAGCCACACTTATATCTTAAACCTGTCAAACAAATAAATGTACAGAAGCAGTAATTTATGTACTTTATAGACTGTTTTGCCCTTTTAGAGCAAAAACCTAATTTTCAAGTGTTGCTATTTTAACTTCTGGCAGTGCCTGGGAGATAACTGAGGTTCAAAATGTGAATTTTACAAGTAAAATGTGATTCAAAAATTGATTTACCCTGTTCTCACTACATGTGAGACAGAGAGGAGAAATGCTGGGTGCCTGTGAGCTTCAGGCAAGGGGAAACATATTGCTAAGTACAGAAGCCGCGCAAAACTTTGCGGGTTTTCAGTCGAGACGTGAACTTGAGCCTTTCTCAGTTCAAGTTCTGTGTAGGGCCGGCGAAACATGCCTTTCTGTTTCAAAGAAAAGGCTTAAAAAGGCTTATAAAGCAGACTTGCAGGCTTCTTGTACATCAAATAGCTCTTACACAATGGCATTTAGATGATTTAAGTGTAAATGAATCAAAGACATATGGATTGCATTTCCCTTAAAATACGCATGGGCTTTAAAATGAGGGGAAAACATACTTGCCAAAATCTTTTTGGGTTGTGCTGCATCAAAAACATTTGGAAAATGGCTTTAAATGTTTGGAAGAACCCCAGACATTGGGTTCAGCCACCCCTAGAGATTAAATCAGTGTCCTTCATCCAATAATAACTAGGCCCCTGTTTTGCAAAGACATTTCTTAAAAAATGTCAAGTTCCAACCCTGACACTCCTGAAAACCAAATTTCTCGATACTTGAATTGCTAATTCAATGCTAGGGTCTTATTACAGATTCTTCCCCAGAGAATGGGAATCCATTTTGTGTTCGTCAAACTACCAGAAGCATATTTCAGTTTTTGCCCATTTTTTTCAAGTGTGGTTAAAAATTTGAGCTCTCTCTGTCCTGGAGGTAAAAAATAATGCTTCTAGGAAGCCAAAGGGAATTGAGGTTTCAAGCTGAATGAAAGGACTGAAAGATCAGGAGATAAAAATGGGAAACTTGTTTGCTATAAATGTATTCAGGCAGAATTCTGACATCATATGGCTGTTAGCATAATTAAAAAATAAAATGAAATAAAGCAAAAAAGGGGGAAAGAAAACAGGAATGAAGGAAGAACACAGGGTGGTAAGATGTTCTTGGAAATGAAAAAGATTTTGAATGAAATGCAGAGACAAGTTAGCAGAAGCAGGTGGTTCTTGAAAGTAGCTAAACACCAGTGGGGACTAAAAGCAAACAGCATAAAATCTAAGTAGACTGATGCCCTGGAAGATACTCTGCTGAATAAGTGAAACAGCCTTGGCATAGTGATTGACAATGTATTGAAAAGGAATAGAAGAGAGGAAATGTGCTGTTAAAAGAAACCATGCTAGAAGACAAAACCAGGAAAAGACTAAAAACATAGGGAATATCAAAAATTGAGGGAAAATACAAAGACCAAGAAATACAGGAAGACCGTAAGGAACATGTGACAGGCTGCTATTTAAGTCTGTGCTGCTGACCGGTTTCCATTAAAAAGTTCTGATTTTGCATGCAGCTCTGGTGTGAGAGGAAACAGCTTTCAGACTTGTTTAATGACCTCCTGTTAGGAAGGTTAACAGGATTATCATGCAGTTCACTGGAGGATGGACAGAGGCTCTCAGCAGGCCGCCTAGCCACTGTGCAATTCCAATATTCTCTTTTACAGAGAACTGTAAAATCATCGTGCCACTCAAAGGCATTAGTTAGAAAGTTGGGATGCTTTTAATGAGGGAAGTTCGACATAAAAAAGAAATGAGGAAGGGGAGAAATGGGCACTAAGACCCAGGCTCCTTTAAATTCCTTCTGCCCTAGTAACTGTGGGCGTGTCTGGCTGTGGCAGACTGACTCCTCCTTTGCTTTTGCTCTAGTCCTGTCTCACTTCCCTCTGGGTCGCTAGGTAACCAGGAAGTCCTGAGTAGGTGGCTGGTTACCGCTGCTCTGTTGTGCTCCCCAAGCACTTTCTTATTAAAGCAGAATACTTTCCACCGTTCTCTTCCGTGATGCAGCCCTCCCTCTAAGCAACAGTTTGTATTGTCAGGACCCTGTGGAGACTTTAATGGCAAGTGTCTTTGTAATTACCCTGCCCCAAGATTTAGTGGCATTAGCACCAGCTGGACATGTGAAAGGGACTGTGGAAAAGGAAAGGCCCGAGTTGGAGGACCCTCTGATTAATGCTTATCAATTAACATCATATGAGCACAAATTTTAACATTTCTATTTGATGACTGGTCACACCAGTTCTCACATTCTCTAAATCATGAAATACCTTACTAGTAGGTAATTGATACCATTTTTTTTTATGAAAAAAATGCTCTAAACTCTTGGTGACTTTATTCTTAAAAAATTTGATATATCATTATTAGTGTGGTAGGCCAATTCCCATTCTGGAATCCCATTTCTAACATTTTGAAGTCGAATCTTTTAGGATCTCCTTTGAGGTTCTTCTGTGGTTTGTTGTTTATACAGTTGTTTAGCAGAGTAAAAATGATAGTGTAATGGATTTTGTGTCATGGGTAGAAGTGATATGTATTCCTACAAAATGGTTAAAATTGTAACTACAAAGCATGCTGGGAAATGTAGTCTACACAGGTAGAACTACAGTCAAATTTCTGCCATGTTCATCAAGAGATTTTTCACCTCTAATGTGGATTAACCCTTACCTAGTCTTCCCTTCTTACCTTTTCCAAGTGTTTGGATGTGGCGAAATTCATGAACATTACTTAATTAGGAAACTGAGACTAAATTTTGAGTAAACATAGCTAATAGATGATAGTACTAGGATTTAAAACAAATTTGTCTGAATTTCAAGATACATTCTCTCTTCAAAATAATTCTTTTGGAATGGCAATAGAAAAAAATCTGATCAGAGGGAGACTAACTCCTCTTCTCTGCACCATTGGAGATGTCAGAGATACCAGAATTTCAATGGCATCAAACTTTTGGTTTGGAAGATCCTGCACTTAAATTGGTGAAATGTTTTTCCAGGGTTTATAGAGGAAAACTCAAGTTGACACTCTCAAAGCAGGGAGAGGAGGAACACAGAAGAATGTTCATTCCAATTGTATATATGGCTTGTCAAATGCTCTCAGAAAATGTTTGCTTCTCTTTTGACCAGAGGGTTGAAGAAAAGTTAAGGAAAGACAATTAATAAAGATTCAAACTTTTCTATTCATAAAAAGAATCAAATAACATTTCTTATCAGAACCTCTTGTCAGTAACCATTAGGTAGTGAAACTAAGTTTCTAAAGTGGCAAGAATATAAGAAGTTATAAAATGACGAGAATATTTCATTTACAGCCATGCTTACAGTACATAGCAATTTTCTTAAACTGTGTATTGCAAATTAATAAAAGAATATAATTTAAAATATCCCGTTGGTCTTATATATAAAATCATAATCTAAAAAAATTTATAAAATATTATTTCTTTAAATTTCCTATTTTTATTCTAATTATGTTACTTGAAGGACTGTATCATCTGGATGGGCTGATACCCTAACTACTCTGTAGGTTAGGTACTAGTAATTTGTTTTCTTTCTAATAAACCAGTAGCTGTTTAGAGGTCAGGTTGTTGGGTTCTGATGAGGACTCACTCATTTACTGGGTCACCTCCTTGCATTCTCCTGTAGTAGATAGAGGGTTCTGAGATCTTCTGAGGTCCCCAGGTTTATTAGATCAGTGTCTAACCTAATAACCTTATTCAATCTTAATCACCTCCTGAGGGACCCTGAGTCCCTATCCAGTTTCATGGAACAGTAAGTCACAGGAGTAGCATTACTGGCTATATCAAGTAATTCTTCAGAGTTATCATAATTAAAATGAACAGATAGATAATTCTAGTTTGATTTTTATGCATTTAAGCTGACATATATTTAAAATAGACTCCAATTGATTTTTCCTTAAAGACATTAAAATTCTCATAAAATGGATTTCATAAATATTATAATTATTCAATTGCTACAGTTTTAGAATTCATTCATGTATTTATTTTTAAATCTTCTAAACATTTTTACAGCTGTGTAGATTTTATTTTTTCTTGCAGATAGTAGGTGTTTTTCAAACAGTATAATTTAATCATAATTAACAGTATGTTTTAAAAAGCTAACAAACCAGCAGCCTTGTAACAATGAAATAATCACTGTTTATTGACTAAGGACAGTGGTGGGAAAATCTATAGCTTTTTGGTAAGCCAAAAATGAAGCACCACATCTCCAATTATGTCACAGTGACAAAAGTGCTGACTGTTCCCTATGGAAAGATTTCTGGTTTCGATCTATTTGGTTCATGTATCATAATAAAAATTTCACCTAGTCTTCTTATTAAATTCTCGTTGTATTTGTTTTGTCCTTAACCCAGCTACCTTGTACTATAAAAAGGGAGCTGAGACAGGATATCTGTAGGTGTTACACTGTTTGTTTTGGTGTGCCCACAAAACTATCCCTATGGGAAATGTTGACCTTGGAGAAGTCACATGTGCTTTTTACCCATGTATTCTGGCATTGTTATGAATCAGAAAGGATATTTAGCTGATGAGTGGTAACTCGAAAAGGAAAAATGAAGTCACAAGTGGACCAAATGAAACTTAGGTGTCATGCAGAAAGACACAGCTGGACCAAGAAAGTTTTAGTTTATATGAACAACAAAAAAAAAAAATAACAAACAGTTTTCACAGCTGACAGCAAGCTCTTGGTAGAATATAGAATTTGACAAACAAATTGAAAGCAAAGTTTCAGCTTCCATTTGTCTAAGTTGACAACTACCTAAAATGATATTGGGCAGGCCTCTGTTGGAGATAATATTTATGAGTAGCCAACTTCTAGACATTTCCTATTGAATAAAACAAATGATAATCTCAAGAACAGAACACAAATCAATATTATTTAGCCAATTTTCGAGTCTCTCTAAGTAAATTTGTATTGGGGGCTTCATACATTTTTACGTAAAAGAGAATTATGTATTTCCTTTCTGAAGTTAAACTAACAAGTCTTTGTGCAATGTCAAGCCCAAAGCTAAGATCACACATGCTGCCTTCTTGCTAGTAGACATCTTCAACCTCTTTGAGGGCTGTTGTAATGTATACCCAAAGGAAATCACAATGATTTTTCTCTTCAGATCCAAGACCAGCCACCTGATTTGCAGAAAGGCACCTGAGGCCAGACACAGTAAGAAACTCAATTTACCCTTCTCAGAAGCTGCTACATAAGGATGAAATCACCCTTGTTGAAAGGGTAATTTTGCAAAATTCATAACCTCTATTGGTACAGTGTCAGTATCTGGCACCAGTCTAAGCATGAGGCTCGTTAACCAAGGAACCAGATATCCACCTACCTGTTCCTCTTGCTGCAATCAAGGCCACATTTAAGTTTATTCTAGAAGAATTTGAAAATTTTTCACTTTGTCTTTCAGTAATCTCATTTTAACCATTACAGAAGAGGCAAGCAAGCTATACAGACAGAGATGCTGTCTAAGAGGAAACACAGCAATCTTGTGCAGGAATCGTTACACAATAGTGAGCTCTGATGGTTGTAAGTTGATGAAGGGGATGGTTTGACTTTTTAGAGTGCCATCTCTTTATTCAGAAAGCATGTTTAATGCTGACTAGGTTTCAGGCCAAGTACTGAATGATACTATCACATTTATATATTATATAATATGTACAGTATATTATATTATATAAATGATATCAAACAAATTCAAATGTGATCTGGATGTTCCATGAATTTATCTGCTAATGTAGAAATGATGGTCAGATTGAAGAGGTCTCTGAAGGTAATTTATAGTCAAGGGTTCTCTGGCAACAAGACACTGTTATGTTAAAAACATCTCTCTTTGTCATCTTCAACTTCCACCAATTCTACTCCTATATTTAAATTATTTCTTCCCATACAAATTATCTACCATTTTATGGCTAGATCTCTCTAATACTAAGGAATATAAAATGTAAAACTTGTTTTAATACTTCATTCCGTTCTTTATTAGTAGTGATAATAAGAGCAGGAGTGTGTTACTGGGGACATGTTTGCCAAGATGTCAGTTGTACATGCTTGGTTGGAGTTGAAAGCTTATTACTCTCTATTTAACTTTGGTCCTAGCCAAGGCAAATATTCAGTCCATAGGTATTTATGCAGTAGGTCCTCTCCAATACAATAACTACATGATAAAATGTTTCTTTGGAGTGACTCACTCAAGAAATTCTGGGAAAATAAAAATTATGACTCACTAGAAATAATCTTTGTATTAATTCATTTTGGTCATTTCCTATAATGTCCCAGACCCAGTCTATAAAAAGAAGAATTGGTACTAGGATTTATCCCATGGTGGGAAGGATGAATCCATGTCTGGTTTTGACAGTCTCCATAACTGTAACCAGGATAATGTTTACATCATGTTTCTCCTTCTATGAATTTTGGCATTTATAGCATTTGCTTCCTGGTGTTATTGGGGAGCTGGGTAGGATCATACAAAGCCTTTCATGTCTAGCATATAGTATGTTCTCAGTGTTAGAGTGACAGATGCATGAGGAGAATTGTTATCGGAGGGCAGTTCTCAGCTTTATGTGCAGGTTTTAAGTCAGTCAGAGGCAAGATCTTACCACCCTTGTGAAATCTAAACCCAAAAAAGGAAAAAGTTGTCTCCTTTAGCCATCTTGGATGGGTGTGTGTGGCCCTAAGTCTGGCAGGGACTGAGCTGAGCAGAGCTGTTCGCAGCAAATCTGTGATGAGGATCTTCTGTCTTCTAAGCTGTGGGCGGCTCCTTCTTTGGGAAACAGTTATAAACAGAACTTGGAACAAGCTACTCTCCAAACAATGCTCTCATTGCTTCTCCTGCCATTTAATTAATGCCAGTCTAATTTTATAGCAAGTATAGAAATATGATTTATGCATATTTACACCTATATTTGCCATGAGGCTTGCCATGAGGTATATAGTCATGCAAATTATATCCTTCTGATAAAAACCATTGGCCTAAATTAACTAACCTTATTGTGATAGTCCCATTTCAGGGGCATGGCAAACACATGAGTAAGACAACACTTACCCTAACTTTTATGTTATCATTGAGGACCACCAAGGCTTGAACCACATGTCTACTCAAGATTGTATTTTGCTGGAGGACTTACATAGATTTTCTCAGATAAGATTCAAGGGCCTTTTCCTAGTGTTATCAAGCAGACTGCTGCTTGAAAGTTATGCCAAAATGTGCTGAACATTCTGCTTTTGATTTTATGTTTATATCAGAGCACGATTTAAATGTACTCAAGTTCTGAGGGAGTTGCCTTACAGGACCATTGGATGCAATAGGAAGGATCTACTGTTTTCTGACATCATTCATGATATGTCTGTGAGCATATGTGTCAATAAGCAGATCTTCTTAGTAGAAACTTTGAAGTTCTTTTACCAAAGATAGGTCTAAAAAATAATACAAGGAAATTAACATTGTCAAGGCACATGGATTACAATCCTAAGAAAGAGGTTAGAAACCTGTTTTTGCTTCAGTCCTTTATCTGATTTAATAAACAATAGAAGTACATTTTTTTCCAAAGCATTTTTGATCCTTTTGCAACAGTGCTATAAGAGCCCAGACTTCAGCATATTCCTGTTTTGCCATTTGGGGTCACATTTCCATAGGTTTCCCAGGTCAGCCAGAATCATGTTTATAAGGGCAGAGACAAAGAAAGGCTCCCTCTCTAGAGCCCAACTCTTGAATTATTAAAAGGGGATTATAGCACAGACATTCACTTTTATTTTCTTAAAATATTCTACAGAAATTTCAGAATGTTAGACATTAAAAAGCAAAATTATAATCTTTAACACATTTAACCATAAAATTCCTGTTGTTCTCTTCCTGGAAATTTCAGATAGATTTCTGTTTTAATTCCTTGCTCTATTTCCACTCCAAATTTTAACACTAAGTGGAACCTAAAATGTGATGCTCAGTAGAAATACAATGGTAATTGCAGGACCATGAGTGGATGGGTGTGCCTTGGGCTAAAATTTCCCTGTAAGAATAATTATTGAATGGCTGTGAATTGACTTGTGGTTGTTTTCCCCCCCGATGTTACCGAGTTACATAGGTGCAGGTGTAAGGACTCTTTGATTGCTCATTATATTATCAAAGTTTTCCCCTAGATGATATGACTTTAAATGTTCTTCATGTCTTTTATTTAAATAACTTAAATTCATAGTTAGAATCAGGATATATACTGTTTTAAAAATAACATTTCATGTTTAATTTTAAACAACCATCTAAATAGTCAAGATAGGTGTCTGGTGGTTGTCTGTGCTGATATGGAGACATGGTGCATCAAATGCCTTGCCCATAGTTGTATAATCAGTGTCACAGCCAAAGCAGGGATTCAGGACTCCTGGCCGCTATGCACAAGACACTCTTTACTACCCTGCACAAAAGTAAACTGTCGAATGAGACAGAGCTCTAAGTAGGTGGTTGGCCGAAGTGATGAGGCAGCTATAGGGAGCAAAGGATCCTCGTGCTCTGCAGTTTATTATGGCATTCCTGGACATCGAGCTCCCTGGACACTCTCTGGAATTAGTCTGAAGTTATAATGGTGATTTCAAGCCTGCTGGAATATAGCATTGGAGACCTGGGGAGGTCCAAGTAGTGGACTGGAATAGCTGCAGCTATTAAATATCTAGGTCATCCTTTATATAGGGTTGTAATTTATACTCTAGCTTCTGATTTTCGTGCTGACAAAAGAAAAAAATTCCATCCTGCTAAAATGTAGTCAGATGGCAGTTTGTCTTTCTAAAACATCATTAGGTATTATTACAGAACATGAACACCTTTCATTCCTGACAAACAGGAAATGATGCTGAACCACTGGTATGTCAATCAGAGTGATAGCATCAATTTTATGGTTTTTAATTCATCCCCACCTCCTGTGGAGCCTTTTGCTCATCCTAAATTATGAATCTTAAAAAGTACATGATTAAGAAGAAAAAAAAATACCTCTGCTTGTGTGAAGAGCTGGGAGGTAGATATTTAAGAGATTTGAAAACATTCCCTAGTTACTGAGAGGCAAATGAGTTTCCTGTAGCCAGGGTTACCTCTATCTGCCTTCTCCATGATCTTTTGCTAGTAACTTAAATGTATATTTGTAATGTATTGCCACTTTTGTATATTAAAACATAATTTTAAAACATAAGAAATGTAATAAATGCTACATTTGTCAGTTCATAAAGCTTCTAAAGTCTGTTTTACTTTATGTTTTCTATGACTATTTCTTGAACTGGGATGTTTTCTTCCTTTTTTGATACATGAAATGATGAGAATTTAGGCATTAATTAGAGTGATAGTTCACATAACCTTTTCTCTCCTCCTTTTATTCTTTTCTTTAAAGTATAATAATTAAGAACATTGTCAATTCAGCATGAAGTGAAGCTTTGCAAAAGTAGTGTATTCACACACACACACACATACACATACACACTCACACACACACAACTTCACAACAGGGAATTTGGGAGCCTGGGGCGTCTGAATCTGTCCTCTCCCATTCCTCTCTTGTTTCTGGTGAGGAGCCATTTTTCTTGTTTTTCCTATGTTGCTCCACCTGTTCTCCATTTGTTGCCATGAACTCTGCAAATACAACCCACTTTTATTCTATCTGGGAGTGTGACCTGTTCATCCCTTGTTGGAAGGTGAAGCAGTAATTGGCAGTCAGTGGAGGTCACTTTTCCCCTAGTGCTGACAACAAGCTGAAGACTCCCTGGTTGGCAGACAAGTCTATTTGCTGATAGTACATATGAGCTATTTTGGAGATCTTTTATAAGAACTCTCACTATATAGTGGCCTTCGTGTTCAAATAACACTTGGTCATTTCCACCCAAGCTCTCATAGTTTTGATGCTCAGTATCCCAGCATGAGAGCATGAAGCTTTCAAGCAACCCATGAGCTATTCACTTGCACAGACTCTCTCAGTCTTCATTTGCTACAACTTCTTTATGACTCAGGATTGAACTATGCTGTTTCTCATGAAAGAAAGAAAAAAAATAACCAAGAATTCAGTGTTACCTGGTGAGGACCCAGCATAAAACACCAGTGTCAAAGAGTTATGATAAATAGGTATGCTTAACTGTTTAATGCACTAGGACCTCCCTTACAGGGAGGAAATGCTCTGAAGAAAAGTTGTCTTTTCCAATGGGGAAGAAATAAAGGATTTTGGGCTTGTCACAGGAGCTTCATGAAAGGACTCTTCCTCACCCATCTTTGTGTTTGTGGTGTTACCATATCCAAAGTGTAAGTATCCTCTCTTATCTTCCTTAACTCTTCTGTTAGTTATGCCACAGTGCCTGAGCATATGAAACCAAAACCTTAGATTGTTGAAAATGTGCCTTATCTTCACATAGATGGTGCACAGTAGAAGTCAGTTTTGAACCTTTTTTCTGCTTCTTCCATATTATTAGAACCACTTATTTGTTCCCCATTTTATTTGAATTTCTATGTAGCATATTTGATTATGAAATCCTTAAAGAAATGAATGTATTTATATAATTGAGACTTGCACATGGTGCATTCTACCTGAGTAATTTTGATAATGGAATTAACACATTTTCCTCATTCAGTTCTCCTTCATGTGCAATTTAAGAATATGGATGTTTGTAATCATTTCAGACTTAACAGAGGCAATGGAACACTAGTTTATTATTATGGATGAAATGATAATGTTCCTTCAAAATTCAAGTTGTGAAACCCTAACATCTGGTGTGGCTGCATTTGAGATGGGGAATTTAAGGAAGTAATTAAGTTAATAAAATCCTAAAAAGTCTTGCTTTGATAGGGCCATACCTTTGGAAAATGTGACATCACAGAAGAAAGGGATTTTGCCCAGTAGGCAAAATCATGCAAGGATAAAGAGAAGACAAACTTACAAAACAACATTTTTTTTTGAAACTAAATATTTATAGTCAAGAAACATGAAATTAAAATGATTCTTCAAATATATGGATTTTCGTTGCTAACAGAAGTTATTTTGTTTGTTTCTTAAGTTCTGTCTGTTACTTCAGCAAGCCAGAAATGCCACTCTCACCTAATACAGTATTGTGTGGAATCTTGAGGATGGATTCTCAAGCCTCCAGATCTGTAAGAAAATATGTTTTCTGTTTTATCTGCACATTCTAAGGTATTTTGTTACAGCAGTTTTCACAAGTATGTATTTTAAATATGTATACTTTTGGAGTATGAATATGTGTCCCTTTGAGAATAAATCTCAGTGTTATTATATCAGTGTGGTGAAAACACTGTCAACATAAAACAGCAAAATAAAAATTGATTTAATAGAATATACGTTCTATAATTTCAAGTAGCTGTAACTATGTCTGCATACCCAAACTTCAAAGAGATGAACCCATGTCTTGAAGAATAGACAGCAACTTTCTTACAAGTATAGTAGAAATATATGACCCTTCTGCAGAGAGAGTAGTTGCATGAGAAATGTGATAGAACCTAGATTCTGGAGAGTCTCTAAACTGATGAACTAAGTCAAGGCCCATGGAAGGTCTAGGAAGACAAAGCTGAAAAAATAAGAGCCAGTCCATTAAAACACTCTGAATTCTGAGCTTATAAATCAGTCTTTGGTCTAGAAGCAACATGGAGGACATAAAAGAAATTTGGGGCTAGAGGCATGGTTCAGTAGTTACAAGCAGAGATGCAGTTTGAATCTTAGCACCATCGTCAGACACCTGACTATCAAGTGACTCAAGCTTTAGGGAATCCAGTGCCTTCTCATGAAGTCCAAAGAGACAGCAATCAGCTTCCAAAATCTACCTGTCTCTGTCTCTGTCTCTCTGTCTCTGCCCTTCTCTCTTTCACACACACACATGTACACATATACCTAGAATTAAAATGTTTTTTAAACAATGTTTTATTTTTATAGTTATAGAATCTGGTTTACAATGTTGAAATTTAGTTTAGGTGCATGAGAGATTATAGTAGAATCAGCCACCGACACAGGCCTTCAGATGGTATTTTAATGATGCCGGACTATAGATATCTTGCAAATGGTTTATTGAACACCGCCTTTACTGTAATTGTCTTACCTAAAGGATTCAGCTCAAAATTCTGCCTACTTCAAAATTCAACTAAGCCTCTTTTCTTCTTCACAGTATTTATCCTGTTTTTAAAAACAAATAAATAAGCATCACCTATTTATCCATGTTCTATTTTTGTGTGTTGATTTCACATCATATAAATGGTACTCACAGTCTGAATATTATTAAAATTAGAGTGATCCTACATGGGTAAGATAGTGGCCTGGTAGCAAGTCTAACATTGCCTATTATTTCTTAATACTTTTTGATGTCCCACATTTTGCCATGTTTTTAGCATGAATTTCCTACTTCAATTTCCTTAAATAAATGTTTCAGATGGCAGTGAATGGAACAAGTCAGTATATTCTCTGGCTAGTTATGAATGCCAACATGAATTCAGTGTGATTATTAGCATGTACGAAATCACCCTTTTCTGGCCAAGAGGTTTTAGACTGAAAGTAATCAAACAATGGAAGAAATGCTTGTGTTTGTGCATATGCACTGGTTTTAGATTTTTGTTATGTGTGTGACTAAAGTAACCTAAAACTACCCATGGTCATTATCCACAAACTCTTCTTAGATTAATTCATGTTCAGAAAAGAGGGAGAGTTTTGTCTTACAATCAGTGAGCCTTTCTCTATGATCTGTTCTTTCTTTTATGTTTTAGCAAAAGAAAATATCAGTACTGTGGAAAGGCCCTTTTGCATAACATATAGAATCTTGAAAGGGACTTTATGATGATGTGGTTATCAGGACACCAGAAAGTCTTGCTTCTTGTGCACATATCAATCTGGGAATCTTGTTACCCTAGTTACCTCAGAATGTTTCCTTCTGACTGCATTCTTTCTATCTGTAAGTAACTCTTTTACTCAACAGGGAACAAGGGGCCAGATGGCATGCAGACATGTGCTTAAAGCTGGGCAAGTCTCATTTGTTCTCTATTTCTTGATACTTTCTGTCACTCTGTAACTAACAACACATAAGGGATGCACCCTGTGGCCTGTTTTTTTGCTGTATATATCTGACATATTACTAGAGCAATGTGTTTTTACTAAATTATTGTTATTATGAGTTTCTCTTTTGTTATACTTGTTGTTTTAATCTGCTTGAATTTTCTGAAAGGTGAGATAAAAATAAGTTCAACAATATAAACCGGTCAGCCAGAAGACATACATGTAAATACAATGAATGTTACCTCTTTTAATTAAGAACCTTGAGCTTATTCCAAAAGCAGCATTACAGTTCAAAAATAATTTTATTTAGGAAATTCATTTTGGAAAGTTTCCTTTGAGCCTTTGCCTATCAATCATGGCAATCATCATCCTTTAAGGTTGGGTCTGAACTTTTTTAAGCAACTCATTGAACAAATAATTGTTAGGTGCTTAATAAGTGGCAGCCAATATACCAGGAGCAAGGAGCAAGACAGACATGGTTTCTGCTTTCTTAGACATTTAAGATTAAATCTGAAATGAGTGTCTGAGAGTTGGATAATGCCTCTTCTGATAAGTGCAAGATGTGACTTTACAGTGACAACCTTAACTACCTCAAATGACAATTTTAAAGAAGAGATTTAAAACATTTTGAGTAATGTAAGCATCTCTGGAGTAACTCTCAAGCCTACTATCCAGTAAGAAAATACTAATTTTTTTCACATACTATATGGTAATATACAGATCTTATATTTTATGTATACTGTGATGGCTATTCTTGGTTGTCAACTTGGCTGATCTGGAATTAATTAAGAGCCAGGTGACTGGATAGACTTGTGAGGATTTTTTAAAGTCATTTAAAATAGGAAGATCCACTTTTAATAATTACCTTTTTGAGGTGGAAATATATGACTTTCATACAGATGTTTTCTACTGGAAAGATCCACCATTAATCTGGGCTACACCTTCTGATAGCAACCTATATAAGGAACATGGAAGAAGGAAGCTCTATCTTTGTCTGCTTGCTCTCCCCTTGCTAGAAAGTCTATTCTTCCACTGTGTCAGGATTGTGTTTTCGGGAATCTGGCATATACAGATTCATGGACTGAACAACTGCTAGGTTATTGAACTTTCTATTGGAAGATAGCCATTATTAGATTAGCTGGATCACACCTGCAACACATTCTAATAAATCTCATTTATATAAATGTGCATAGGAATAAAATCTTTCTAGTGGTCTCAGCGCAAGTTGCAGGAAATCAAATCAAAGCCTTCATCTTAAATTTGATTAAATGGCTGAATTACAGCAAAAATTCAAGTCCCATCCTCATTCCCATAGGTTGTGTCAATTGTCAAAATGGAACATTAATGGTAAAGAATGGATCCTGTACCTTAGGACGTGTAGGAGAACCATACTGATGCTGAGAACTTTGAGCCTGCAGATTCTCAAGGGTTTATCTCACCTGCGGATACAGTCTTTCCATCCTTAGTGTAAGATTTCTTTTAACCTCACCCTCTGAAATATTGCCTTTTCTTCTCTTTACTGGGGAAATTAATCCTTCATTGTCTGTTAAATCAGCAATGACTTTCTCTAGAAGGTGACAATAGGCAAGATAATACTGATGTCCCTTAGGGCCCACCAATAGTTGCCTATAACTAGACATAAGACAAAGCAGGCTTCTAGAGAGGAGGTGAAAAGTGTAGTCTCTGAGGAGGTGATCTATACTTCTAAAGATATTAATGAGCTTGCTAATTCATTTACCAGGATTTGGGGTATATGTGTGAGAATGCATTTTATGAGTGTGGGTTAGTGGTGAAAGGAACATTAAACTGAATCAGGCTCATTTTATTGATATAGTCCCTCTGAATGGAGATTCTATGTTTAATAAAGAAATTCATACAGTTAAGAAAGGGGTCAACAGAATCAACTGCATGGGGCACATGGGCTTCACAGAGACTGAAACAACAATCAGGGAGCTTGTAAGGGTCTGATTTAAGTTGACTGCATATATGTAATCGTTGTGTAACTTGGTCTTCTTTTTTTTCTATATTCTTTATTTACATTCCAAATGATTTCCCCCTTCTCGGTTCCTTCCTCTCCAAAAGTCCCATAAGCCTTCTTCTCTCCCCCTGTTCCCCAGTCAACCCCCTCCCACTTCTCTGTAAAAACAATGAATTCATGAAATTCTTAGGCAGATGGTCAGAACTGGAAAATATCATCCTAAGTGAGGTAACCCAATCACAAAAGAACACACATGGTATGCAGTAACTTGGTATTCTTGTGGGATTCCGTTGGAGTGAAGATTGTTTCTGACTCTTTTGCCTACTTTTGGGACTCCCTTTCTCCCAATAGGTTTCTTGACCAGCCTTGATAAGAGATGTATTCTTAGTTTTATTGTAAGTTGTATCATGGTTGTTTGATATATCAGGGGTCCAGGAGTGTTCTCTCTTCTGAAGAGCAATGAAAGAAGAGTGGGTCTGGGAGAGAGAGGAGGTAGGAGGAAGGGTTATGAGAAGAGGAGAGAGGAAAACTGTGGTAGGGGTGAAATATTTGAGAGAAGAATACATACATACATATATACATACATACATACATACATACATACATACCTGCATACATAAATATGTTAAAATCTTGTTTGAATGGTTGGTTGAAGCATCTATCAAAAGATAGATGGATTGATTGACATTAGTTGACTTAGTGTTGATAAAAGATCAGGGAAATTGCAGTGTAAAAGTGGATATGCTGTGTAAGAATGCCGCAATGGGAAGTCCCAGAAGATATGCCCTTCATTAATCCCAAAGACACAAAATGGTGACAGTGACACCAGCACACTTGAAAGGCAGGGTGATCATAGTTATTGTAATGGTAGCATAAGCAAAGCAATGTTCACAATAGCCTCATGTATAATCATCAGTCCTAGCTAAGTGGGCTTTATTGCATGACTCATGTAAACTTTTGGTACAGGCTAATCAATCATAGTGTTTCCAAGCATAAAGTAGATAAGAAGCCTACTGCATTTTTGCTTGACCCATATAAATTGGCAAATTTTCAAGCAAATTAAAGAAATGCAACACTGAATCATGGTAAATAGGAATTTTAGATTGTGAACTAATTCCAGATTGGAGCAGGTTTAAACCCAGAATTCTGGAATGAAAGGAAGGCAAGATTGCTTTGAGGAAGGACCTTGTTATTAATTTTAATTTTAATCTTTCTCCGGTATGACCCTATAGTTACTTAAGGCTTTTTGCAAGAGCAATTGTATTATGAGGAAAGGAAACAATTGTACCATACACAGTCTCTTGGATACTGGTTCTGAATTGATGCAGATTTCAGGAGACCTCACAAACATTCTAATTATCCAGTTAAAGAAGAGACTTAGGAAGGTCAGGTGATTAATGGAGTTTTGAATGAAGTCTGTCTCACAGTAGTGGGTCCCTGAACTAATTTTGTGGTATTTCTAATCCCAAGATGTATAATTGTGATAGATATACTTAGAAGTTGGCAGAATTCTTACACTGTTTCTCTGACCTACAGATTGGGGGGCTCTTATGTTTGGGGATGCTAAATCAGTGGTTCTCCACTTTCTGAATGTTGTGATTGGTTTTTTTATATTTATTCACTTTATATCACAGACACTGCCTGCCTCCTGCCCCCTTCCACAATCCTCCCCACCATCCCATTCACTTTTTAGCAGGTGCCCCACCCTGAGTATCCAACCACAGCACTTCAATTCTCTGTGAGGCTAGGTACTTCCTCTCCCACTGAGTCCAAAAATGGCAGCCCAGCTAATAGAATATATCCCACAGAGAGGCAACAGTTTTTGGGATAGCCCCCACTTCAGTTGTTCATGACCCACATGAAGACCAATCTGCACATCTGCTACATATGTGGGGAGAGGACTAGATCCCACCCTTATATGTTCTTCAGTGGTTCATACTCTGAGAGTCCCAAGGGTTCAAGTTAATTGACTCTGTTAGTCTTTCTATGGAGTTCCTATCCCCTTAGGGGTCCGTAATTCTTCTTTCTATTCTTCCATAAGAGTCTCCAACCTCCATTCAGTGTTTGAGTGTGGGTTTCTCCATCTGCCTGAGTCAGCTGCTGGGTGTAGGACAACATACTCCTGTCTGCAAGCACAACAGAGTATCATTAATAGTGTTAGAGATTGGTACTTGTGCATGGGATGGGTCTCAAGTTGGGCCTGTTATTGGTTGGCCATTCCACAGTCTCTGTTCCATCCCTTGTACCTGTATTTCTTGTAGACAGGATAACTTTGGTGTTGAAAGTTTTGTGGGTGGGTTGGTGTCTCTATCTCTCTACTTGGGTTTCTGTCTAACTATGGGATGTGGCCTCTTTAGGTTCTATATCCCCAGTGTAGTGAGTTACATGCTGTGACATATTAATTTAGTTCCTCATGTTGTGATGACCTCCAACAATATAATTTTTTGTTAATTCATACCTGTAAGTTTGCTACAGTTATGAATTATGATATAAATAGTTTTGGAAATAAAGATTTGCTAAAAGGGTTGTGACCTGGAAGTTGAGAACTGCTAGATTAAATAGAAGCCTGAAGAGTTGGCTCTGCCAGGGAAAATAGTGAATCAGAAACAAATCACATCCCTGGAGAACCTTCAGAATTTAGTGAAACCATCAAAGACTTGAATGATGTAGAAGTTATGGTATCCATCACATCTCTCTTTCCCTTTCCTCACTGGTTAGGTGGTCAGATATTTTTCAGATCATAGAGAATGACAGTTGACTATCAAAAGTTTGATCAAGTAGTGACTCCAATTACAGCTTCTGTAGTACATGTGGTGTCCTTACTTGAGCAGATAAACACAAATCCTGATGCTTAGTATGAAGTTATTTATCTAGCAAATCCTTTTTTCTTGGTACCTATCCATAATGGCCACAAGAAGCTATTTGCTTTCATTTGGCAAGACCAGCAATATACCTTTACAGTTTTACCTCAAGGATACGTTAACTCTCCATCCCTTTGTCATAAAATAGTTAGAAGGGGTTTTGATCCTATGTCTCTTCCACAAAATATCACAATAGTTCACTATATTGATGACATTATACTGATGGGACCATGTGAGCAATTACTAGCAATCACTTAGGATTTATTGGCAACAAAGATATACTTTAATGGATGGGAAATAAATCCAACCAAAACTTGAGGACCTTCTACATTATTGAAATTTTTAGGAGTCCAGTGGTATGGAGCATGAAAGTGAAGTACCATGAAAGAAGGGCAGTGTTTAGTGTTCCTATTCAGGAGAGAATACATTTCTCACTTAGGTGCATTATTCTGGCCCACATACCAAGTGACATGGAAAGTTACTAGTTTAGAGTGGGGCCTCAAATAGGAGAAGGCCCTTCAACTGATTCAAGCTGATGTGAAGTCAGTTCTACCACTAATATTGTACCATCTAGCAGACCCAATAGTATTTGAGGTATCAGGGGTAGATAAGGTTGTTGTTTGAAGACTTTTAGTAAGCCCCTATAAGTGAATCACAGAAGAGACCTCTTGTAGAGGTGAATTGGTTAATCTGCTTTGGTTCCCAGTGGGTAGCTCATGTATGGCACCTGCCCAAGAGTCCTGGATTCACAAATGAAAGACAAACAGACAGACAAACAGACACACACACACACACACACACACACACACACACACCAACTAATTAATTTTGATATGCCTTGACTAGCTCAATGGCTGGCTACTTCTAAACCTCCCCACAGCTAGCAAACACTCCCCTCTGGTATTCCTGGGTTAACATCTTTTAAATCTGTATATCATCTCTGATAGTCCATACTCAATCAGGAAAGTGGCCCTAAGGCCACTTTCCTAGATTATTACATGCCAGCAAGTTTTAAAGTTTCATCTTTCTGCTTTCTTGTCATGGCAATTCTCCTCCTCTCTCTCCCTCCCACTCAGTACCTTTCCTGCACAATCTAAAAGTTCCACCTCTATCTCCCTGTCCAGGCATTGGCTTTACAGCAATTCTTTATTACCAGTTGAAGCCATCTGGGACAGGAACCCTCAGGTCTAGAAACCCTGCATTTGGGAGCTGAATTAAGAAAATATGGTCCTAGGGCATACTTTCCCATTTTGGTCTGGGGTAGCAGAGATAAAATATAGATTTTAGAAGATGTTAGAAATATACTGCTGCAACCTCTGGGATTTTGGAGCCAGGCTCTAA
The DNA here is from genome assembly GCA_036184795.1 of Tokudaia tokunoshimensis. NCBI lineage: Eukaryota > Metazoa > Chordata > Mammalia > Rodentia > Muridae > Tokudaia > Tokudaia tokunoshimensis. Next base: position 10,619,637 of record BTHU01000009.1, on the reverse strand, counting down.
CATCATCTATTCTCTATTTATGAGGTAGCTCTATTGGGCCTAAGTGGAAACTGAATTTCCAACAATGGAGCACTAAGTTAACATGTGACCTGAGCTATCCATCATGACATGTCAATCTGGCCTACCAACCCATGAAGTAGGATGTACACAGCAGCAAGCGATTGGAAGTAGTATGTATGTGATTGGGTCAAAGCAGTTCCTGAAGGCACAAGAAAGTTACATGAAGAAGTTGCTCAAATGACTATTTGTAGGTTTCTAGTCCTGTTGAAATGCTGTCTACTGCCAAGCGTGCACATATAGCCTCATGGGGTGTGCTTTATGGGCAGTTGATTGAAGAACAGAATAGTAGGGGCAGGGTTACCAATGACTGCATGTAATGGGCAGCCACAGCGTTACAGCCCCTCTTTGGGAAAACCCTGAAAGACACTGGAGAAGAGAAATGTTCAGGGTGGGAAGAACCTTGGGTAGTACATGGTCATACATTTTTGTTTGGAAGGAGAAATGTCCAGATGTGAAGATGTTCACTGATTCATGGGTTTCAAAAGAATGACATTAGAAAGTTGGTGAGAAAGAGATCTGGAATATATAGAAAGAAGTATATAGATAGATCATTCTAAATGGACAAAGTCTTGTCTGTCATTAAAATGCTCATCAAAAGGAACCTTCAGCATGAGAGGTGTTAAATAACTAAGTAGATTAAATGATTCATTCTGTGGATATTTGTCTTGTTTCCTCAGCTATCCCTCTCAATGCCCAAAGGATTCATGGTGGCACAGATGGAGGTCATGCATTGGTCTGACAACATTGACTATACTCAGAAATACTGACTTGGCTACAGCTGTTGCTGAATGCCACATCTGCCAACAGCAGAGACAAATACTTAGTCTCAGGTATGACACCATTCCATGGGGTGACCAGTCAGCAACTTGATGTCAAGTTCCCTACACTGAACTACTACTTCCGTATAAAGGACAATGCTTTGTCCTTATAGGAGCAAAAACTTACCCTAGTTATGGATTTGCCTTTCCTTCATGCAAAGCTTCTACCAAAACTAGCATCTGTGCACTTGCAGAACGCCTTATCCATCATCATGGTATTCCACACAATATTGCTTCTGACTATGGAACTCACTTCATAGTCAGAGAAGTGTGACAGTGGGTCCACAATCACAGAATCCACTGTTATTACCATGTTCCTCACAATCTTGAAGCAGTTGTCTTGATATAAAGATGCACTGACCTTTTAATGACACAGTTATAGAATTAATTTGGTATCAGTAGCCTGGGGAGCTGAGGCCAGGTTCTCCAAAAAATGGTGCATGCTTTGAATCAGTGTCCTATACATGATACAGTTTTTTTCCATAGCCAGAATTCACAGGTCCAGGGATCAAGGCATGAAAATGGAATAGTTCTTTTCATTATCTCTCTAAGTGGCCCACTAGGAAATATTTTGTTTCCTTTTCCCTTGCTTAACCTTAGGTTCTACTTGCCTAAAATTTTGGTTCCAGTGTGGGATCATGCCTGACAGGAGAGAACAACCATTCCACTTTGGGCTTCTCCTGCCCATAAACCTAAAGGATAAGAAACAATGTCAGGAAGAGTGTTGATATATGTACCAATGAGAAGTTATATTGCTTCTCCACAAAGAGATAATAAAGCTTACTTCTGGAGTGCAGGATACTCATCACAGTGTCTCTTGCTGTTACCCTGTCCTTGTATTAAAGTTAATTGGAAAATGTAACAACCTAATCCAGGCAAGATGCTAAAGGACACATAACCTTCAGGAATGAAAGTATGAGTCACTCCTCCAGGTAAGAGTGAAGACCAGTTGAGGTGCTTGGAGAAGGTAGAGGAAATACAGAATGGGTAGTAGAGAAAGGTAGTTATAAATACCAGCTAAAGCATCTAATCAGTTGCCTAGATAATTATTATAGTTGACATAAACAGTCCTGTCATATTTTGCTAAGAATGTTTGTACAAATATTTGTGTTTTCTTTCCTTGACTTATTTGCCATGAAATGTACCATCAGTTAAGAGAATATCAGTGGTTATTATATTTAAGTTTTAGATACTAAAAGAACATCCCTTACAGGACATTGCCACTTATTCTAAAACACATAATACATTGCAGTGTAAGAGGGATAGTTAAGTCATGCTAGGTATAGATATGCAGCTGGAGCCATGGGTCGCTCCATGCGTACTCTTTGGTTGATGGTTTAGTCCTTGGCAGCTTTGGGGGGTTCTGGTTAATTGATATTATTGTTTTTCTTATGGGGTTGCAAATCGCTTCAGGTCTTACAATCCTTACCCTAACTCTTCCATTGGGGTCTCTGTGCTTAGTCCAATGGTTGGCTGCAAGCATCTGCATCTGTTCTGGTCAGGCTCTGATAGAGCCTCTCAGGAGATGGCTATATCAGGCTCTGGTCAGCAATCATGTCTTGGCATCAGCAAGAGTGTCTGGGTTTGGAGGCTGCATATGGGATGGATCCCCAGGTGTGGCAGTCTCTGGATGCTCTTTCCTTCAGTCTCTACTCCAGTCTTTGTCACTGTATTTTCTTTTGACAGGAGCAATTCTGGGTTAAAATTTTGGAAATGGGTAGGTGGCCCCATCCCTCAATCTAGAGCTATGTCAAACCTATGGATATGGTCTCTACAGGTTCTTTCTCCCCTTGGATATTTCAGCTAATGTCACCCCAGTTGGGTCCTGGGAGACTCTTGCTTTTCTGTCTTCAGGGAATTTCTGGTGGCTACCCCAAGTTTCTCATCCCCCATTGCTACACACGGTTGTTTTCATTTGAAGTGGGAAGAGCCATTTTTAATCTGGCTCTTGAGGTAGGAAATGCTTCCCTTAGTCTGGGTCACACCTTCTACTGGAAGCCTATATAACAGACATGGAAGAAGGAAGCTTGCTCTTCTCCTGCTTGCTCTTGCGTACAACTCCATTCCTTCACTGGTATTAAAGCCTACTACTTTGGGATTCTGGTGTATAGTGAAGACTATATGAGATATTCAGCCTTGTGAACTGACCATCTACTGGATTTGTGGACCTAGCTATTGATGAACTAGCTGAATCATAGCATGCATGCAATTCTTATAAATCCCTTTTATCTATCTATCTGTCTGTCTGTCTGTCTGTCTTTCTATATAATCTGTTATAAATCATCTATGTAGTATCTACCTATCTATTGTCTATCATATAGTCATTGGTATTTCATCTGTAGATCATTTATAGATAGATGATAAATTCAGTTTATAAGTTCTGTTCCTTTAGAGAACTTTGATTAACACACTAGGTTCAAGTGTAACTTTTTTCTCCTAATAATGAATTGTTTCTAGATATTTTTGTTACTTTTATGTTCCCAACTCCATGCATTCACAGTGTAACATGACTTTGCCATTTTATAAAAGTTCCCTTGAGTTCAATGTCATTTTCCCAGAGACCTGTAGAGTATAGGATCATGAGAAGAGATACACTGGAATCTCTCAATGTCTAGTTGAGAAGCAGTGGAAATAAAGTGAAATTATCCATGTTAAAAATGATGGAGATTCTGAAATATCAAGTTAAATAAATCAAAGAAAGGAAGGAGACCCATAGAAAATGGTTGGTTAGGCAGAGGGATGGGCTAAGTGGCAGAACCTAAAAAGTTGCCTTAAAGAAACGTTGTTTCAAAAGACACAGAAGGACACTACATACTGATCAAGGGAAAAATCCACCATCAAGAACTCTCAATCCTGAATATCTATGCTCCAAATGCAAGGGCACCCTCATTCGTAAAAGAAACTTTACTAAAACTCAAAGCACACATCGCACCGCACACAATAATAGTGGGTGACTTCAACACCCCGCTCTCTGAAATGGATCGTTCAGGAAAGCAGAAACTAAACAGGGACACAGTGAATCTAATTGAAGCCTTGGACCAAATGGAACTAACTGATATATATAGAACATTTCATCCTAGAGCTAAAGAATACACCTTCTTCTCAGCTCCTCATGGTACCTTCTCCAAAATTGACCATATAATTGGTCACAAATCAGACCTCAACAGATACAAGAAGATAGAAATAATCCCATGCCTCCTATCAGATCACTATGGAATAAGGGTGGTCTTCAATGGCAACAAAAACAAAAGAAAACCCACGTACACATGGAGGCTGAACAATGCTCTACTCAATGATAACTTGGTCAAGGTGGAAATAAAGAAAGAAATCAAAAACTTTTTGAAAGTTAATGAAAATGAAGGCACAACATACCCTAACTTATGGGACACAATGAAAGCAGTGCTAAGAGGAAAATTCATAGCCCTGAGTGCCGCCAAAAAGAAACGGGAGACAGCATACACTAACAGCTTAATGGCACACCTGAAAGCCCTGGAACAAAAAGAAGCAAATACACCAAAGAGGAGTAGAAGGCAGGAAATCATCAAACTCAGGGCTGAAATCAATCAAGTAGAAACAAATAAAACCATACAAAGAAACAACAAAACGAGGAGTTGGTTCTTTGAGAAAATCAACAAGATAGATAAGCCCTTAGCCAGACTAACCAGAGGGCACAGAGATAGTATCCAAATTAATAAAATCAGAAACGAAAAGGGAGAGATAACAACAGAAACTGAGGAAATTCAAAAAATCATCAGATCCTACTACAAAAACCTGTATTCAACACAACTAGAAAATCTTGAGGAAATGGACAATTTCCTTGACAGATACCAAGTACCAAAATTAAATCAGGATCAAATAGACCATCTAAACCGTCCTATAACCCCTGAAGAAATAGAAGTTGTCATTGGAAGTCTTCCAACCAAAAAAAGCACAGGTCCAGATGGTTTTAGTGCAGAATTCTATCAGACCTTCAAAGAAGACCTAACACCAATACTCTTCAAACTGTTCCACAAAATAGAAACAGAAGGAACACTACCCAACTCGTTCTATGAAGCCACAATTACGCTAATACCAAAAGCACACAAAGATCCGACAAAGAAAGAGAATCTCAGGCCAATCTCTCTTATGAATATCGATGCAAAAATACTCAATAAAATTCTTGCCAACCGAATCCAAGAACACATCAAAACGATCATTCACCACGATCAAGTAGGCTTCATCCCAGGGATGCAGGGATGGTTCAATATAAGGAAATCCATCAATGTAATCCACTACATAAACAATCTCAAAGAAAAAAACCACATGGTCATCTCATTAGATGCTGAGAAAGCATTTGACAAAATTCAGCATCCTTTCATGCTAAAGGTCTTGGAAAGATCAGGAATTCAAGGCCCATATCTAAACATAGTAAAAGCAATTTACAGCAAACCAGTAGCCAGCATCAATCTAAACGGAGAGAAACTTGAAGCAATCCCACTAAAATCAGGGACTAGACAAGGCTGCCCTCTCTCTCCATATCTTTTCAATATAGTACTTGAAGTTCTAGCTAGAGCAATTAGACAAGAAAAAGAGGTCAAAGGGATACAAATTGGAAAGGAAGAAGTCAAACTATCACTATTTGCAGACGATATGATAGTATACATAAGCGACCCAAAGAACTCCACCAGAGAACTCCTACAGCTGATAAACGACTTCAGCAAAGTGGCCGGATATAAAATCAACTCAAGCAAGTCAGAAGCCTTCCTATACTCAAAGGATAAGCAGGCTGAGAAAGAAGTAAGAGAAATAATACCCTTTACGATAGCCACAAACCATATTAAGTATCTTGGCGTGACGCTAACCAAACAAGTGAAAGATCTGTATGACAAGAACTTCAAGTCTCTGAAGAAAGAAATTGAAGAAGACCTCGGAAGATGGAAAAATCTTCCATGCTCATGGATTGGCAGGATTAATATAGTAAAAATGAGCATCTTACCAAAAGTAATACACAGATTCAATGCAATCCCCATCAAAATCCCAACTCAATTCTTCATAGAGTTAGAAAGAGCAATTCAAAAATTCATCTGGAATAACAGAAAACCCAGAATAGCTAAAACTATTCTCAAGAGTAAAAGAACCTCTGGGGGAATCAGTATCCCGGACCTCAAGCTGTACTACAGAGCAATAGTGTTAAAAACTGCATGGTATTGGTACAGTAACAGACATGTAGATCAATGGAACAGAATTGAAGACCCAGAAATGAATCCACACTCCTATGGTCACTTGATCTTTGACAAAGGAGCTAAAACCATCCAGTGGAAAAAAGATAGCCTTTTCAACAAATGGTGCTGGCTCAGCTGGAGGTCAACATGCAGAAGAATGCAAATTGACCCATCCTTATCTCCTTGCACTAAGCTCAATTCTAAGTGGATCAAAGATCTCCACATAAAACCAGACACACTGAAACTAATAGAAGGGAAACTAGGGAAGAACCTTGAACATATGGGCACAGGGGAGAATTTCCTGAACAGAACTCCAATAGCTTATACTCTAAGATCAAGAATAGACAAATGGGACCTCATTAAATTACAAAGTTTTTGCAAGGCAAAAGACACTGTCAAAAAGACAAAGCGGCAACCAACTAACTGGGAAATGATCTTTACCAACCTTACATCCGACAGAGGGCTAATATCCAAGATATACAAAGAACTCAAGAAGTTAAACTCCAGAGAGGCAAGTAACCCTATTAAAAAATGGGGTACAGAGCTCCACAAAGAGTTCTCACCTGAAGAATATCTAATGGCTGAGAAGCACCTAAAGAGATGTTCATCATCCTTAGTCATTAGGGAAATGCAAATCAAAACAACCCTGAGATTCCATCTCACACCAGTCAGGATGGCTAAGATCAAAAACACAGGAGACAGCAGTTGTTGGCGAGGATGTGGAGAAAGAGGAACACTCCTCCACTGCTGGTGGAATTGCAGGCTGGTACAACCACTCTGGAAAGCAGTCTGGCGGCTCCTCAGAAAACTGGGCATGACACTTCCGGAGGATCCGGCTATACCACTCCTGGGCATATACCCAGAGACTTTACCTGCATGCAATAAGGACACATGCTCCACTATATTCATAGCAGCCTTATTTATAATAGCCAGAAGCTGGAAAGAACCCAGATGTCCCTCAACGGAGGAATGGATTCAGAAGATGTGGTATATTTACACAATGGAATACTACTCTGCAATTAAAAACAATGAATTCACGAAATTCCTAGGCAAATGGTCAGAACTTGAAAATATCATCCTTAGTGAGGTAACCCAATCACAAAAGATCACACATGGTATGAAGTCACTGATAAGGGGATATTGACCCAGAATCTCAGAATACCCTAGACACAATCAGCATATCAATAGATTTCTAAAAAGATGGAAGGAGAGACCCCTGGTCCTGGAAAGACTGGATGTAGGGGAATGCCAGGACAGAGTAATGAGAGGGGGTTGAACGGAGAAAAGAGGGAGGGAAGGGGGCTTATGGGACTTTCGGGGAGGGAGGAAACGGGAAAGGGGAAGTGATTTGGAATGTAAATTAAAAAAATAAAATTAAATTAAATTAAAAAAAAAAACAGTTAGAAAAAAAAAAAAAGAAACGTTGTTTCTTTTCATGGGGTGGGGGATGAATCAGAGACCAAAAGCAACTATAGTGGTAAGCCTAAAGGGAATCTTTAAAAAACTGGCTTTTCCTAATCCCATCAGTTAAACAACTGAAGTAAAAATAAAGTCTAGCTACACTCGAAAAATTTATGTTCTTACCTTTTTCATCCTTGAGATTTCTTTTAAATTAAAATGTTGAGTGTCCATAAAATGGGATATCTTGTTAATCAGCTGACAGAAAATTATTGAGAAACTGAAGTTGACTTTCCTTTACTCCCTTGACCCCCTGAGCTTTTTTTGTTTATATCCAAAATAGAGATGATTCTAAGTCCAATATGAAAGTAATTTACAAATGATTTTTCTGTCCAAATGTATACTCAGTGAAGATTCACAAGAAACTTGTATCAAGACTCTCTCAGCTCATACAAATGAGCAGAGTGTTGGAATATGACATTTTTTAAAATTTCAGCTTACTTTCCAGCACCATGCTTGCCTGTGCGTCACCAAGCTTCCTGCCATAACTATAATTGACTGAACCTCTGAAATTATAAGACAGGACCAATTAAATATACTCCTGTATAAGAGTTGCTATGGTCACAGTGTCTTAATGTACCATAGAAGTAGAGACATGGAAGCCCGTGGTGTTGAGAGTAATTTGAAATGTAGAAGCTTGGATCAAGAGGTTTTAGAGAAAAATGATATTAGTATGTGGCCTAGAGTCCAATCTTGTGCTACTTTAGCAAAGAATGTGGCTGCTTTCTGCCCTTGTCCAAAGGGAAAAAAATCTGCTTGGTGCTAAATTAAAGAGATTTACATTAAGGACATTGGCAGAGAAGATTTCAGAACAGCCTAGTATTGACTGTATTGCCCAGTTATTAGTGGCCAGTCTCAATCAGATCTATAATGGAAGGAGCAAACTGATCTAAGAACAATACAAAATGTAGAAAGGTGACACAAGGAAGTGTACTGGAGGGACTGGTAAACTCAGAGCAAGTTTTCACCCAGCTCAGCTTCCAATTTATGAAAAAGAATCAGAAAAAGTTTAGTGCTGGGCTTGGAGGCACACATATTTAATCCAAACTCTCCGCACTTGGGAGGCAAAGGTACGCAGACTTCATAGTTCAAGCCTGGACTACAGAGCAAGCTTCAGGACAGCCAATTTTAGGCAGTGAAGGAAAACATCAAAAGCAGAAAGCTGGTGATGATGTATTTGAATGAGGGATCATGTTCCAGCCCCAGTAAGCAGCAGAATTTGGAAGCTTCAGCCACATGGTTCTGGCTTTAGATTCAAGGATACAAGAAAAGGGTTGCAAAATGTCCCTTTATGACTAAGGAAAGTTGCTGAGATCAGAAGGGTGGCTGAAATGTTCCTGTATGGAGACCAAGAAAGGCTATTTCCTGAAGCTATAAAAGTGAAGACTGGGTAGCATTGGAGATGTCCATGGCGCAGAGCCATGGGGAACCTGCTGATAGAAGCTGCTAACAGGGAGTAGAAACATGTAAAGAGAAAGAAGTGTGTTGTAGTCAACAAAGCTGAAAGGACTTCGAGATCTGAAAAATGATTTGAAGATGCAGTTTGGAGTTTGCTCAGCAGGTTTTAGGCCCTGTTTTGGTCCAGGGTCCAATATTTCTTCCTGGTACTCTCTTTTCTCCCTTTGGGAATAGCAATGTACATTCCATAACATTGTATGATGGAAACTATAGTGAATCTTTTTTTTATTTTTATTTTATAAGCAATTATGGTTAAAAGAATGTCACTGCTTCTGAATAGCAGTCCCCTTCTGAACCTTCTTCCCCTACCACTGCCACCAGCCCTCTCTGCTGCAACAAAACCTTGCCAGGTCTACTGCAGTGACAATTCCATCTCCTGATACTTCCTAGAGAACTGGCCACTCAGGGCAGTTGGTAAGAACCCCCCTCCCACCTCTGGAGACCCAGAGGTGCAACCAGGGGTTCAGCAGGACTTCCTACACAGCAACCACCAAAAGTCCCGCCCTTCTGAATAGCAGTCCCCTTCCAATCCTTCTCCACTGCTACCAGCCCTTCCTGCTGTGGCAGAGCCTTACCAGGTCTGTTGCAGTGAAAATTCCATCTCCTGATACTTCCTAAAGAACCAGCCACTCAGGGCATTTGCCCTTTCTGCTACGGCAGAACCTTGTCAGGTCTGCCACACTGAAGACACCATCTCCTGATACTTCCTAGAGAACCAGCTACACTCAGGTCATTTGGAGTGCAGAGAGGCCTGGGAGCACAGGAGAGTTGGTCTCCCAGAAAGGCCTACATACCTGTGTGCACAGAGAGAACAGGATTCACAGGAGTACATATACACAGGCTTGCAGGACAAATAAGCCAAAATCAGAGACAGCAAGACCAGCTAACACCAAAGAAAATTAGATGGCAAAAAGCAAATACAAGATCATTATCAACAGAAACCAAGGCAACATAGCAACATCAGAACCCAGTTCTCCCACAAGAGCAAATCCCAGATACCCCAACACAAGAGAAGAGCAAGAGTAGGATTTAAAATCACGTCTCATGATGCTGATAGAGGACTACAAGGAGGACATAAATAACTTCCTTAAAGAAAAACAGAAGAACATGGGTCAATAGGTAGAAGTCCTTAAACAGGAAACACAAAAATCCCTTAAAGAAACACAGGAGAACATGGGTCAAAAGGTAGAAACTCTTAAATAGGAGACACAAAAATCACTTAAAGAAACACAGGAGAACATGGGACAACAAGTAGAAGCCCTTAAAGAGGAAATACGAAAATCACTTAAAGAATTTCAGGAAAACACAAACTAACAAGTAAAGGAATGGAACAAAACTATCCAGGATCTAAAAATGGAAGTAGAAACAACAAAGGAATCACAAAGTGAGACATCTCTGGAGACAGAAAATCTTGGAAAGAATTCAGGAGTTGTAGATGCAAGAATCAACAACAGAATGCAAGAGATAGAAGAAAGAATCTCAGGAACTGAAGATACCATAGAAAACATTGATTCAACAGTTAAAGAAAATGCAAACGGCAAAAAGCTTGTAACCCAAAACATCCAGGAAATACAGGACACAATGAAAAGAACAAACCAAAGAATTACAGGTATAGAAGAGAGCGAGGATTTACAACTTAAAGGGCCAGCAAATATCTTCAACAAAATTATAGAAGAAAACTTCCCTGTATTAGTCAGAGTTCTCTAGAGTCACATAATGTATGGGTAGTCTCTATATAGTTAGGGAGTTAGTCGATGACTTACAGCTTGTAGTCCAACTCCCCAACAATAGTCAGCAGTACTCGTGGATGGAAGTCCAAGGATCTAGCAGTTGCTCAGTCCTATGAGGCAAGCCAGGAAAAGCCAGAGTGAATCTTCCTTCTTCCAATGTCCTTATATAGGTCTCCAGCAGAGGGTGTGGCCCAGATTAAATGCATATGCCACCACACCTTTCATCCCAGATGACCTTGAACTCAGAGATCTCCTAATCTTAATCTTCTGGAATTCATAGTCACTATGCATAAAGAACTCCAGGTCAGAAACTTGTATCTCTGAGCCTCCAGGTTAGGATTATAGGTGAGTCTTTCAATTCTTGATTAGTTCATTCCAGATTTAGTCAAGTTGACAACCAGGAAGAGCCACTACAATCCACCCCTTGTCAACTTGACACAAATAATATCTCATATCCACATGAAACAATAACAAGGTCATGAATATGCCTAACATGATATAACTATTCCTCTTACAATCACAAATGAATTTGTAAATTTACAATGTGGCAATGTCCCTTGGGAACATTCTTTAAGTGTCTCAATACCAATTGATGTTAAAGAAATTGGAAGAAAGACAAATGTATCCTTAACAAAATAAGACAGAAGAAATCATATTACTTATAATCTTCGTTTCTGCAACTGGTTACGTGGCCTTAGCTGGTATTTATAACTACCTTCCTCTGCTACCCATCCTGTATTTCCTTCACCTTCGGCAAGCACCTCAGCAGGTCTTGGCTCTTTTCCTGGAGGACTGACCAATACCTTCATTCCTGATCGGTCTGTGTCCTTTGTCATCCTGCTTGGATTAGGCTGCTGTAATTTGCCATTGACTTTAACCACAGGACATTATAGTACCAAGAGATGTCCTAGGATCTCCTGTACTCCAGATATAATCCTGCTTACCTCCATTGTGGAGAGGCAATCCAATTTCCCCATGGTAATCTGGATCTATCAGCCCTCCTAACACTGTTGTTCCTTTCCTAGCCTGTTGGTTTAAGGGCGTTAGAAGCCCAAAATGGCCAGGGGCAAGTTTGAGATTCCAGTTCAATGGAATGTTTGTTGTGGCTCCTGGTAAAAGCACTCCTCCCTCTGGAACCAAAACTTCTAGGCCAGCAGAACCTAAAGTTGTGGGGACAGGAAGCAGAAATTTTCCTAGAGGGTCAGTAGGAGTGATAGTGAGTGGACCTATTCCCTTTTCCACCCCTTGATTCCTGGACCCATGGATCCTGGCTATGGGTGAAACTGTACCATATATTGAATGCTGATTCAAAGCATATACTGCCTTCTGAAGAATTCTGCCCCAGCCCTCCATAGTTTTGCCACCTAATTGGCGCTGTAACTGTGTCTTCAAAAGGCCATTCCATCTTTCTATTAGACCAGCTGCTTCAGGATGATGGGGAACATGGTAAGACCAGTGAATTCCATAATCATGGATCCATTGTTGCACTTCTCTGGCTGTGAAATGAGTTCCTTGGTCAGAAGCAATGCTGTGTGGAATACCATGACAATAGATAAGGCATTCTGTGAGTTCACAGATGGTGGTTTTGGCAGAAGCATTACATGCAGGAAAGGCAAATCCATAACCAGAATAAGTATCTACTCCAGTAACAAAGAAATGTTGTCTTTTCCAAGGAGGAAGTTGTCCAATGTACTCAACCTGCCACCAGGTTGCTGGCTGATCACCTCGAGGAATAGTGTCATATCTGGGCTCAATGTTGGTTTCTGCTGTTGGGAGATCTGGCATTCAGGAGCTGCTGTAGCCAGGTCAGCCTTGGTGAGTGGAAGTCCATGTTGCTGAGCCCAAGCATAACCTCCATCTCGGCCACCATGTCCACTTTGTTCATGTGCCCATTGGGCAATGACTGGTATGGCTGGGGAAAGAGGCTGACTCTCCACCAAACGGGTCATCTTATCTACTTGATTGTTGAACTCCTCCTCAGCTGAAGTCACCTTTTGGTTAGCATTTACATGGGACACAAATATCTTCACATCCTTTGCCCATTTGGAGTGATCTATCCACATACTTCTTCCCCAGATGTCTTTCTCACCAATTTTCCAATTTTGATCTTTCCACATCCCTGACCATCCAGCCAATCCATTGGCTACAGCCCATGAGTCAGTGAACAATCATACATCTGGCCATTTCTTCTTCCAAACAAACTGTAATACCATGTGTACTGCCCGAAGTTCTGCCCACTGTGAAGATTTTCTTTCACCTGTATCTTTCAGGGTTGTCCCAGAAAGGGGTAGTAATGCTGCAGCCTTCCACTTCTGGGTGGTGCCTACATAATGTGCAGAGCCATCAGTAAACCAGGTCCTAGTCTTCTCTTCTTCAGTCAGTTGGTCATAGGGAACACCCCATGAGGCTATAGGTGCATGCTTGGCAACAGATGACATTGTAACAGGAGTAGAAACTATAGGCATCTGAGCAACTTCATGTAACTTGCTTGTTCCTTCAGTACCTGCTCAGGCCAAATCACGTATATACCACTTCCATTTGATATTAGACTGTTGCTGTGCACGTCCTACATTATGACTTGAAGGGTCTGATAACACCCAGCTCATGATGGGCAGTTCAGGTCACATAGTAACTTGGTGTCCTATTGTCAAACATTCAGTTTCCACTAAAGCCCAATAGCAAGCCAAGAGCTGTTTTTCAAAGGGAGCGTAGTTGTCTGCAGATGATGGTAGAGCTTTGCTCCAAAATCCCAAAGGTCTCTTCTGTGATTCACCTATAGTGGTCTTCCAGAGGCTCCAATCAGCGTCTCTTTCTGCCGCTGACACCTCAAGTACCATTGGGTCTGCTGGATCATATGGTCCAAGTGGTAGTGCAGCCTGCACAGCAACCTGGACCTGTAGAAGAGCCTTCTCTTTTTCCAGGCCCCACACAAAGCTAGCAGCTTTCCGGGTCACTTGATAAATAGGTCTGAGTAACACACCTAAGTGAGGAAAGTGCTGTCTCCAGAATCCAAATAGACCCACTAAACGTTGTGCTTCTTTCCTGGTGGTGGGAAGGGCCAGGTGCAATAACTTATCTTTCACCTTAGAAGGAATATCTCTGCATGCCCCACACCACTGTACTCCTAAGAATTTCACTGAGGTAGATGGTCCTTGAATTTTGGTTGGATTTATTTCCCATCCTCTGATACGCATATGTGTTCCCAATGAATCCAATGTGATTGCTACTTCCTGCTCACTTGGTCCAGTCAGCATAATGTCATCAATATAGTGCACCAATGTGATATTTTGTGAAAGAGACAAACGATCAGATCCCTTCTAACTAAGTTATGACACAGGGTACGAGAGTTAATATATCCTTGAGGCAAAACTGTAAAGGTATACTGCTGGCCTTGCCAACTGTAAGCAAATTGCTTCTGGTGGTCCTTATGGACAGGTACTGAGAAGAAGGCATTTGCCAGATCAATAGCTGCATACCAGGTTCCAGGAGATGTGTTAATTTGCTCAAGTAATGAAACTACATCTGGTACAGCAGCTGCAATTGGAGTTACTACCTGATTTAGTTTCCTATAGTCTACTGTCATTCTCCATGATCCATCTGTCTTCTGCACTGGCCAGATATGAGAGTTAAAGGGAGACGTGGTGGGAACCACCACCCCTGCATCTTTCAAGTCCTTGATAGTGGCAGTAATTTCTTCAATTCCTCCAGGAATATGATACTGTTTGTGATTCACTATTTTCCTTGGCAGAGGCAACTCTAAAGGCTTCCATTTTGCCTTTCCAACCATAATAGCCCTCACTCCATAGGTCAGGGAACCAATGTGAAAATTCTGCCAATATCTATCCCAATTATACATTCTGAAACTGGGGAAATGACCACCAGATGTGTTCGGGGACCTACTGGACCTACTGAGTCGGACATCAGTCAAAACGCCATTAATCACCTGTCCTCCATAAGCTCCTACTCTAACTGGAGGACCACAATGTTTCTTGAGGTCTCCTGCGATCAGTGTCAAATCAGAACCAGTATCCAATAGACCCTGGAAAGTCTGATTATTTCCTTTCCCCCACTGTACAGTTACCCTTGTAAAAGTCTGTAGGTCCCTCTGGGGAAGAACTGGGGAAAGAAGAACAGCAAAACTTTTAGGTGTCTTATAAAGATCCTTCCTCAGAGGAACCTGTCCACCCCTTCATTCAAGGGGTTCTGGCTCTGCAAAATGACTCAAGTCTGGAAATTGATTCACTGGCCAAGATTGCCTTTTGTCATGATCCAATGTAGGCTTTCTTTCATTTGTTTGAGAATTTTTCTGCTTATACAGATCAAACAGATATGCAGTAGGTTTCCTATCTATTTCATGCCTGGAAACACAATGATTGACTAGCCAGTACCAAAGGTCCAAACGAGTCATGCCATTATAAATTCCACCTCTCTTGTACTGACCATTATGAGGTATGTCATTATAAACATTGTTTTGTCTACCCTGTCCATTATAATAACTATGATCACCTTGTCTCTGGAGATTCAATGCTGCCACCTGGCCCTTGTTACCTCGAGGCCCAGTTAAACCCATTGAATTTAATTCATCTAATTGAGCAGCAGCATCTCCAACCCTAAGGTCTGGCACAAGGAAAAGGGCTAGAATAAAACTCTTCAAATGTGCTGGTGCCCCTCTCACCAGTTTGCATCTTATAGGACTGGTGAAGGGCATATCTTCTGGACCTTCCCATTATGGATCCTCAGGTTTTACACAACGTATTCACTCTAGCATTGCAATTTCCCTAAGCCTTAAAACTCCTTCATCAACACTAAGCCAAGGGATACCAGGCATCTCCAACTCCTTTTCAGTTGGTCATCTTTTGATAAACACTTCAGCCAACCACTCAAACAAACCCCTGACACCTTTTTTAACTGTGCAAGCTTCCATATTAAACCTAGAATCTCGACTCAGAGGGACCATGCCAATAAACTCAGCCTGCTCTACTTTTATTGTCCTTCCACCATTATCCCACACCCTTAAAATCCATTCCCATGCATATTCCCCAGACTTCTCCTTGAATAAATTAGCAAACTCATTAAGCTCCTTAGTAGTATAGTGTATTTCCTCATGGACTACACTTTCTACCTCCCTCCTAGGGGCCTGTTTTGCCTTGAGTCTGGTTATAGGTCTGGAAGAAACTATTGGTGGGCCTTGAGAAACATCAGTATTGTCTTGTCTGGCATTTTCTTCAGCAAAAGTCACTGCTGGTTTATCAGGCTCTGGGGGATTAATTTAATTTATGGAGAAGGCATTATTTCAAGGGGTGGGGCTGAGGGTACTACTTCCTCAGGTGGGGCAAATCCTTGAAAATCTGAAGATACAAAAGTCTCAATTTCAACAGGGTCTTCCCACACATCCCCGTCCCAAGTTATAGAATCCCATTCTTTGCCAATTAATGCCCTTACTTTAACTGCTGACACCCTCTGAGGCTGAGACCGGAATTTTTGCTGTAATTCAGCCAACCTTATAATGAGAGCTTCAGTTTGATTTTCTGCAACTTGAGCTCTATGGCTGCTAGAGAGAAGATTCTCTTCAAGGGCACACTTAGCAACTTTTAGATTGTTTACTTGAGTCTGGAGCTGCTCGATTTTATCACACAACTTCTTCCTTTTCTTCATTGTTTTTTCCTGAGATGCTAAGAGATACCAGCTAGCAAAATCATTTTTCAATTTTTTCCCCAACTTGTAGAAAGTATTGTACACCACTGAATCATCTAATTCATCAAGATACTCAAAGGCATTAGCTTCTTTAAGCTTGAAATATAGTCTCAACCATGGATCTTCAATATTTTCCGAACTCACAGGAGGAAGAGATTCTGGAGAGGTTTCAGTAGTTGAATGTACTGATGAATTACCAAACCAACTCCAGATTTTTAAAATATTCATCCTTATACTTCTGCTCCTCTAGATCCACTCCTGGTACCAACTTCTGTATTAGTCAGGGTTCTCTAGAGTCACAGAACATATGGGTAGTCTCTATATAGTTAGGAAGTTAGTCGATGACTTACAGCTTGTAGTCCAACTCCCCAACAATAGTCAGCAGTACTTGTGGATGGAAGTCCATGGATCTAGCAGTTGCTCAGTCCCACGAGGCAGACCAGGAAAAACCAGAGTGAATCTTCCTTCTTCCAATGTCCTTATATAGGTCTCCAGCAGAGGGTGTGGCCCAGATTAAAGGCATGTGCCACTGTGCCTTTAATCCCAGATGACCTTGAACTCAGAGATCTCCTAATCTTAGTTTTCTGGAATTCATAGTCACTATGCATCAAGATCTCCAGGTCAGAAACTTGTATCTCTGAGCCTCCAGATTAGGATTATAGGTGAGCCTTTCAATTCTTGATTAGTTCATTCCAGATTTAGTCAAGTTGACAACCAGGTATAGCCACTACACTTCCCTAAACTAAAGAAAGAGATGCCCATGGACATACAAGAAGCCTACAGAACTCCAAACAGACTGGACCAGACCAGAAAGTCCTCCCCGCACATTATAATCAAAACACCAAATGCACTAAACAAAGAAAGAATATTAAAAGCAGTCAGGGAAAAAGGTCAAGTAACATATAAAGGCAGACTTATCAGAATCACGCCAGATTTCTCACCGGAAATTATGAAGGCTAGAAGATCCTGGGAAGATGTCATACAGACCCAAGAGAACACAAATTTCAGCCCAGGCTACTGTACCCAGCAAAACTTTCAATTACTATACATTGAGAAAAGATATTCTATGACAGAACCAGATTTATACAATATATTTCCGCAAATCCAGTGTTTCAAAGGATAATGGGTGGAAAATACCATCACAAGGTGGGAAACTACACCCCAGAAAAAGTAATAAAGTAATCTTCTTTCAAAAATCCCCAAAGAAGATAGCCACACAAACAGAATTCCACCTGTAACAATGAAAATAGTAGGAAGCACCGATCACCTTTCCTTAATATCTCTTAACATCATTGGTCTCAATTCCCCAATAAAATACATAGACTAACAGACTAGGTACATAAACAGGACCCAACATTTTGCTGTATACAAGAAACCCATCTCAGTGACAAAGACACTTACTACCTCAGAGTCAAAGGTTAGAAAACAATTTTCTAAGCAAATGGTCTAAAGAAACAAGCTCTAGTGGCCATACTTATATTGGATAAAATAGACTTTCAACCAAAAGTTGTCAAAAAAGGTAAGGTGGGACACTTCATACTTACCAAAGGAAAAAACTACCAAGATGAACTCTCAATTCTGTACATCTATGCTCCAAATGCAAGGGCACCCACATTCATAAAAAAAACAAAAACAAAAACAAAACAACAAAAAAAATACTTTACTAAAGTTCAAAGCACACATTGCACCCCACACAATTATAGTGGGAGACTTAAACACCTCACTCTCAACAATGGACAAATCATGGAAACAGAAACTAAGAAGAGACACAGTGAAATTAACTAAAGTTACAGACCAAATGGATCTGAGAGATATTTATAGAACATTCCATCCTTAAACAAAAGAATATACCTTCTTCTCAGCACCTTATGGTACCTTCTCCAAAACTGACCATATAATTGGTCACAAAACAGTCCTCAACAGATACAGGAATATTGAAATAATTCCAAGCATGCTATTAGATCACCATGGCCTTATGCTGGTCTTGAGTTCAAACAAAAAGAACAGAAAACACACATAAACAAGGACGTTGAATAATGCTCTACTTATTAATAGCTTAATCAAGGAAGAAATAAAAAAAGAAATTAAAGACTTTTTAGAATTTAATGAAAATGAGGATACATCATACCAAAACTTCTGTGACACAATGAAAACAGTGCTAAGAGGAAAATTCATAGCACTAAATGCCTCCAAAAAGAAAATGGAGGCACTAGCATCTTGACAACACACCCAAAAGCTCTAGAACAAAAAAAAGCAAATACACCCAAGAGGAATAGATTGGAGAAAATAATCATACTCAGGGCTGAAATCAACCAAATAGAAACAAAAAGAATCATACAATGAATCAACAAAACCAGGAGATGATTCTTTGAGAAAATCAACAAGATAGATAAACCAGACTAACTAGAGGGCTTAGAGGCACTACCCAAATTAATAAAATCAGAAATGAAAAGGGAGACATAACAACAGAAACTGTGGATATTCAAAAAATCTTTAGTAGGGTATTCTATCATATCTTCAAAGAAGAGCTAATACAGATACTCTTCAAACTATTCCACAAAATAAAAACTCAAGAAACACTGCCCAATTCATTCTATGAAGCAACAATAATGCTTATACCTAAACCAAACAAAGACGAAACAAGGAAAGAAAACTTCTGACCAATTTCTCTTTTGAAAATTCTCAACAAAATTCTTGCCAACCGAATCCAAGAACACATCAAAATGATCATTCTACATGATCAAGTAGGCTTCATCCCAGGGATGCAGTGATGGTTCAATATACGGAAATCCATTAATGTAATCTACTACATAAACAAACTTAAAGAACAAAAAACAACATGGTCATTTCATTAGATGCTGAAAAAGTTTTTGACAAAATTCAGCATCCCTTCATGATAAAAGTCTTGGAGAGAACAGGAATTCAAGGCCTATACCTGAACATAGTGAAAGCAATATACTGTAAACCAGTAGCTAACATCAGACTAAATGGAGAGAAACTTGAAGCAATCCCACTAAAATCGGGGACCAGACAAACCTGCCCACTCACTCCCTATCTATTAAATGTAGTACTTGAAGTCCTAGCTAGAGCAATTAGACAACAAAAGGACATCAAAGGCATACAAATTGGAAGGGAAGAAGTCAAAGTATCACTATTTGCAGATGATAGGATAATATACTTAAGCAACCCCAAAAATTCCACCAGAGAAGTTTTAAAGCTGATAAACAACATCAGCAAAGTGGTTGGATATAAAATTAACTCAAACAAATCAGTAACCTTCCTGTACTCAAAGAATAAACAAACTGAGAAAAAAATTAGGGAAATGACACCCTTCACAACAGTTCTGTATGACAAGAACTTCAAGCTTCTGAAGAAAGAAATCGTAGAATATCTCAGAAGATGGAAGGATCTCCCATGTTGATGGATTGGAAGGATTAATATAGTAAAAATGGCCATCTTGCCGAAAGCAATCTTCTACAGATTCAAATTAAAAGTCAAAATCAATTTTTCATAGAGCAAGAAAGAGCAATCTGCAAATACATTTGGAATAACAAAAAACCCAGGATAGAGAAAACTATTCTCCAAAACAAAAGATCTGGGGGAATCACCATCCTTAACCTCAAGCTCTACTACAGAGCAATAGTGATAAAAACTGTATGGTATTGGTACAGTGACAGGCAGGAACATCAATGAAATAAATTGAAGACCCAGATATGAACCCAAACACTTGATATTTGATGAAAGAGCTAAAAACAGCCAGTGAAAAAAAGACAGCATTTTTAACAAGTGATGCTGGAAATCACTGAATTTGCAGAAAAATCAAATCGACCCATTCTTATCTCCTTGTACAAAGCTCAAGTCCAAGGGGATCAAGGACCTCCACATAAAACCAGATACACTGAAGTTTATAGAGGAGAAAGTGGGGAAGAACCTTGAACACATGGGAACAGGGGAACATTTCCAGAATAGAACATCAATGGATTATGCTCTAAGAACAAGAATCAACAATGGGACCTCATAAAACTACAAAGCTTCTGTAAGGCAAAGGGCACTATCAATAGGACAAATGGCAACCAACAGATTGGGACAATATCTTTACCAATCTGATAGAGGGCTAATATCCAATGCATACAAAGAACTCAAGAAGTTAAACTCCAGAATGTCAAACAACCCTATTAAAAAATGGGGTACAGAGCTAAACAGGGAATTTTCAACTAAGGAATCTTGAATGGCTCTGAAGCACCTAAAGAAATGTTGAAGTTCCTTACTTATCAGGGAAATGCAAATCAAAACAAGCCAGAGATTCTACCTCACACCAGTCAGAATGGCTAAGATGAAAAACCCAGGGGACAGCAGATGTTGGAGAGGATGTGGAGAAAAAGGAACACTCCTCCATTGCTGGTGGGATTGCAAGCTGGTAAAACTGCTCTGTAAATCAGTTTGGCAGTCCTGAGGACCCAGCTATATCACTCCGGTCATACACTCAGAAGATACTCCAACATGTATTAAGATACATGCTCCACTATGTTCATAGCAGCTCTATTTTAATAGTCAGAAGCTGGAAAAAACCTAAATGTTCTTCAACAGAGAAATGGATACAGAAATTATGGTATGTATACACAATGGAGTACAGCTACTCATTAAATAATAGTACAGCTATTCATTAACAACAATGAATTCATGAAATTCTTAGGCAAATGGATGGAACTAGAAAGTGTCATCCTGAGCGGGGTAACCCAATCACAAAAGAACACACATGGTATGCACTCACTGATAAGTGGATATTAGCCCAAAAGCTCAAAATAAACATGCTACAATTCATAGACCACAGAAAGCTCAAGAAGAAGGAAGGCCAAAGTGGGGGTGCTTTGGTTTTTCTGAGAAAGGGAACAAAATACTCATTGGAAAAACGATGGAGACAAGGTGTGGAGCAGAGACTGAAGGAAAGACCACCCAGAGAGTGTCCTACCTGGAGATCATCCTATAAACAGTCACCAAACCCTGACACTATTATGGATAACAAGAAGCATGTTTTGAAAGGAACCTGTTATGGTTGTCTTTTGGAGGGGCCCTGCAGAGCCTTACAGATACAGAGGTGAATATTAGCAGGCAACTGTGTGCGGGGTTCACAATGGAGGAGTTGGAGTATGGACTGGAGGAGCTGGAGGGGTGGGGCTGCAGTCCATTGGGAAGAAGGAAGATGTTGGCCAACCATACACCCCAGGGCTCCCAGGGACTAAGCCATCAACCAAGTGATACACATGGTTCCAGCCAAAAGAGTGACAGAGGAATGGGAAGAGATGTCCTTGGTCCTGTGAAGGCTCAATTGAGGCCCCAGTGTGGGGAAATTGTGTGGGGGTCATGGGAGTGGGTTGGGTGGAGGAGCATATTCTTGGAGGGAGGGGGTGGGAGGATGGGTTGGGAGTTTTCGGAGAGAGGGGAAACTGGAAAGGGGTATAACATTTGAAATGTAAATGAAGTATATATTAAAAAAAAAAAAGAAAGAATGCCACCAGTCTTCAAAGAGAGTGTGAACTTTGGCCTTTTAAACAATGTTGAGACTGTGATAAACTATGGGGACATCCTTAGTTGGACTGAATACATTTTTGCATAATGATATAGCTATAAGCCTATGGAGGCCAGGGAGAAGAATATGTAGACTATGGAGGTTTAAATAAGAATGTCCTCAAACAGATAAGCTTATATATTTAAATGTTTGGTAGCCAGTGAATGACACTTGCAGTCTTGTTGAAGGAAGTGTGTCACTGTGGGTTGGGCTTTGAGGTTTCAAATGTTCAAGCCAGATTCAGTGCTTGTCTCTTTCTGCAGTCTGGTGATCCTGATGAAACATGTCTGCCTGCATGCCACCATGCTTCTGCATGATAATGAACTAAACCTCTGAAACTGTAAGGCGACTCCAATTTAATGTGTTCCTTTATAAGACTTGCCATGATCATAGTGTTTCTTCATAGCAACAGGATACAGATTAAGTCTCAAAGTGTCCATTCATGGCTTAAACACACTCAAGCACACACTCACTCACACACACACACACACACACACACACAGATGTAAGAGACAGAGACACATGAAAAAGCACTTCAATTTGTTAAAGATGTGGCAGACTGCTTACAACATTTTGCTTCAGGCCTAGTGTTTTCTCTGATTTCATCTCCATGTTCTACATTTGTGGCTGTCTCTCACAGATAACATATTTGTTCAAGTGAGAGGAAAATAACTTAGATGAATCCATATATTAATTGAAGGGTAAAGGGACAAAGTTAATATTCTATGTTTGAAATACTATGGCTTTAATTTTGATTGTCTTTGATCACAGGCGCAGGAGTAATTAATCTAAAAATTGAAGCCCCTTACCCCCTTTTGAAAGATTTCTCTGTATCTAGGCATTATTTCAGTCAGCCAAATTTTGGAAGTTTGACATCAGTTGAGTTCTCACAGACCTTCCATACTTTGTTGTTGTTTATTCCATTTGACGAATTTACGACATGAGGTCACACTCTGTCCATGAAGTTTTGTTTTCCATCTGTTCTCCATCTTTACTTTATTATTAGTCCAAGCTTCTGGTATTTTGATTCTGCTTCATTTCCAGGACCCTTGTTGATGTCAGTGAGAACCCTAGGCAGAGGACTGCATGGTAATCAGCATGGCTCCACAGACTGTCTACAGAAGAACGGTTGGTCTCCTTGATATTGGACTTCCATTGGATGAACCTGTGTCTTCTTCTTATGAACAGTGGAGCCCATGCCCAAAGTTTAATGCAACCTCCAGTTCAGGATGATATACTTGCTCCACCACCTATGTGTATTGATTTTCTGCTAAAAGGCTTTTAGCATAAATTTTAAGAATTAACCAAATACATCATGGGCTATTGCTGAGAATGCAAGGTTTTTAACTATGTTTCTCCTACATTGATTTCAGTTAGGATATTTTAACCACCCCTTTATTTTACTATGCCTTTTAATTTGTTATTCATTTCTTTCAAACCAGAACTTTACTGAAGCACTCTAGGCCCACAGGAACTGAAATAGTTTGCTTTCATTATCTGGTAGACCTTCTCGAGTCAGTAGCCCTGGCAGAAACCACAAAACTGTACAAACTGGCAACTGTGGGTTTGTCTGTTCTCTATTGATTCTATTTCTGGAAAGAAACACACACACACACACACACACACACACACACACACACACCAATGAATAAGCTATGTGATTGTACCGTTACTTTAAGTTACAGTCAGAAGGGGGACAGGGACAATTTGCAAACAGATCAAGATGGGACCTAAGGTTTTTCTATTTGCATTTATACATGGATTTTGATAGCTTTGACTGTGAAGTTTGCCTCTGAGTGTTCTGCAACCTGAAATGCAGAAGTCTATTATTTCTAAATATGCTGTTAAAATTGTGGAGTGCCATGAGTCAAATTGTTTAAAATCTAATAAGCTGCATAATAAAATACTCATATAGGCTAGTTTAAAGACTTAAGTCTTCCAAGAACTGCAAAGCAACTCCACCATAAAATTTTAGGGGGAAAAATGCATTTGTATTTTTTTAAGACTGAGAAACTGTGACTTTTGAATTATTTTCTTCTGTGATCTATCTCTATGTAGGGTTTTATTTACTTAAGAATTTTATTAATTAATATTGTTATGTTGCATGCCCTAGTGAAAAGGTTCTGAGTTTGGTTTTAATAAGCTGTGTGTCCTTGGACCTTTTCTTTCTCATCCATTAAATACTAAGTGATCAAAAAACCTCTAGTGGCTGTCTTAATATTCAAATTCAAAACCAGCCTTTGACAGCACAGGAGAAATCTCTGTAGTGGAAAAGATCACAGGTAGTGGAGAACAGAATTCTGTAAAGTACACACATGCCTTCATACAAATATACACGTTCAACAGAAGAACCAAAATAGCTCCTCTCTCCTCCTCCCCCAACAATGACAATGCAGCCATCTGTTGGATGTTCCACTTCACTTAGCAGCTGCTCTCAGATACAGAAATCTGCATTCCTGCAGCTTGTGTGGTATGCGGGCAGCATGTGTGGGTACTAGCATTTGACACTCCCACCCAGAGGAATGGCTTTCATTGAATAAAAATGACCACAGGGGCTTCTTATTCTCCCACCTCACAAACGCCTGTTTCCTGACCATTGGCATTTGGGGTATCTCTACTCTTCTGTCTATTAAAACGATAGATATTTCACATCAAGCAAGGATCTAAAATAGAAGAGGGCAACCAGGGAAGGGCTTTAGTAAAACTCTTGGCCTGCCAGAAGCTCGCTCCTTGAAGAAGAGGGAGCACAGCAGCTGGAACATAAACTTCCATGTGACTTTTATTTTGCCCATACCCCCAGCAATGTACTTAAGCACTGAAGAATAACCATTGTTCAAGTGGAATGTAGGAGGCTTGAAAAGCAGCATTAATCTTAACATCAAACTAAGAGAAAATATATACAACAAACTTTAAAAAAAGGCATAAAATGAACTTTTCTGAATAGTCCTCTCCCCAGACCATCTTTTCCATGTTGACATTTGTCTTCTGCATATATGTTATATAAAGTGGCATATCTTTTTTTATTTTTTATTTTTTTGTACTTGAAACACAGAGGTTATGAGGAGCAGCAGTTACAAGCACAAACAAGAAAGGGTTCTGTGGTCTCTTGAAGAGAACCTTGTATAAAATTGGATCCTCTTTTGAGTGCATAATTTGGGACATTTGTTACAAGATTACTGTGGTTTTCTATAAATGTTAGTTTGCTGTATTATTTTCCATGAACTAGTTTTCCGAAACGCAGAATATTTTGCCCCCAAAACATGGAAGCACTAAAGCTCGATGAGACACTGATTCATGGGGTGTCACCCAGAAACAGCTGGTCAGCCATCTGCAGCCCCAGAGTCCTCTTATTTTTACTATATTCAGCTAATTCTTCATGGAGAGGGGAGGAAGACACATAAATCCTGGGAGAAAAAGCATGGCTTGTGTGAGAAATGGGGATTGACTTGTGCCAACGAAGGGCTGGTGGCCTGATGTGCTGACTGGGAAGGCCTCTTCTCATGCACACTAGACTCACAACTCTTGACTACGTGTGCATTATTTTATTTGCATCCTGTTCTTTTGGGAAAGGGAAGAAATGATGATATGCCATTGGTTGTTTTGTGGGAATTGGTCCAGATGAAAGCTCCCTCTGGAGCCATAACCAACCATTTCAAAGCAGGCCTGAGTCTGTAAGACCAAGGGTAAGCCTGGTATTCTGACTTGTGTGTTCATCCTTTCATCTCTCAAGTGCACTAAACTAGACCTTTTTACAGCCATAGATCTTGTGGTAAAGCATATTGAGCATAACAAATAATACAAGACGGGGAGTTTTTTGGTCAGAAACATTACCTAACAAAGTAAAGTTTTAGGCAACATTCCTTTACTTTAAAATTGGTAATACTGTATTAAAGTTGTGTACAACCAGAGTTACCGTTTTTGTTTTGCTTTGTTTTGTTTTTCTTCCTGAATTGGCAAGGGGCCTTATTGGCAGAGGAATGATGGCTGTGATTCAGCCAGATGAGTATCCTTGAGGCAACTCATTCAGATAACCAAGCCAGATGACTGTTGACTGTGTGGAATGGAAGATGCTGGTAGGTGCCCAGGTGTGTGCTGCTTTCAGGTGGGTGTAATTATAGTTTAATCTGATCCTGTGTGGCTCTGGAGAACATTTTGGCTATAGGGAAATAATTAAAGGTTTTTCTTGAATCAAGTCTTTTACCCATTCTTCCCATAAGCATGGGTATGCAGTACCTTACACACACACACACACACACACACACACACACACACAAAGAGAGAGAGAGAGAGAGAGAGAGAGAGAGAGAGAGAGAGAGAGAGAGAGAGAGAGAGAGCTTACTAATTTTATTTCTTTGTGTTGGTTTATTAGCATTAAGGTTTTAAATTTCTTTTATAAGATCAATCTTCATCCCTATAATAAACAAGCAAGAGAGAGAAACATTATTGCTTATAACTCTTGTGATATTAATAAGGCTCAGACATAATTTACTGATCATCTGTAGATTTTGTGGTATGTATCCATGTGATGAATCTACACTAACATCCTAGAATAAGAGATAAGTACACCTTTAATTGATAAGACAACATTTCATGAAAGTATTGTAAAACCATCTGTACTACAAACTTTTGAGTATTTTATTCATTCCTTTTTACTTTGTTCCTTATTTCAAATAAAGATTGTTTTTCCCTCAGCAACATACAAATCACGTGGACTATCCTTTAGGCTGTCAGTCACAGCAAAGATATACATATGCACAGAGTAGACACTTGTGCTTGTTCGGTGTTATTTGGGGAAAATATGTTGCATGTTCTCCTGGCTCTCTTAGTCTTACATTTTGAATTAATGCAATTTATTCTAACTTATGGCAACTGTTGAAATGCTCATTCTCCATTTTCTTATTTATAAAGAGGTTATTTACATAGAAGTGGAACACAGTAGAAGAATGAATTGATTTGGAAAATCAGGTGGATTTAGGTAGAAAAACTGAGAGGACTTTAGTTTTGCGTCAGCACTGTGCACAAGAGCTGGTGGTGAGGACATGTCTTGTAACATTTTTATGCCTCTTTAGATATAAGAATAAATTTATGGAGAACTTTTTTCATGCTTCTTAAAAAAGCCTTATACAATTGAGCTAATTGCCTCCCCCTCCTCTCTTGTTCTCTATTCTTGTATTTATATAGCAGTTATCACAATAGTAGCTACACACGTTGATAAGAGAACTAGTTAAAAATCGAGAGGAAGCTTACAGAGAGGGGAAGTGTTTCTTTTCCTAGGATAAGATTACTCTAAGATCAAGAGACAACAAGAGGAACTGTCCTATTTTCCCCAAACACTGTCTCAAGTCTAGCAGGTTGTTTTTAAAAAATCATTGCTCATCGTCATCACTAGCATCAATTTTCTCAAACTGCTTTGTTTAAGACAAACTCCCTTTGCACAGTGCTGTGCCTTGACTTCATTCTTGCCACTGGGACTCTTATCTGAAAGGTCCAAACAGTGCAAATGAAGTCTCCAAAGGGAGAATACTGAGGCGATTGAATGAGAAGTTGATACTTCAGATGTCCTTTGGAGCACTCATGAAATTCCATTTCCTGCTGAGTGGTGGAACTTAACTTGCTAATCTTATTATGTGGATTTCTATTAAGACAGCTACTAGTGTGGAAAGTAACAAGTCACACAAGTGAGATGTGCCATGTTGCATATATGTTTCTCAATCATATCTTTATATGTATGTATGAATTACTTAATCTTCATAACATTTTTATATAGCATGCCCTGTTACACTTAGTAATGGCACATAAAAGAAGTCAAGTGAACTCTGGGGAGGTGAAGTAGATGTATATGGGGATTGTTATTTGCACACTGGGATATCTCATTTGAATATTTGTGGTTTTAACTACCACACTACAGGCTATGCTGGCTTGCTATCATTTTACCCTGAACATAATTCCTGTATGACTTTGGAGACTCTTTGTGAAAATCTTTGAAGACTCAGATGTTAAAGGATTAACCGGCAAATGGTGAGCTTTGGGAACTGGTTGGATCACAAAGATGCCAGTCTCATTCATAGATTCCCAGTTAAGTGGCATAGAAAGGTGGTAGAAAGTAGGAGATCTGGCCTTGCTGGAGGAAATAGGTCACTAGATGCATGGCAAAAAAGGTTATCAAATTCTTCTTTTGTTCTAATTCCTGATCACTTCCTATGAGCTGCTTTGTTTCATCAATGGTCCCTGCCACGATGCGGCACTGGTCAAAGTGTGTCAACATAAAACACTGCAAAAACAGTAGAAACCATAAAACCTTTGACCCAAAACTTGTCCTGCCTACAAGAAGTGCAGGAAGAAAAATGGAGCAGAGACGGACAGAATGGCCCATCAGTGACTGGCCCAATTTGAGACCTATCCCTAGGCAAGAACTAATCCTTGACACTATTAATGATACTCTGTTATGATTGCAGATTGGAGCCTAGCATAACTGTCCTCTGAGAGGCTCTACCCAACAGCTGACCAAAACAGACACAGAGACCCACAGATAAACATTAGACTGAGCTCAAGAAGTCTTGTGGAAGAGTTGGAGGAAGATTGAGGGACATGGAGGGCATAGGGGTTCCATAAGAATACCAACAGAATCAACTAACCTGGAGTCTGGGAGACTCCCAGAGACTGAACCATCATACTGAGCATGGGCTGGACCTAGGTCTGCCACAGTATGTAGCAGGGAGAGTGTGTGGGGCAGGGGGGTGACTCAATGGAGAGGAGCCAGTTATAGAGATGTAAAGTGAATAAGTAAACTAAATGAAAAAAGAAATGAATGTAGTGTTAGTAAGAAAATTAAAAAAATAAAAGAACCCAATGTGGAAATGAATGATCATATATAAAAACTTCTGAAACTCAGAAGCAGAATAATTCCTTCCTCCAGTAAGATGATTCCCCAAGTCACATTGAAAAAGAAAAAAGAATGACTAGTGTATACTTCTGCCTCAAAATAAGCATTTAAGTCTCAGAGTGAATCAGAAATCAAACCTACAAAATGTTAAAGAAATATGATATGAAGTTCTGGTTTCTGGTCCATCTAATCAGGCAACTGTATTATTTGTCTTATTGATGGAACAAAATATCTAATAAACAGAACTTAAGTAATAAAAGGTTATTTTACCCCATAGTTTAAGGGTATAGTCCTCCATGGCAAGGAAATCCTGGCATCATGAGCTTGAAATGGTGGAGCACATTGCATATCTATCTGTTAGGGAGCAGACAGATGAATGTTCATGCTCAGTTTGCAGCCTTCCTTTTAAAATGAACTATCAAAAACTTACTTACTTATTGGAAATGTTCCTTCCTTCACATCTTGCTTGTTTAGAGTTTTGTATAATACTCTTAAAGGTAGTTAAGATAAAGAAGAAAGAAAGAAAGAAAGAAAGAAAGAAAGAAAGAAAGAAAGAAAGAAAGAAAGAAAGAAAGAAAGAAAAGGAAAGAAAGAAAGTCACCTAATAACTGGAGTGGACGCTTACCCTGGAAGGAAGGAGGAAAGGAAGGAAGGAAGGAAGGAAGGAAGGAAGGAAGAAAAAAGAATTCTGTCCTGGAATGTAATGGGATAGAAAGAGGGACAGGCCCCATAATGAGTCTGGAAGGCTTCTTAGAGGAGGCTCAAAGGGCATTAACGGTAGTTGATTGACCAAAGAAGCATCTATTCAACTATATTTATGAAATCAGTCTCCATGCTATTTTAAGATATATAAAGATGATAGATACAGTAACCCTGGGGCTAAAAGAGAAAAATGTCTTACTCTGAATCACATAATTCTTGTAGTCTCCAAGTGTGTATCCAAACCTTTCCACATTCTTGTGGCACATGACTGAAATTTATGCAGGCAGGTGGGGAAGACACAGCCCTCAACTCTCAGTGTACATGCAGTTTTACTCCAAGTCTACTCCTCTTGCTCTATCCCGAGCCATCTGCACAAGCAGACATAGGAGAGTTCTTCCACTTCTCTGCCTGTCACTATCTTTCAGGCTGGGAACCTGGCATCTGAGCAAATATCAACATTTAGATGTGGGAGGTCTGTGCTTTCCTAAAGCTGAGTGTCAGCTGTGTGGTACACCAGTAAGCACAAAGCCAGCAACTGGATGTATCAGTCACTTTTGTGTTTCTATGGCATTAGTATCTAAGAGAGACAGCTTAGAGAGGAGGGTTCATGTTGGTTCATATTTAGAAGTGTCTGTCCATCATGGACAAGAAGGCACAGTGTTCACAGCAGTACAGAATGCTGCAGTCTCATGCCACAGCTAGTCAGGTACACAGAATTGTGGGTTATAATTCACAGAACTTGCGCTTAGTGATGGCTTCTACCAAACAAGCTTCACCCTCTAAAGTGCCTACAATTTTCCAATATATTGCCAACATCTTGGAAACAAAAAGCCTGTGTGGATGTCACACACAAAGGACAGAGGTTAAAATATATTGCCCTTTCATAACTTACTTGCACATAACTCTGCAACTACTAGGAGAAATCATAAGGAAAATACTTTCTGGTATAGGAATAATGAAGAAATATCTAAAAGAGACTTCAGTCACTCATTACAAAGTGCCACATATGCACAAATGAAACCACATGAAATTAAAAATCTTCTCAGTGAGTTTGCAGAGGTGACACAGTGGGTAAGATGAAAGGGTAAGGACTTGAGTTTGAATCTAGACAAGCTATGTGAAGTCAGGTGTAATAGAATACTTCTGTAATGCTAGTGGTCCTTCAGCGAGGTGGGAAGTCAAGACAGAGTCTACCAACAGGAGAGATGGCAGTATGCCTGGAGTAAACATTGTCAAGCAACAAAGAGATCCTGTCTCAAAAAAGATGAAAGGTGAGGACTTACCCCTAACATCGTTCTCTGTCCTCCATTCATGTTCTATGGAATTTACATACCCACACTCATGCTCATATTCAGGAACACATGCATCCATGAATCACACACACACACACACACACACACACACACACACACACACGCACACACACACACACACTTTTGCAGAACAAAGAAAAGTATCATCAAAATGAACACACAACCTAAAGAATGGGGAAAATAATCTCACCAGGGAGTTAATATCTAAGATACATAAACAACTGAACAATAAGCAAGTCCATAAATAAATATTATTCAAAGAATAGTAATTGGTCAAGTGAATTGAAGAGACATTTCTCAAAAGAAAAAGTTCAACCTTCTTAGCTATCAGAGAAATATAAATTTCTGTAAGGTTCCTTCTCAGCCCAGTAAGAATAGATACAGTAGTTTCATATGTATAAATGAAAAAGAGTTTATCATCTTGAATGTGAGGGTCACAGGAGTGGTTTGAGAAAGAGTATCTAAGAAGGCAAGAGGGAGAACAGAAACATAATTCTATTTCAAATTAACACATTAAAATAAAACTACCCAATGATGTGGATAAAAACAAAACAAAACCCACAAAAAACGACCCTTTACCACTTTACAATTGATATGACACCATAGAAGAAAAATCACTGTGGTAGTTTCTCAAAATAGATAAGTAAAAAAAGAAAGAGAGAGAGAGAGAGAAAGACACACACACACACACACACACACACATGGGGAGAGAGAGAGAGAGAGAAAGAGAGAGAGAGAGAGAGAGAGAGAGAGAGAGAGAGAGAGAGAATCAGAACTTCCATATGATCCAACTATAGTCACTTCTGGGTTTACCTCTAAATGAATTTAAGTTATTATATCAGAGAGATATTTGCATATCTATGATTATTGCCACATCATCCTAGTAGCCAAGAATTGGAACCAGTAGAGATGCTCATCAATAGAAGAGTGGATGGTTGAGATATGTTACACATGCACAATGAAGATTTATTCACATATTAAGAAGAGATAAATCATAACATTTACATGAAAATTGATGGTAGACTCTAGATTTGCAATATTTATATACATATATACATCAATACACAGATATATATTGAAATTAAGTGAGGCACCATGTACAAACAAGGAAAATCAAACAGGAATAGGGAAAGTAGAAGGAACAGTTTTTTATTTCATTTTTTATTTTTGATATAAATATGCATCATGCACATAGAAGGAGAATAATTCATAAATAGGCAGCTATAGAAAAAAGAAATGGGTAGGAATTAATAGGAGAAAAATACAACAAAACAGACATGTATCTTGAAGTGTATAGAAGGAAAAGAAGGCATGAAAACTGCAGCAGCGGGGATAAATGCAAATATGATAATCTCCAACAGTCAGACAAATCATCTGTACAAGATACTTGCTTCATTTACATAAGCAAAATACAACTTAACACTGTTGAATACTGAGCCCCAAATCTTAGAACAAGTGATAGCTGGTTTAATTTGCTGTTAGTCAGACCCCAACTCTAATCCCTATTTATAACACATGGCCAACTTCAAAGTCTTTAAGAAATAAAATGGAAGGTTATTCTCAGCTTCTTACTTAGAATCACTCAAAACGCTACGGCACTGCTCAACATGTGCTGAATGTTCTGATCATCTGTGTTTAGCCTCTCCTACTACATACCCACTTTCACTTGGTATTGTTTTTCAACATCCTCTCCAGTGTTCTGCTTCTTTCCTTTCCTTCATATCCATTCCTTATTTAATGGGCCCCATCTCAAGCAAAATGATTCTTTCTAATTGAATCATGGACTTAGTCTTTTTATTTCCATGATTGTAAATATTGTAAGTTTTTTCAATGTCTGTTGTTTCTTTCTTAAGCTATATTTCATCAGGTCTCTTTGTTACAGGTACAGCTAAAAAGATCATTACTTTTTTTATTTTTATTTTCTAAGTTTTCTTTTTATTTACATTCAAAATCATTTCTCTTTTCCCGTTTCCTCCCTCCCCGAAAGTCACATAAGCCCCCTTCCCTCCCTCTTTTCCCCATTCAACCCCCTCTCGCTGCTCTGTCTTGGCATTCCCCTACATCCAGTCTTTCTAGGACCAGGGGTCTCTCCTTCCATTTTCTTGAAAATCTACTGATATGCAAATTGTGTCTAGGGTATTCCAAGATTCTGGGTTAATATCCCTTTATCAGTGACTGCATACCATGTGTGTTCTTTTGTGATTGGGTTACCTCACTAAGGATGATATTTTCAAGTTCTGACCATTTGCCTAAGAATTTCGTGAATTCATTGTTTTTAATTGCAGAATAGTATTCCATTGTGTAAATATACCACATCTTCTGAATCCATTCCTCCATTGAGGGACATCTGGGTTCTTTCCAGCTTCTGGCTATTATAAATAAGGCTGCTATGAACATAGTGGAGCATGTGTCCTTATTGCATGCAGGTAAAGCCTCTGGGTATATGCCCAGGAGTGGTATAGCCAGATCCTCCGGGAGTGTCATGCCCAGTTTTCTGAGGAACTGCCAGACTGCTTTCCAGAGTGGTTGTACCAGCTTGCAATCCCACCAGCAGTGGAGGAGTGTTCCTCTTTCTCCACATCCTCTCCAACAACTGCTGTCTCCTGTGTTTTTGATCTTAGCCATTCTGACTGGTGTGAGATGGAATCTCAGGGTTGTTTTGATTTGCATTTCCCTAATGACTAAGGATGATGAAGATCTCTTTAGGTGCTTCTCAGCCGTTAGATATTCTTCAGGTGAGGACTCTTTGTTTAGCTCTGTACCCCATCTCAAAGAAAAAACCACATGGTCATCTCATTAGATGCTGAGAAAGCATTTGACAAACTTCAGCATCCTTTCATGTTAAAGGTCTTGGAAAGATCAGGAATTCAAGGCCCATATCTAAATATAGTAAAAGCAATTTACAGCAAACCCGTAGCCAACATCAATCTAAATGGAGAGAAACTTGAAGCAATCCCACTAAAATCAGGGACTAGACAAGACTGCCCTCTCTTTCCATATCTTTTCAATATAGTACTTGAAGTTCTAGCTAGAGCAATTAGACAACAAAAAGAGGTCAAAGGGATACAAATTGGAAAGGAAGAAGTCAAACTATCACTATTTGCAGATGATATGATAGTATACTTAAACGACCCAAAGACTCCACCAGAGAACTCCTACAGCTGATAAACAACTTCAGCAAAGTGGCCAGATATAAAATCAACTCAAGCAAGTCAGTAGCCTTCCTATACTCAAAGGATAAGCAGGCTGAGAAAGAAGTAAGAGAAATGATACCCTTCACGATAGCCACAAACCATATAAAGTATCTTGGTGTGACTCTAACCAAACAAGTGAAAGATCTGTATGACAAGAACTTCAAGTCTCTGAAGAAAGAAATTGAAGAAGACCTCAGAAGATGGAAAAATCTGCCATGCTCATGGATTGGCAGGATTAATATAGTAAAAATGACCATCTTGCCAAAAGCAATATACAGATTCAATGCAATCCCCATCAAAATCCCAACTCAATTCTTCATAGAGTTAGAAAGAGCAATTCAAAAGTTCATCTGGAATAACAGAAAACCCAGAATAGCTAAAACTATTCTCAAGAGTAAAAGAACCTCTGGGGGAATCAGTATCCCGGACCTCAAGCTGTACTACAGAGCAATAGTGTTAAAAACTGCATGGTATTTGTACAGTGACAGGCATGTAGATCAATGGAACAGAATTGAAGACCCAGAAATGAATCCACACTCCTATGGTCACTTGATCTTTGACAAAGGAGCTAAAACCATTCAGTGGAAAAAAGATAGCCTTTTCAACAAATGGTGCTGGCTCAACTGGAGGTCAACATGCAGAAGAATGCAAATTGACCCATCCTTATCTCCTTGCACTAAGCTCAATTCCAAGTGGATCAAGGACCTCCACATAAAACCAAACACATTGAAACTAATAGAAAGGAAACTAGGGAGGAACCTTGAACATATGGGCACAGGGGAGAATTTCCTGAACAGAACTCCAATAGCTTATGCTCTCAGATCAAGAATTGACAAATTGGACCTCATTAAATTACAAAGTTTTTGCAAGGCAAAAGACACTGTCAAAAAGACAAAGCGGCAACCAACTAACTGGGAAATGATCTTTACCAAACCTACATCCGACAGAGGACTAATATCCAATATATACAAAGAACTCAAGAAGTTAAACTCCAGGGAGTCCAGTAACCCTATTAAAAAATGGGGTACAGAGATCATTACTTCTTATTTACACTGTTTGCATCAATCAGTCTTTCTTTGCTGTGACAAAATACCCATGATGATTAAGATATCAGTTGTCAAGTTCATGAGATCTAGAATCCCCTGGGAAACAAGTCTCTAGGCATGCCTGGTAGATTAACTTGATCAGTTTAACTGAGATGGGAAAACTTGCCTACTATGAGTGACATTGTTTCCTGCTCTGGGATACTGAAATGTATTAAAAGGACAGTGAGCTTATTATACAAATACCCTGTCTCTGCTTCATGATATGGATACTTGAGAAAAGCTGCCTCAATTCTGTCATGACTTAATCTATGACAGAGTACAACATTAAACAGTGAGTGCAAACAAACCCCTCCTTTCTTATGTTACTGCTGTTAGAGTATTTTATCAGAACAATTGGAAGAACAACTAAGGTAATATTTAGCACATGGATGGAGAAAATATTCATTTTGCTCATATTTCCAGAGGTGTCAGTTATGGCAGCTTGCTCCATTTTCCCAGGGACTGTAGTGTGATGGTGGACACATAGTGGAAGTTATAGTGGAATGAAGTCTCCACTTCATGTGGAGGGAGGGAGGGAGAGGGAGAGGGAGAGGGAGGGGGAGGGGGAGGGGGAGGGGGAGAGAGAGAGAGAGAGAAAGAGAGAGAGAGAGAGAGAGAGAGAGAGAGAGAGAGAGAGAGAGAGAGAGAGAACAACAGCAAGAACAAGAAGAACAAAAGAAGAGGAGTAGGAAGAGGAAGAGAAGCAGGAAGATGAACAAGAACAAAAGAACAAGAACAAGAGGAGGAGAGGGGAGGAGAGGAGAGGAGAGACAAACATACCTTCAAAGGTACAGGCATAGTACACAGTGTCCTACATCTACCAATGAAGAACTACACTCTAGTAACGCCTTTGATTTTTGACCACATCAGTGGGTAAATCCCTTGGTAAGTCAGTGACTTCATGATTCATTTCTCAGAGGTATCATGAGCTAGAGACTAAGCTTTCAGCACCAGTGCCTGTGAAGAATATCTTATAGCCACACCATAGCATTATTATATAAAGATTTTGACTAATAGTATCTTCCTATCAGATGAATGCTTCTTATCATTCCTCTGACTATTACCCTTCCCTGTTTAGAAGTTTTGATTGAATCTGTGAAATGATTCCAATGGTAATGTGTTTAACCTACACATTTGAAAGAATTAGAGGTGTATGCGAGATAAATTGTTTTTCTCTAATTGTACTATTCTAATGTAGCTAATGATACTCAAAATACTCATGAAGTTAAACATTAATACTGAACAGTCAGATTGTGTGGGGAGTATGAGCCATCTTGTCATGCACACCATTGACCATGGCTGAACTTTTCTTTATCAGGTAGGTTTGCTTTAGCAGAAAATCTGCTGAGGTGCAGGCAAAACTGACTCTTCATATAATTATCTGACCCTGGACTCTGTCCTAAAAGGCCACTCAAAGTCCAGTGAGTTTTGTCTTGAGACAGAAGAAAGAAGGAAGCTTCAGAAAGGAGCCTAGAACTTGAAAAGGTAGGAGGTCGGTATTTTCTGTGAATATAACTTGGAATATCACCTATGACATCTGCTCAGACTTCAAGATCCCATAAAAAACCAGTAAAGGACATAAAATGTCCTTCTTTCTGAGGACTTAGCTTTCCAGTTGTTGGCTAGATGGTCATTTTCTATCCCCTTTCTAATCCTCTAATCTTTTTCTCTGATTCCCTGTCTCTCTGTCTCTCTGTCTCTGTCTCTTTCTCTCTCTGTTTTTCTCTCTCTATCTCTGTCTCTCTCTCTCTGTCTCTTTTTGTCTCTCTGTCCATCTCCCTACCCCTTCTCTTTTCCTTTCTTCTCTTTTTCTCCGTTTCTTATGATTGTTCCTACCTTTCTGATTGTTTTCTACTCTGTTTCCTTCCCTCTAAATACCATCTCTATTCCTTAACTGAATAAAATTATAATTTGCTCTACATATTTAGCATATTCATTAAGGGAATTTTCATACCTAATACTCAAGTTAATATTGCTTTGTTATTCATTTTCTCAAAAACAAAACTATGTCAAGACAAAAAAAATGTTGTTGCATGGGTTGGGGGAAGCTTAAATGCTCATTTTCATTTTCTAAAGTGACAAACAGCTGAAATAACTGAAAGAAAGATGCCATTGTGGTCTGAGAACATAAATCAGTTTCTAGGAGGGCAAAGGAAAGAACTTGCTAGTAAAAAATGTAAGAGGAGGAACGCAGAGACTAAAGGTATAAATAAAAATATATTACAATAGCAATAAAAACACCTAGAAATTTAAGTGAGTATTCAGACCCATGTTTCTGGCCATGGTCTTTTCCTTCTAGAGCTAGACCCAGGTATGATTGCAATACAGTCCAAAGAAATTCTGAAGTACACACTGATGCTGGTGTCAGCCTGCCTGTGACTCTTTTACCATACAAAGAATCTTCTTTTGGGGGAATATTATTTTATCACCTTCCCTCTGTATAGCTAAAGTGTGGAAAGCAAAAGCAAAAGGAAGCAGAGAAGCTAGAGTGAACCTGTGCACAGACAGCTTCAGAAAGGTCTGGATTAAGTTTAGTACAGAAAGTACACTTAGCTCTTCTCCTGTGTGTGCATCTGCATGTCTGTCCCCCACAAGCACAGCAGAAAAAGCCCCACCTCCTGTGGTGGAAGTAATGCACAGCAGAAACTGCCTTTGTGCTGCTGGATATTAATGCTAATGTTCAAGAGTTAAATATAGCACAAAGCAAGTGTATCAGAAGGGAAAAATACTGAAGCAACTAGCTTTACACGGCAAGGGGTTAGGTAGAGTAGGCAAGATGTTATTATTGAACACTAGAATAAACTGCAAACGTGGTAGGCTATTAAGAGAAGATGGGGACTCAGTCACACTAACATAATGTCTTCAGTACCAATGTAAACACAAGAATATATGCTAGGGTTTGGATGAGGTGTCTTGAATAAAGATACAAACCTGCCATTATTTTGTATAAGCAGTAAATGATATTAAAATGCTGATTAATAAGATGGGTCAATAGGAAATATGTCCCATTCCCCTTAATTCTCTAGTAAATTCAGTAAGTCATAATATACACAAATTCTATTATTCTGCCTGTTTCCCATTACCTAATTATGAAACACAATTTTAAAGAATTCCAGAAAAAAAGGCTTTATGTGTGCATTAGCTATTTTTATGATTACAGTGACAAACACCTATTAAAAGCACTCAGAAGGAAAGGCTGTACACTTTGAATAGATAAATCTCATCTTGGTGGAGAAGGCATAGTGGACTGTGTCATTCTTCACTTGCAGTCAGGAATCAGAGAAAGATAAAAGCTGAGGCTCATGTGACTCCCACCCTTATGTTCACTCTGAAGCTTCAGCAATGGGAAGGAATCCCTTATATTTTTTACTACTACAGGTCATTTGCAAGGATATTAATTGTGGTAAATGACTGGCTGTACATTATATTCATCTATGCCCTGGAGTTATGGAGA
Organism: Tokudaia tokunoshimensis; assembly: GCA_036184795.1. Taxonomy (NCBI): domain Eukaryota; kingdom Metazoa; phylum Chordata; class Mammalia; order Rodentia; family Muridae; genus Tokudaia; species Tokudaia tokunoshimensis. Next base: position 10,581,021 of record BTHU01000009.1, on the reverse strand, counting down.
ACCCTTGCTGTTTCTCCATAAACTAGAGCAGCTGACTGAATCTATGCCTGTTCATAGCTTTATTTCAGTAGCCTCTACATCTTTATCTAATAGACCTATCCCCAGGGTTTAGGATGATCACTGCACTCAGTGAATGCTCAGGAAATCTTTGGAAAATCAGCATGGATATTATGTCCAGCTAAATGGATACTTACACAAGTCATTAAATGCTACAACAGATAATGAGAACTCTTTCAGGTTTTGCAATACTGAATGTTAACTAAAACCAAAAGGCTACATATAGTCTCTCACTTACTACCTGGGAACCATATACAAGTCAGCAGGTCTCTATCTTTTTGAGCTCAGTGTTCCTGTATAAAAAGAATTTGGAGTTACCACCCTATCTCTTTCATATAGGCATGGTGATGTTTAAAAGTTCGTACTTGGATAGGCATGGTGCTCAACCCTATTCTCAGCATTCCAGGTGCTGGGACATGAATGAGTTTAAAGTTAGCTTGGACTATATAGAAAAACTCTGTCTCAAAAATAAAGAGAGGCAAAACCAGGCAGTGCATTATTGTAACAGTAATGTGAAAATAGTAAATAACAAACAGATACTAAATATACTGAAATTGGGTTTGAATTCTATGTGCACAAAACAAAAGGTCAGAGCTTTTTCCCAAAGTCGTATCAGATGCAAGGGTATTTAACTGAAGTATGGTTTGCTAGCTATTTACTCAACAGAAATGAAGTACTTCTGTAAGCTCTCCCTTTGAACCAAATAGGGTTAAATAATGAGGAGAACCCAGGAGACTCTATTCATTTAAAAAGGAAATCAACAAGTAAGCAACTACTGTTTAAGGAAAAGTCCATGAAGAAAAAAAACAATCTGGATCAAGGTTTTGATTTGACAGTGTCTTTGTGTTAAGATATTAAGACAAGGATATCTAAGAGAATAAGCTTAAATGTGGCCCCTTCATCAAGGACAGATTATTTGGAAAGGTGAAGGCCTACTGCTCAGAAGTTGTGCTTCATGGTGATTACTAGAAATAAGAGAGCCAGTGTCAGTGACAAGCAAAATGCACAGGGATATGCTGTTTTGGGCTTGAAGATGATTCTCAATTTCAAGATAGAAAGTACTTAAAGGAATAACAAACAGGCTTATCATGGACACATAAAGTTAAAATGTGGTGGTATAATTATTAGAAGAAAAACAGTTCGCAAGCCTGAAAAAAGTAGAAAGTATGCCTGCTTTAAATCAAACCAAATCTGGTTGAACTGAAATAGGACAGAATAGAGCATTAGGGAAAGAACACTTCAATTCATCAAGTCTTTATAGTCACAATTTTATTTTGCTCTTAAGCTAACAGTGTAAGTAATTAATTTCAATCCTACGATGTAAAATTGACAGTACCCCTATGCATTTGGATTTGACACTACTGCTCAGAAAGTTAGGCTAACTGTAGAAACAGGCAACAAAGAATCTTAGCAGCAGCTGACAAGTACACTATGTAGAAGAAGTAAAAGCAAGGGAAGGTAAAGATAAAGATGAAGAATGAGAGGAGGAGGAAAAAAGAGCAGGAAAAGGAGAAGGAAGAGAAGGAGGAAGAGGATGAGAAGGAGGAAGAGAAGGAGGAGGAGAAAGAGGAGAAGGAGAAGAGGAGGAGTAGAAGGAGAAAAGGAGGAAGAGGAGGAGGAGGGAAAAAGAAGAAGAAGAAGAAGAAGAAGAAGAAGAAGAAGAAGAAGAAGAAGAAGAAGAAGAAGAAGAAGAAGAATCTGTAGCAGCAGCAGTAGATCAACATGAACCACAGAAAAGAAAACTAAACTGAAATGAATAACGAATGAACGACATTCTTCAGACTCAGAAAGATTAACTTGATTCAGTGAAGTGACTTTAATAGAGAATACACCTGTGTGGTGGTTTGAATAGTTTTGTCTTCCACATATTCATGTGTTTGAATGCTTGGCCATAAGGAGTGGTACTATTAGAAAACATGACCTTATTGGAGGAGATGTAGCATTGTTGGAGGAAGTGTGTCACTGTGGAGGTGGACTTTGAGGCCTTCTATGCTCAGGTTATGCCCAACATGGAAGGTAGTCTCCTTCTGGCTGCCTTTGGATCAAGATGTAGATCTCTTGGCTCCTCTGACATCATGTCTGCCCGTGTGCTGGCTGCCATGCTTCTTGCCATGAAAATAATGGACTGAACCTGTGAAACTGTAAACTAGCCCAAATTAAATGTTTACCATTATAAGAGTTGCCTTGGTCATGGTGTCTCTTCACAGCAATACAACCCTCTTTAAGACAACCTAGAAAAGGTACAGAAAACAAGTCATTCTCTTTCCCCAACTAGGAGTCTGGGTAATGACCTAAGAGGTTAAAAAGAGTCTACATATTAGAGCAAGGTTTTTGAAACTCCTTCTGTAAGGCCATAAAGCAGTGATTTTCAACCTTCCTAATGCTGCAAGCCTTTAATACAGTTCATGTTGTGATGAGCCCAACAATAAAATTATTTGGCTGCTATTTCATAATTGTATTTTTCATTTTTTGAATTATAATGTATTGTTATGAACTATAGTGTTATAAAATGTAATGCAGGATATCTGATAGATGACCACCAAAGGAGTCGTTACCCACAGCTTGGGAACTGCTGCTTCCCAAGGGATGTTGAAAATGAAACTGACTCTAAAACCTACCTGAAACAAATTTCTAGAAGGGAGAGATCAGAAGCAAATACGAAAAGGAAGAGACATACCACTTAAGTCAATAAGCACAGCCCAACAGCTTAGTGCATTCCCCTACAAGCTAACAGACTTCTGCTGAGTAATTGGCACAGGAGAGATTCTGATCTTACAGTAGTAGCACAGGACAACCTTGAAGACAGTGCCCTAGTAGAAGTATGATAAGGGGAAAGATTTTGAGTCTACGGTTTGTGCGAAGTGATCAAAACTCCACAAAATGCTATAGGACAATAAAGGGCTCTGAGCAGTCAGATTTTATGTTCTTTAATGTTGGCAATGTTTCATCACCAACTTTATACAGATGTGTTGTTGCTTGTTCTTAATTTTTAATGAAATCTTTAGTCTTCTCAGTGTTGAAATGATGCAAATATAGACACTAGTTAGAATTGCTTACAGTCATAGGTACACTCCCCATCACATGGTTTTGCCTTTCTGTATAGCTTTAGGAATTCTCAGATGCCAGGTGACTGCTGTGATCTGAAAGATATCAAAACCATGATTCATTTATGTCACCTCATTGTGGTGCCACTGAATGGGAATTATCATTTTTGATATCAGTGTTGCCAAATGCTTGAGAACTAGGAACTCAAACTATAGGCTCATGTTTTAATGAAAGATATAAGAAACTTAGAAAGCACATAGAATAGCTATAAAAATGCCAGGACAACTTTAACAAAAATAAGATTAAAATTATAGCACAATCACTCAAAATCAGTCTTGAATTTGTTAGTTTTCTACACTAAAGATTCATAATCAGTCTTAAATTTAGCTATTTTTTTAACACAGTAAAGAGTAAACCCATAAGAAGACACATTTAAAAACTAGCCTAGGGAAGAAAAATAATAGACAAGGAAACACCTTTAAATGTTCATTGTCCCTATCGTTAGAGAAATGAAAATCAAAACAACTTTGAGCATTACAAATATTAGCAAAGTAATGGACAACAAATGCAGGAGAAGATGTAGGGTAAAGGGAATCCTCATTTACTATTGGTGGGATTAGGAACTGGTCCTGTCACTCTGAAAATTAGTGTGGAGAATTCTGAAGAAGGTAAAACTGGGTCTCGCGTGTGATCCAGTTATAACAGGACTCAACATTTGCCCAGAGGACTTGGAATTCTATTTTGCTGACACCTGCTCAGCCATGTTTACTGTCACTTTCTCCCTACTATGTAGGGAACAGAAACAGCCTAAATGTTCTCTACTAATACATGGAAAATGACAATTTTGCAATGAAGTCCTGTAAAGACACGTGACATCATGAAATTTACTGGCAAATGAATAGAACTAGAAAAACTTAGATATAAGTAAGGTAACACAGAGCTAGAAAAACAAACATCACATGTTATTTCTCATGTGTGGATCCCAATGCCAAATCTTCAGATAGATTTATATAATCTGGAATAACCATGGGAAGGAGGAATGTAGACATGGGACTAGGCAATTTGGAGGAAAAGTAAATTGAACAGGAAAGAAAAAAATGTTGCTCCACTGGAGAAAATTGATGGTTTTTTTTTTCTTTCCTAACATTTCCCAACAGGTATAAAGCACAGTTCAGTCTAATACCTAGGCTAGGTTTTCATTCATTCATTCATTCATTCATTCATTCATTCATTCATTCTTTCATTCATTCCTCTTTTTCCAGACAGGTTTTCACTGTGTAACAGAGCCCTAGTTGTCTTGGGACTTGCTTTGTAGAAGAGGTTGACCTTGAACTCTCTGCCTCCTTGTGTTCGGAAAAAAAGCGTGTGCCATCACACCTGGCCATTTACTCAGTTATTAAAATATGTAATGAAATAAAATATAAGATAAAACAAAATCTATCATATCAAATTTGGAAAAGACAAACCAACAGATGATAAAAAGCCAGAGAGAAAGCAGAAGAATATTAAAGACCCACTTATTCACACCCTCAGAAATCCTATAAATCCCATGAAACCAAATACTGCAAAATACAGTCAGAGGATGTGGTAGAGACCTATACAGGTCGTGTGCTTGCTGCTTCAGTCTCTAGTTCATATGGGTCTTGCTCATGTTAATCTATAAACCCTGGCTTTCTTGGAGTTGTCAATCCCCTCTGGCTGTTATAGTCTTTCTTCCACCTCTTTCTAGTGGTTCCCTGAGCTCTGAGAGGATGGATATGATGGAGACATCTCATTTAGGGCTGAGTATTCTAAGATCTCTCACTTTGCATTAATGTCTGGCTGTGGGTCTCTGTATTTCTTCACATGTGCTGTAGGAGGAATCTTCTCTGATGGCTGAACAAGGCACTGAGCTATCAGTATAGCACAGTATAGTAAGGAGTCATTTTAACACTACACCCCACCCTGTTTTTAAATTAATTATTTTATTTATTTGCATCCAAATATTGCCACCTTTTCCTAGTGCCCTAGTTTTCCATGAGTCTTCACTCCATTCACCCTCTCCTTTGCTTCTGAGATGGCACTCCCCCACCCACCCACCTACCCCACCTCACTCCTCTATCATTCCTCTTCCCTGGGGCATCAAGTTTCTACAGGATTAAGTACATCCTTTTCCACTGAGCCCAGACAAGGAAGTCCTCTTCTACACATATAGAAGGGGCCCTAGACCAGCCCTTGTTTACTCTTTGGTTGGTATCTTAGCCTCTGGGATCTCTGAGCGGTCCTGGCTATTTGAAACTGTTGTCTTCCTATGGGATAGCAATCCCCTTCAGCTCTTTCAGTCCTTCCCCTAACTCTTCCATTGGGGTTTCAGACCTTAGTCCAATGGTTGGTTGTAAGTATCTGTATCTGTCTTAGTCACTTGCTGGTAGAGCTATCAGAGGACAGTCATGTGTATCTGATTTTATGTGGAGGTCCTTAGTCCACTTGGACTTGAACTTTGTACAAAGTGATAAGTATGGATCAATTTGCATTCTTCTATGTGCAGACCACCAGTTAGACAAGCACCATTTGTTGAAGATGCTTTCTTTTATCCACTGTATGGTTTTAGTTTTACCCTAGGTCCCTGGGCTATTTAGACCCAGCTTCCTTGTCAGCTGAGAAGTCATGGACACACATCTCAGATATACCTACAGGGTTGTCTCCTAGGTTCTTCTCGTTCTTGATGAGAGTCAGTATTTACCATCACACTGCTTATCCCGTTAGTGCGAATGACCAACATGCTATGCTCCTCCACTGCTCTCTCTCACACATAGTTACCACCACAAAAAGGACATTCATTGGCTGACGTTGAACACATAGCAAGTAAATTGTTTTCAATATAGGAAATTTAAAAATTGACTAAGCCTTGAATCTAATTTCTTTTATTTCTATCCTAGTCTTTCATTTTACACAGATTTATAATCTTATTTTTTAAATCACTAAATAATGTAAACACTTTTATATTATTGTGTGACTAAGACTGAAACATTTCAAGTACATGAGTTGTTTTCTTGATGTTTACTTGTAAGCAGGACTATTTCCTCTAAAAGGCTTTCCTTGCCATATAGATGATCACCCATTAGGGGCTGGCCTCCTTAGGCAGCATGGCTCTCCATTTAGCTCTTCAGCTCTCATCTATGAATCTATAATAGAATTCTTTAAAACTCAGGAAAAAATAGAAAGAAAAAGATAAAAGAAAAGAAGGGTAAAAGAGGAACATTTTCTAAATGCCACTGGAAACTTATGTAGTGCTCAGGCATTCCTTGACCACTGAAAGGACTCATGGGTTTGAAGTGCCAATAGTGAATTTATTTGATTTAATTCAAGTAAGTGGACAAAAGTTGTGTAACATCAATATAAAACAAAGCAAAATGAAACTACAACCATCCAACCCTATTCTGAGATTCCATGTCAGTGCTGTAGGACTGAGCTATTTGTCATTGTCATCTTTAGCTAGCCTCATTTAGCATGTCAGGAGTCAAAACTACTTCCAGTTTCTTTTAATTCTGGAAGATGGATTCAAGCAGTCAGTCTGCTTTTGTCACACTGTTGGAGAAATAAAACAATAGTTAAAAGTCTCTATGACTGCTTCTACTTTTTGAAAACTGTTTATTCATTGTATAAAATAATGAATTTCATTATATTTTCATGTATGAATGTACTATTGGCCATACATTTGCCATATCAAATCCTGTTCTAGCTTGATTTCTATTGTTATAATAAACACCAGAATAGAAGCAATTTGAAGAAATAATTAATTTACATATCTTGATAACAGTTGATCCTTGAGGGCATTCAGGGCAGGGGCTCAAACAAGAGCAGAAGCAGGGAGCATGGATGAATGCCACTTAGTGGGTTGCTTCTTTTGGTTTGTTCAGATTGCTTTTGTATGCAAGCCACCCTCACCAGGTCAGAGTGGGTAGAGCCCTCTCACACCAATCATTAATTGAAAAATACCCCATAGACTCAAATGAAGACTATCTGCTGGAGATATCTTCTCAGTTGAGATTCCCTCTTCCAATGTTATTTCAAGTTGAAACAACAACAACAACAACAACCCAAGTGTCTTAGTTAGGCTTTTACTGCTATGAACAGACATCATGACTAAGGCAAATCTTAAGACGACAATATTTAATTAGGGATGGCATATAGGTTTAGGTGTTTAGTCATTATCACCAAGGCAGGACCTTGGCAGTGTCCAGTTAGGCATGGTTCAGGAGGAGCAGAGAGTTCTATATCTTCATCTGGAGGCCTCTAGAAGACTAACTTTTTCACATACAGAGGAGCTTCATAGCCCTCGCCCACAGTGACACACTTCTTCCAACAAGGCCACACCTCCTAATAGTGACACTCCCTGGGCCAAGAATAAACCACCACAACAAGCAAGGAAACAAATAAATAAACAAAAACAAACTATATCAACAAATGTGATTTACTCACACCCCTATCAATTATCTTCTTTTCTCCTCCTTCTCCTCCTTTCCGTTGACCTTCTATCTCTTCTCAAATAGTTCCCCTACAACATTCATGCTTTACTTTTTTACTTTAGATATAGATTTTACAAATAAAAGACAATATGCTGCATTTGTCTTTCCAAATAATTTATTTTGGTCAAGATCATGATCACTAGTTACATCCATTTTCAGCAAGTTATATAACTGAGTTCTTATTTAAGGATGAATAAAATTTTGTTTTGGTGTATCATAACATTTTCCTAGTTTGTTCTTCTACCTTTTGTTGTGTTAAGTAGACTTACAGAGCAAGAAACCAAATTCTCTTTCAGACGAAGTGAGGCAATAAAAGTCAATATCTTTAGAATAAGAACTAAGTCTAAGCCGGTCGGTGGTGGCGCACGCCTTTAATCCCAGCACTTGGGAGGCAGAGGCAGGAGGATTTCTGAGTTCGAGGCCAGCCTGGTCTAAAAAGTGAGTTCCAGGACAGCCAGGACTACACAGAGAAACCCTGTCTCGAAAAACCAAAAAAAAAAAAAAAAAAAAAAAAAAAGAACTAAGTCTATTTAGAAGCCTATAACTCAGGATTCGCAACCTTCCTAACATTATGAACATTTAATAGATTTCCTGATGTTGTGTTGACCCCAACCATAAAACTATATTCATTTTTATGTCATAACTGTAATTTTGTTATTGCTATGAATTTAAAATATAAATATCTATGTTTTCCTATGGCCTGAGATGACCTCTGTGAAAGGATTGCTCAACTCCCAAAGTAGTCACAAACCAAAGGTTGAGAGCCACTGCTGTAGTTGTAGAGGATTTGGTTGTATAGCCACAGTTGAAAGGCTATAGTAAGATTCTTCTAGCTGATTGTTTACTTATGCAACAAAGACCCTGGACATTTTATGATGGCATTATGATAGATGCTTATATTTCACTTGGAGAGCTCTTACCAACCTGGTCTCTGGAGAATAAGGAGTAGAGAGAAGAGGGGTAATAGAAGATAATTAGACCAGAATAAATAGCCTGATAAGGCAGCAGAGGGGAGGAGCTTTTGATTTCTGTTAGAACAGACTTCAATTCAGCCACAAATGTTTTTAATCCCTTTAAGATTAAAGAATCATCCATTCCCCTCCCCTCTGATTCCTAAGCTATTTTTTGTCTCTTCTCTAGATATAAAGCATTGTCTTATTTAAACATTTTTTAATATTATATTTGTTTTCTTGGTCTCCTCCCCCACCACTCTGTCTCTCTTTTCTCTGTCACTGTCTCTGTCTCTCTCTGTCTGTCTCTTTCTCTCTGTCTCTCTGTCTCTCTGTGTCACTGTGTCACTTTGTCTCTCTGTCTCTCTCTGTCTCTGTCTCTGTCTCTGTCTCTCTCTCTCTCTCTCTCTATATATATATATATATATATATATATATATATATATATGAGTGTGTGTGTGTGTGTGTCTTTATCTCCGTACTGCCCCCCCCCACACACATACACAACTTGCATTAAAGGTATTGACACAAGGTTTCTAAACTTTCTTTCATGTGTTGATAATTTGATTTTAAAATAACAATAGCAGCAACAATACAAAAGTCATTTTTAATAGCATCCTGTTACTTAATGGGCAAGTCCAATTTTGGAGAAATTTCTAGTAAGCTCACATGTTTGTCCCTACCTAACAGATGAGGCTTACTGTTCTCCAAAGAATCATTCTACAACCACATGCTTCTGGAACAGTAGCCAGAAGCAAACAAGTAAAAGCATTTCAGTTCTCTGAACTTGCTATTTATCTACAGCTTTATGTAAAAATGTCCTCTCTTTTATACCTTTGCAAACTCATTCTTAGGTTTCTACTTGCTCAAATGTCACATTTCCATAAAGCCTTTCCTGCAACATCTTTGCCTCCCAGATGAGTTTAAGTGGTCTCTACTCTGGGTACTCAAATCACATGGCATACTGTCTTTTACATAATAGCTCATATTGCAGTGAACATAACACTGTGTTCTACAGCATCAGGCATTAGAGACCATAAGTCTTGATCCTATTTTTCTTGTCATCAGAAGCTGACACAGTGACTTTTATTGCCCTTGCCAAGTACTATTAATGAATAAATGGACATCTACTAATACTTGCTCCATATTCCAATTAAATCAAATAAACAAACATAGTAAAATGAGTTTTAAGCAATCTAGTATTCTATAAAAGTTGTCCGTCATCTTCTTGGATAAGAGAGAAGGTAAGAGGCTCAGTGAAGAGGCATTGGGTTTCCAACACCTCCTCTTCTAAGTATCACCTGTCACTCAAATATTAGGAGTTGACACAAAGCTTTATGCTAAAAAGTTTCTGTTGCCAAAATATTAAAAAAAAAAAAACTACCATGGATGATGTGAATGTGTCCTCTCATTGCAAAGCAACAAAAAAATAGGCATTTCTAGTTGAATTTGAAAATGCAATTAAAGAGTAGGAAAGTTGGTCTCAAGAGCTGATTTGACTTTCAAGTCAAGCTACAGCGAAGGGCTTATGATTTTCCACTAATCATCTTCTTTCCAAGATGTGTCAGTGAGAACATTTGTCTTAGTCAGAATCAGAGACTTGAGGTTCTTACTCTTCTTAAGCTACTCTGGCTATTGGTTTTAGTACTTTATGCACTACCTGTGAATCTCACTTTCATCATCCATCCAATTAAAAAAGGGGAGATTTATATCTAGCTGACAGCCAGAAATAACATCTATAAAAGTGGTGTCTGAATTATGTGGGACCAAGATCACAAGTACACCAATATTAATTCTTTTCTTCCTATACTATATTTCTTGCCTCCTGCTCAATGAGTAGGCACATTGAGTGCTATTTACCAAAGACTATGAACTGGAGCAGTTTGTATCATTTTTGGCCAAGATTCTATAATGGAAATAGTCTTCATTTCTCTAAAAGGGAAATAGTCTATATTTCTTTCTTAATTTGTCTATTTAAAATAAAAATACAGGTGACTGTAATGATGGAGTAATGAGATCAAAGAATCCCAGGTTGCTGAATAACCATGTGAAAGCAAAACTCTTTACCAGTTAAGAACAACCTCTTTGGGCTATTCTACAGGCAAGAAAAAAAAAACATTTCAGCCATTATGTAGCTGTTTAAAAACCCTGAGCTACTCTTTCATGTCTTGACCTAATTAATTCAGTTACTTATATCCATGAGGTACAGTTGTGTGCATGTTATATCATATTCTTGTTAATAACTTCTATCTCATCTGCTCCTCATGGGCAAAAGACACAAATAAACAAGACCTAATATGTAAGCTCAGAATATTCTAACATAGTCTCATTTACATTTTTCAGTTATAAGATGATAGTAGTAAAGATTCTTTTCATTAAATTTAAGATGTATTAGCATTAAAGGTCATTAAATAGTAAGCAAAACTTTTACTTTGTAAGAGTTAGAAAATAGACATGACTTTCATAAATGATATAGAAGAATGGAGCATTTCTCTTGTAAGTCTCTGGGTATATATACATATATATGGATATGTATTTCATGATATGCCCTGCATTTGATAGAAAAAAGAAAGGCATTAGAAGACTTTAATATTTAGAGAAGAGAGAGTATAAAAATATTCTATTTTAATTGGAAGTATGTGGAAAAATATTAATATAGAAACATGTAAACTAGTTATTTCTTTTATTTTAAATCCAAGGACAGGTGAAAACAAAAATGTAGAACAGAATATTATGCAATACTAATTTTTCAATTGATTATCTAAATACTTTGCACAGGGACGATCCAAAATAGAAGTTACTTGATATGTGCTATGAGCAGTATAGTTTTGATAGGAAGAGTCTAGACATTCATATCTATTGGGAACATTGCTGCAATTATTTGGAAAAGGAATGAAGAGATATTGAATTAGGAAATTAACAGCACGAAGAGAATGAAGATTTTAGATTGCAGAAGAACAAAAGTTAAGAAAGAATTAGGACTAATACATAGAGTGTGCTTGCATAGAAGAGAGTGACTACAAAGATACCAACATGCCATGAGTAGCTTATACTATTGCTGTTGGTTGAGACAGGGTCTATCAGTCTCCATGTAACTCATTGTCGTCTTCCTGCAATATCTCGAGTGTCCTTGCATCGTACCCTCTTAGGTATGTGTTAATAATGATGAGCATGTTTAAATTCTTTGAGTTTCATTAGATTTATATTTAATAAAATTGACATGGTTTATGTCTTATATCTATCTTTAGGATGTAAATAGAAGAGACTTAAACAGTTCTTCCTATAGAACAGATATGACTTTAGAACATTTAAAATATATTAGTTCAATAAATGTTTAAATAACCATGAAGAAATTTCTAAATCATCTTTGTTATACAGGGAGTTAATATGTTAAAAATAATCACACAACTATGAACATGGTAAAAACCAGAATTTCAGTTCCGGTAGTCTGGCATAAAAATATCTATGTTTTTAATTGTTATAGAACTTCTAATCTTTTACATTCATATAGGGAGATACTTTCAGGAAAAGAAAAATATGTACACTGCTGTGTTTAGAAATAGTCATAACTATTATGAGCCGTTTTTTTAGTGATTTAGCTTCTCTTTAATTGAGGTGCCAGAATCTTTGAAATATTCCTCACAAGTAAACTAGTACTGAGTGGGTAGGCATTGTCATGATCTGAATGATTCCTATAAGACTCATTGAAATGCAGTTGCCACTGTGAAATTCAGGGTGGTAGCTTTAAAAAGTCAGTGTGTTTGTACCCTTATCACTTGAGTAGGTAAAGCTGTTGCAAGAGTAAGATTTCCTGTTTTCTGTCTCACTTATCTTTTCTACCATATTTAAGTGTAAGAAGGCCCCAACTATTGTATTGGTTTCTAGTTTCCACGGTGTGATAAATTCATCCTTTTCTTTCTAAATTACTCATTCTGTCATATTCTGTTATAGATGCACAAAATGAACTTGATAATTTTTCCACACAGAAATATTTTTAGAAAAACTTCAGAAACTTTTAAGGGAATGGAGAAAAAGGTGGGATCTGGTGTGAGGTTATGTCACAGGAGAGGGATTTTAAAGCCTAACAACATGTTAGTGTCTCACAAAGAAAGCCAAGCCAGTTTTTCAGCTTTGGCTCTCACACATGGCCTTTTTCTTTATGATTGGTTTTCAGCCAGAACAAATCCTCACAACTGACAGCTGTCAACTGTCACAGGTTACAGACTAAAGTGACAAAGTACTCAGAATAGTGGATAAAAATACTACAAAGTCAGAGAGACTAGGCAGATTCTTCATATCTAGATTCTGAGCATTTGGAGTAACTTAGACCTCTCTGACCAAATCTCAGAACATTTTTGGCTCTATAGTAATGCAAATAGTTTGACATAGTTCACTAATCTTACTTTCTAGTTTAACTAGAACAGTTCAGTTTATCTCTTCTTTTTGATGCTAATCTAGAGGCATAATGTGGTTATAGGTTGAATATCAGTGTTTCTACTAAATTTTTATTTTGAAATCTTAAATCCAAATCTGTTGGTATTAAAAACTAAGGTTTTATATATATATATATATATATATATATATATATATATATATATATATATATATATATATATATATACCTGTTTGCTCCTTTGCTTTCTAACGTGAGATAGCATAGAAGTTAACATATACAAACAATGAGCATTTCCAGCCTGAATCTGCTGGTGCCTTGTTCTTAAATTTGCCTGTATCTAGAATGGTGAGAAATAAATATTTACTGGTTATGAATTACCCAGGCTATGGTAATTTGTCACTGATGCATGAAGCATTAGAGGACCAAGACACAAATATATATAATTATAGGATTATAGTCCAAGTCTACCATATTTTATATATTCCCTAACACATTTACACTGAGAAATAATCAGCAACTTACTATGATTAACTGACATCCTGTACTTCAATATGAGTGTTGAACAGGGTGATGCCAATCTTTACTTTTCCTGATCAATCCTCTTTTATTTTTTTAATTATTTAACTCTATTATCAACAACTCCTTCAATTATACATGCAAAAGATTTGTGGTTTACATCATGAACAATGTTACCACTCTCTTGTTAGAGAAAATATTAGGATTCCAGACTTGGATTCATCTTCATTTTTGTAACGTGATATGTCCATAGTCTGAGGGGACTTAGAGGTTCTCTGCTACACAGGCCAAGATCAACAGCCTGGTTACAAACAGCCTGTGACTTTTCTTCCCACTTTATTATTTCTGTCTTCATTTTGATTATTAAAAGATGGAATATTTAACTAATTAAAGAAACTTAGAAACATTTGAACAAATAATACGATCTAATAGAGTAAAACAGACTGTGGGCTTTTGATCAAGCATCTGATCTTACCTTTCATTCTTCATGTAGAGGGTCTAAATTTATTTAGGTGGTAATGTATCAAGTTTAATACTACATTTCTCAGAGTTATTTGCATCAAGATTTACAGTACAAAATATTTCTGTTACAGGAATGTGATCCAAAGCAAGTGAGTCCTTCCAAAAATTTTATCCTGAGAGGAAGAAGCATGACTTTGGATTGTACTGGACAAAACAGAAAAGGAAGAGCCATCACTGTCTATAACATGACACATGGAAGAGAGAAGGTTCCTGAGCTTCCAGGTGACCCTGCAACCCCCACTTCATTCTAGAGTTTCTTGATCTAGATAACTTTGCTAGAAAAGAAAAATCAACCCTTTCTTGGGTGAATGGCCGTTGTCTTGTTTTTGTTGACATGCAAGTACACTGTTTTTTGTTGCTGTTGTTGTTGTTGATTTTAATTCTGAAACACTTAATTCTTAACTAATTCAGAAAGATCCCTAATTGTCTTAGTTAGGGTTTTACTGCCATGAACAGATACCATGACCAAGCCAACTCTTATAAGGACAACATTTAATTAGAGCTGGCTTACAGGTTCAGAGATTCAGTAATCGAGGCTCTCACAGTGTCCAGGCAGGCATGATGCAGGAAGAACTGAGATTTCTACATCTTATTAAAAGGCAAACAGAAGACTGACTTCTAGGAAGCTAGAAAAAAGTTCTTAAATCCCCACCCACAGTGATACCCTTCCTATAAGACCACACTTGTAATAGTGCCACTCTCTGGGTTAAACATATTCAAACCACCACACTAATATGTAAATGTGACTGAGCATATTCTTCAAGTCTAGCCATAGTATCTGATATGATGTAAATACTAGATAGATAGTTGTCTGTATTTTTCAGATAGTGGGAAAAAAATCTGTACAGATGCAGTCTTAAAATATTTTAATCTAAGGCTGGTTGACTATATGTATATAGAGAGTCTACTATGAAGAATTCAGAATGGAAAGCACTTAATGCGAGGAAACTGGGGATATGCTAGACAGGAAGAGAAGGAGAGAATTTCTTTTAAATGGTCTGTAGAATTTTTCCATGAACAATGTGTCATTGAGAAGAATTCTGTTATTCAAAATATCAGATGTAACTTCTGAGTAGCAGAGGTGATACTCCACATGTGAACAATGAAATACACAGAGTATGGTCAAATAATGCTTAGCTTTCTGAGCTGACTCTAAAACAATATGAACCCAAATGCCAACACTTTAGCTTGGATGTCTGGACAACTTACTTTAAGGAAAGGCTTATTATAAAGTAGTATAGTATCAATTGACTGCAAAATGCTTTCACAACTTCCCAGAAGAGAGAGCTTTAGCTCATTT
This sequence comes from Tokudaia tokunoshimensis, assembly GCA_036184795.1. Lineage (NCBI taxonomy): Eukaryota > Metazoa > Chordata > Mammalia > Rodentia > Muridae > Tokudaia > Tokudaia tokunoshimensis. The sequence continues at coordinate 10,565,727 of BTHU01000009.1, read as the reverse complement.
CAGCACAATATGACCGGGTAAGACTACCCATTACAATATGCTAGCACATGCATTCATTATGTGCAGCATCTAAGCCATCAATGTTGATCTAAGCATTTTGAATTTTGATGAGTGGGGCTCCTAGATCTATCTTAATCCAAAGTCTGAAGTTGGGGCTTTTAGGAATACAACATGGGTACTTGGTTCTGTTACCTTTTGTAGAATCAGAGGGCTTACACTTGGGTATCTAAGGGCTTGCTAGGAGTGGGAGCAGATGGTAGTTTTTATATTTTCTTTTTATAAATGCATTTTGAGCAGGTTTTTTGCATGAATATTTCATTTATGACAGGGTGCTGCTTAGTTATATAAAAAGTAAATACATAACGAGTGAGGTGTAAGTATAGCATCAGTGTGTAGTGTTGAGGCTAATGGGTGGAAAGGGTTTTAAACATATGAAGGATTCTCATCTTCAAAAGTGCTTTGCAAACTTTAAAAGATAAGGAGCTTTTTTTCTGCCTATTTCTGTTTTCTATATCTCTCCCTGTGTTTTATGTGATTAACTGAAAAAAGAGAAGGGTTTGTATTCAAGAAGTCAAGCATCTGATTTCCAATTTTTATTATGAACAATATTTTTATTACTTGAGAAAAGAGAAGACAGTCCACATGATGTAAAAATAGCAAGGGCAAGTGCCACGAATAGCAACTTGAGGCTGGGAGACCTGGATGGAGGGACACACAACCACCAGCAGGAAAAAAGAGGCATGGAAAACAACAGCTGCCATAAGCTAAAAAGGGGGTCCTTGATCTTCACAGGGGACAGGTGGCTGAGACATGCCACTCATCACTGTGTGACATGGTATAGTCACAATGTTCTATGCTTTGGAAACTATTGCCAAACTTATTCAGACTAGAAAAATATTGAAGTCAACTTGAGAAAATGCCTCAAGTCCACTTCCCTATTGGACTGTTTTGTCCTAGATCCGTACTATATACTATCCAAATAATATAATACTAATATACTATCCAAATAATCCATACTATATACTATCCAAATACTATCCAAATATACTATCCATTTTTTTCAGATTCTGAGCTGTACTTCAGTGCATTAAACAATATACAAATAAAGACATGAAAAATAAATGAATAGTCTATAGCTTGAACTAGTATTTCAAATCTTGTATAGTAGAAGTGCACATTCTGTAGTGAGGTTGTATATCACATTTAGCAGAATATAGTTAAACAAACATTCTGATCTTAAAAGGCAATTGAAATGACATTCACATCTGTGCTGATCTAGAGATGGTAAGAGTTATAAGATTATAAGAAGCTAACTATCATAAATCAATACTGTCTTCTAGATGCTCATGTGGATAAGAACTTTATTTTTCCCCAATATTCACAATTGACAACCCAGTCCACAGTCTATGACTATTTGTTCAGCATGCAAGTGCTTCTGCAAAGCATTTCTTTAACTAGACTGGATTTTTTTTTTAGTCACTTTGTTGCTACTTCACCTTCATCACCAGAACTAGTAGCTAACTTTATTTGTAGGGTTTTTTTTTTCCTTACAACGAAAGTAGCTTTTTATCATGTCATGAGAATAACTGTGTAGTAACTTGACCACAAGCAAAGAATATATAAACCACTGTGAGAAGATATGTGGACCAGTCATCTAGGCATAGTTCAGCTAAGGGATTCTTACAAATGACTGGTTGCTTGCCACATGTAATTCAATTTCATGCCTCAGCAAAATTACAAATTGCTGCATGTCATGGACCCCTGACTATTGCTTGAGAGTAGTCAAAGCAGTAAATCCTCTTTCAGTGACATCTTTCTTTGTATTTTCTGAAAGTGCTAACTAGAACCAGTTGCATAGAGTAGATTACACTGTTAGGTTGGTTGATGGTCTGAATGTTGGATTTGATAAGTGCGGAGGGGATAGATGATGGGTAGGCCCATGGAGCACCCCACATTGACTTGCACTCGGGCCCCCTCTAGAGGCTTCTCTAAGAGGAAATTTCTCTAAGAGGGAAGTCTTAGTTGTGAATAGCATTAGATGAATGGGAGCTAAGAGATGTCACAGCTGTTGTGAGGAGGGGAAAGGATTACACAGGACACAAATGTGGTCTGCATAGAAGGGATGGATGAAAATGTTAGAATTCCTTCTAAAATGTACTAACCTTCTGTTAAAATTCTTTTCTTAGAGATTTCCAGAGAGTTGGCATAAGCAATAAATGAGTAAGTCAACTAGCCAATTTCTCTGGAAGCTAGAAATTCATGTTGTTAAACCTTAGGGAAATGCATGGAGATTATTTTGCTTTGCTTGTAGATTTTGGGTTATGTGTAGACCACTTTTGTTTTATTCAAGGAGTGACGCAAGATGTATATACAATACTTAAGATAAAAGATGCAAATCCTGTTATCCAAAGGGAAGACTTGTCTGCTGTTCTTGAATAAAACTGGATTTAATTAACCATCTAATAATAAACTTTAAAAATTTTAAATGTTTTTAACAAAAGTCCTAACATTTTATGAATTTACTTGTAACATTTACAAAACAGAAACTGTATTAGATATAATTCATATGGTCATGTAGTTGTGTATGGATCAGTTTCAATAAAGGCAAGGAAAAGTAGCCCTTCTCAGGAAGTCACAGATGTAAGAGCAGGTATTGGGCACCTAGGGAACTGCTTCCTTCTATAGCTCCCTGATATAGATATTACATATTCAACTGTCTCTCCAGTGTTTTAAATATAAATATAATTTGTTTAGTATAAATTAATAATCCAATTTAAAAAGAATGGCAACCTTCTTGGTGTCTTATCATCCATAAACATTTCAAAACCAGTAATTGAATAAACAAAACAAATAATTGTACAATGCTTTATTTCTCTTTTAAAGATGTGATTTACTCTAAATTTCCATTTTTTCTGTAAAATTGGCCCATTCTCACATTTACTTTTTGATTTAGTAATCCATAAACTTCATGAATTCCTGTAACATAAAATATATTAAAACTTTGTTACCATTTTCTGTCTTAATTCTCAACCAGATAAAGGTTTGCTACTTTCAGGCTTCCGACCTTAAGCCTTAAAACCCATTTTCATGGCTGATTTGCATGCCATCTGAGCTGCTTCATTATAAAGCACAAATGAGAAAGACTGGAGTTTTCTCAAATTATGAAGATTATTAGCTATAAAAAATACACCTAAATATCAATGGCAGTGAAGTTCAAAAACTCGAGAGTTCGGAATCGTAGGTGACAGAACATTCTGGGTGAAAGACTTAAGCATAAGTGAGAATGGTGGCCAGGACCCAGACACAGGGAAGCAAGAACCGCAGGCTTGACTGAGAAGTGCCAGATGTGATAGTGGAGGTAAAAGGAAGTAAAATCAGGGTTAGGCAGGGAAGGAACTTGAAACTGAGGGTGAAAAGGATAGGTTTCATGCTGTGGACAAACCAAAAGCTTAATTAAAATACTATTTTATATAATTGTAAAACACACTATAATAAGTACATTTAAAGTATGTTTATGAGATGATTTCCTGGGGCATGCTTTTCTGATGGTGTTTGGACAGTGATTTCCAGTGCCACAAAAAACTACTGAACTCTCCTCATCAATTGTCACTATTTCAACATCAGCATGAATAATGCATATGAGAGATAGCATAGGAAGAAGGATTCAGATTTGCAAAAGAGGAACAGCAGACCCTGGAAACCCTAATTGTGGATATTGGGCAATGTTGTCTAGTCCATAGCTCAAGACTTTGACACTTACTGACTTTAACAGGGTTGTGCAATCCTTAGACATAGGCATTTAGCTTGGCTGAAAATGAATGCATTTTACCTGATAGTTTTCTCAAGAAGATGATGGCTCTCAATGTCTAAATTCATATTTTGACTGAAGTCCACCCCAGATGCCTCATCTTTTCCCTGTACAACTGAAGGCTTGTATTTGGGGTTGGTGAATAGGGGACCTAGGATTAGCCTATAGTAGACTAAATTGTAAATGACTGAAAAGAAGCTCATTTGTGTCTATTTATTCATCTTTATTAATAGATTTGGGCATTTAGAAATGCCTCAAGGAAAGGCAGAAGTGCAAGTAAATAAGTCTGTGAATGATCCCATTAAATCCTGGGATATTCGAAATACACAAAACTGGGAAATTAGGGCTATTAAAATCGTAAGAAATCAGATTTTCTAAAATATATTTATAGCTCCAACTTAAATTATTGCCTCTTGAACAACAAATGTTTACTAGTAAGCATGCATATCATGTATAAATTTAATTAATTATTTGTTTCAATATTGATTTGAAAATCTTCCAAAAGAATTTTATTTAAGTAGTTTTTAGTGAACTCCTACCTCATTTCAAGACACATAAATTGGACAACCATTACTGAGCCCTATCTTTTCTTTCAACAAGGTTTATGTTAGAATAGCTGGGTAAAGAACACAGCAATCCTATAGATAAAACAACCATTAGGATGTTTCAGAACACCAAGGTTTAGTCCTGAGATGACAAATCCTCTTATACTTCTTCCACGGCAAAATACCACAAAAGAAAACAAGAGATAAATGAACAGAGAGAAGTATGAATAACCATATTCTGATATCATTGTCACCATATTCTTATTTAATTAGGAAACTCATTCAAATTATCTGTGCCTCATTTTTCATATCAATGAAATCAAAGTTTTAGAATAAAGAACACAAAAATACTATTTAATGTCTTCAGTGTTCTGATGTGTAAGGTAGATGCTTGCAGACTTTTAAAAAACAAAACAAACAATAAAAACCAAACTTTTTTTTTCTTGAGCCATATTATTTTGTTTTATGGCTAAAATTAAAATAACCATAATTTACTAGAAAATTAGACACTCATTTTTCTTTCTCACTGTTTTCTTCAGTACTTTTAAATGATAGTAGGTGCCATTACTTCCTTTTATAAAATAAAATATAAACAATATTTGATGTAGCACAACACATTTATGTTAGGTATTTGTAGTTTGACTCGTTATGGTGATTCTCTGACTTTCCTGTCGGAAAGTCTGCTCTCAAGTGTGCTCTCTCAATCTTTGTCTGAGCTCAGCAAATCTCAGAACCTCTTAAGGACTCATGTCTTTATGATCAATTGGTCCCACCTAACAATAACATAGTAAGCAGCTCAACTACTAATATATACTCAGTGGCTCACTTGGCAATTAGACCTCAGATTTCAAGATAGTGGAGAAGCCACAAATCAATTGCAGGTCTAAAAATCAGAGGAAACAGGAAAGTCCTTGCAATTCTTTTGAACATATAAATAAGTTTGTGGATGATAATCTCTACATTCATTAAAGAAGATAATTTGGGCACTATTTTGTATTCTATGTGTAGAAAGAGTAAGTAAGCTACATGAACCAATAACTAAGTCTTCTCTAAAAGCATATAATCAAATCTTTTAGGTTATATGTGTATTTGAGAAAAAAGGGGTATATTTGGTAATTTGCTGGACTAAGTCAATTTTTTCTGATAATCATATTCTCATTTATCTTACATGATTGTCCAACTCAGGTAAAGTACTGCAAAATTTAGAGAATAAATACTGTCCTTATCATAACTGGTTAAGTTTCTGTGTTAATACTGGTGGATAATTTTACAAGGAATCTCTTGTACTATAGAAGTCAAAGCAAAATGACTATGAACACATTTAATTTTCCCTTATGTAATCAACTTAGAACCATTCAAATGATAATTGAAAGATTTTACTAATGGCAGATTTATGCATTTGTCATGTAGGGGAAGAAGAGAGGGAAGCTTTCCAGAGGAAAGGGTGAGTGCAAAGATAAAACTTAGAGCTCACCATACAGACAGTCCCAAAGAGGAACTTACATAGTGAAAAAATGTGTCGGATGTTGCCAGGGTACAGTGGAAGTTTTCTGAACCTTTTCAAGTGAGTCAAAAACAATGAAGTCAAATTTTCAATGACCAGGGGATATGCCATGACTAGGAAGTGTCATGAAGTGATGGCCTTGATCATTTTGAGGTTGAAAGGAAGAAAGCTTGATCGAATTGCAAAATAGCATGGTTTCGGTATCTCACAAAGTTTATTTCTATTTATAGAATATCCACTTATCAAATAATTGCTTTTTCATTTAGGACATCTTTGTTGCTTACTGTTCACAGTTTTGAATGTTTCAGATGTCCAATGTGACTTGAATTTGATGATTGCTGTCATGGTGTCATGTGCTGCCATAAAAAGGCAGAAAAGGCAAGCCTACCTTTGACATCATAGTTTCTTTTTGGTGTGGATAAACTGTGACCCAAAGTTACCCTTACTCATACATTAACGACAGGGGTCTTTTACATATACCACTGTGGAAGCAATGGATTCATTATCACTCTGTTGCCCCAATGCATTCATTCTTGACAAAGACAAACTTGCCTCAAGATGTCTACTGAGTTCATTTTGGTCTTTTTGTGGCAATTCTGTAAATTTGAAGCAAATAATCTAGTGGCTGTCATTGTGACTTGAGAGTATATTCTGAATGTTTACTATTGGTAAACCTACACCCTCCTTCTATCAGAGATAGTAGTGCTATAACTATTTAATCTCTTGCACTCTTAGATGGCCTTTATTGCTTTTGTGGAGATTCCTTTTAGATACCTAAAGTAATGGAGAGGATTGTTGCACATTGCTCTCAAAACAAGATTCCTTTAAAAACTCATCACAAGACGTTTACCTTTATTTCTTTATAAAGAAGTATACCATTTCTTTAACAACCATTTAAAAATAAGTGGTCCCATTGTGTAAATATACCACATAGGGATTCAGAAGTTGTGGTATATTTACACAATGGAATACTACTCTGCAATTAAAAACAATGAATTCACGAAATTCCTAGGCAAATGGTCAGAACTTGAAAATATCATCCTTAGTGAGGTAACCCAATCACAAAAGATCACACATGGTATGAAGTCACTGATAAGGGGATATTGACCCAGAATCTCAGAATACCCTAGACACAATCAGCATATCAATAGATTTCTAAAAAGATGGAAGGAGAGACCCCTGGTCCTGGAAAGACTGGATGTAGGGGAACGCCAGGACAGAGTAATGAGAGGGGGTTGAACAGAGAAAAGAGGGAGGGAAGGGGGCTTATGGGACTTTCGGGGAGGGAGGAAACGGGAAAGGGGAAGTGATTTGGAATGCAAATTAAAAAAATAAAATAAAATAAAATTAAAAAAAAAAGAAATCAATCAGAACAAGAAAAAAAAAATATAAGTGGTCAAGGTTTGTTTTAAAAAAGACTCTAAGGAAACTTTCTTTTTATGATTTCTTTCAAGAATATGTTCAAAGCATACAGGAACGTTCTGTATTTATTTAATTTTGTTAAACATTTTTCACATTTATGTCATTTTCTCCCCTTGGGCTTTCTCTAGACAACACTTTTTAGAGTAAATACTTGCTATGGTTATCAAGGTGCTTGCCAGCTATACTCACTTAAATACAGGTGGAAACCAACACAGAGCTGGGAAAAATATTTTGCTCCTGGTAATTGACTCAGCTCTTAGGCCTCTGACATCAACAGATGCCAGTTTCCTATAGAAAATGAACATATATGCACATGGATAAATGATGACATTTCAATTTTTCAGGGTTATTTGGGGGATTTTTCTGGGGCTCTGTAAGATGTATATGATTTTGTTACCTCGTCATTTGCCACAGGTACAGAATGGGGATCTCTAAGCCTTCATTTACAAGCAAGAGAGCCCTTTCTCTGCCCACATTAGTACATCCTTGTTTAACTCTGTGGTTCTGATGCGTCTGTCTTCTGTCACAACAAGGGAGCTACTGTTTTGTGTTTGTTTGTGTTTGTCAAAATGATTTGGTGTGATATTTTGGAAAGATGACAAAAGAAGGTAGATCCACAATTAAAATGTTTGACCGGCACTTTCTGTGTTTTAAGTTCTTGCTCTTTTATCAAGGTCAAATGTTGTAAAGTCATGATAGTTAAGGTAGAAAGTATAATTCAAACTTAAAGAGACAAGGGATTGTTGAGAGAAGTGTGAAAGTGTTAAGTGAAGAAATAAGGAAAAAATTGGGGTGCAGAGCTAGCATTCCCAGAAGCAGGTAGTCCCTGGAGCTGAAAGTTAGATAGAGCTAGTGAGAACTGGAGTTCGACAGAATGAATTAGTGGTATGAGCTATAGTGGAACAGAGCTGCTCTTGGAAATGAAGGGAAAAGCAGGTGGATATGGTACATCAGCCACTGTGTCATTGTGTCTGGTAGCTGTTATCATTCTCCAGAGCCTCCAACTGGTGAGCACAAGCAGAAGGGAAGAATCAAAGTGAGGCAGGACGTGAGAGCCAGCTCCTACCAGGTGAAGATAGAGGTATTCTTTGCTTATGGCTTTCCTTTTCCACCAGAGTTAGCAGCAGGAACACAGATTAAAGAGTGTTTTAAAACAAAAACAAAGTAGTGTGATAAAACAGTTTAAAACGTAGGGCCTTACACTGTCAGATGGCTCGATCAGATTTCTACATTAGTAAGCAACCTCAAATTACTGTGTGTATAAAGTACTATTTTAATTATCCAAACTCCCACCTCCATTTTTTAAAGGAAAATAAAACCTACTTTTTAATGAAAAGTACCTATATTAGACAAATACTTTGGAGATGGCAGGCAACAGCTCATTGCTCCTCTACTCAAACTTCTAACCCTTGCTCTTGTCTAGAATTTTCAAATCCAGTCTCAAATGTTTGGCAATGCTGCCACCCCCGCCCCCCGCCGCCACCTTTACTGCCCAAGTGGGTGGTAGACTCGCTTTCATGTGTGTGCTTCTGTCCTGATACTTCTAGCCAGTGTATTCACACCTTAGCACAAATTAACCAGCTTTTCAGCTCTTCATCTTTTCCCTTCATCAACCACTTAAGAAACTCCTAGCATGTGACAATACCTACTAGACACTAGCTATATGGGGAACAAGAATAAGTTCCTTTTCTCATGGAGATTATAATTTAAAATGGGTTAGAGTTAAAATATAGTAAGCAAATATGTAAACAAGATTTTAAGACATTAAATAAAAGCAAATGAATGTATATTTATAGCATCTATAGAAACATCTGTGACCATCTTTCATTTAATGTGCATTCAAAGTTTTAAAATGAAATGTAAATAGAGATACACTCCAGGAGACCTGAGATGACTTTCCACAGATTATCTGACATGCCTTTTAAATCTAACTGCAATCTGCTTTCTCTGATAATTTCTCCAATTACTCAAGCAGAATCTGTCTCCTCCATGGCACTTGTTCACATTCTGCATTTTCCTTTAGCACAGTGTGGTATTCTTCCTGTCCCCTCTGCCTGGCACATCCTATTAGCAGTTTCTGCTCAGGAATGCCTCGTTTTGAGCTGTTGCCTGATGGAAATCTATTAAGGTCCAGCAACTCCATGAGATCTCCATGGATCACTTGGCTCAGGGTTTACTTCTCTTTCCTCAGATGTCTATACTTATTTCATGTATTATATTGTGATTGCTTTCATATAGTATAGATTCATTTAATATATATGTAAACAGCTGCCTATTGTTTCCTACGAGTGAGAAATATAGCTCTGCTTTAGCACAACTTAATTTTATGTTGTTCATAAAACATAGTTTCTTAAGATAAATGTTTTCAAGTAATCATGTTTAACTCTTGAATGTAGTCAAGATTTTGAAAGTCAGGGTGAAGTAGTTATCCTGATGGGGCAGGAGGGATGAAGGAAGCCAGGGAGGGAGGGAGAGAGAACATAAAGTTTGGTGGGTGGGAGGTGGGGGAGAAGTTAAGGGAGGGGTAAGAAGTTATTAAAATCCATTGTATGAAATTCTCTAAAAATTAATAAAACTCTTTTTAAAAACTGCTATGTTGTTCATCTATTCAACTGCTTATGTGCCTTCTGTTTTTAATTTTTGTTGAAAATAAAGGATTTTTAAAACAATACATTCTGATCAGTTTCTTTTCCCTCATCTCTCAAATCTTTCCCCTTCCTGACCAATTCAAACCCACACCTTCTTTCTCTCTTAGGTAAACAGAAAGGACAAAAGATAAAAATCAAAATCAAAAGCCCAAGAATAAAACAAAAATGAACAAACAAAACAAGAAAAAATAAACAACAAAA